>CAXHWN010002465.1:520000-1045000 GCA_964020975.1 Hermodice carunculata | reverse complement strand
TGATGCTTAGCAGCATAGTGGTCAATGGCACATAGATATTTTCTTTCTTTGCTGTAGGTGACACAGAGGCAGTCATTATGCATGCCCAGAGGATCGTCAAATCGTATAGGTCATGGTGTAACCACGTTTTCATGAATGGCTTGTCAGGGAAAAGAAAGCGACATGAAAAGGAGGCAATAGTGGATGAAATGTTCCATCGTTATGAAAACATAATATGTGAAGATCCATCCCAGCAAGCACGTATGTTTTGCCCGCACATTGACTTAGAGATTGTCAAAACTTCAGAAATATGAGCATTATTAATATGATATAAAAACTACTCACAAAACTATAAAATGAAGCTATACTTGATATATTTCAAAGGTTGAATCCGTGTTTTTCTTCTTTACCCACGGAAAGGGATTTTGTGTATAATTATGTGCAACGGTTACATTTCTCTATGGACATATTAATACAGAACGTGCTTATATATAAACATTTTCTTTGAAACTAACCAGCTTCATGGGCAACCTGAATGGTGTACTGACCATTTACAGAGGCAATACATACATTTAAGTAGTTCACAAGTTCATGTGTACAGGCAACATATATCTGTTACTCTTATGGCTGTGTCTATTAGTCATAAATACAAAGTACATCCAAGTGTTTCACAAGGACGTGTACTGGCAGAATGTAATATCTTACTGTTATGGCTGTATCTATTACTCATTATGAGGAAGGATGACCGCAAAAAGACTTGGCTGTCCTCTCTTGATATTTCCAAGGCATTTGATACGGTGTCTAGAAAGCGCCTATTTTGTAACTTATGGGACCTTGGTGTACAGGGAAAATTCTGGAGACTTTTACGAAATTCATATGATAGAGTTGAAAACAAAGTGATTTTTGGACTTTTAGAAACATCTCATCCTCTCGCCCACGCTTTTCTCAATGGTAATGACAGATTTGGCGGCAATGTTAAACAAAGAAAATGTAGATGTTTCTTGTGCAGATCGGCTGATACCAGCATTGCTGTATGCTGACGACGTTGTTCTGTTGGCAGAGAACGAGATACAACTCTCTAAAATGCTGTTTATTGCAGATAATTTTGCCGTTAAATGGGGTCTAAAGTTCGATTCAAAGAAATCAAAAATATTAATAATTGGTAAAAGAGTAGACCCTCTCAAGAAGTGGGTCCTAGGAAACTCATGGATTGAAAAAGCCAATACGTACAGATATCTTGGTATAATCTTTTCCAGGACGTTATCTGATTTAACTCATGTTAATGAGTATCTAGGTCCTAAATTAAGGAAATTAAGAGGGTACATCACAAGCATTCTTGCAAAGCATGATGATATTAATAGGATAGCTTTTGGAAACACTTTATACAGACACGTCGTGTTGCCGTCACTATTACATGGATGTGGTATTTGGATGGGGAATACACGCACAAGTAAAAAACTGTTACGGTAATTTCAGTACCAATTGGCTTGTTCTATTCTACGGATAAAAGCTAGCCCTGCATATCTTGAAACCATTGGCGATCTAGGCTGGTTGCCGTTGTCACTTGAGGCCGATAAGCGTAGAATCAAATATTTTAATTACCTGAAACACATAACTGATAGCCAGAGATTGTGTAATATTGTTTTTAAGGAAATGTGTAAACGCTTCGAGCAGGGCCGGAGTTCGTCATGGCCATATTGCAATGAGATCAAAAACATCCTAAATTACGCTGGAATGGATTGGGCATTTTACTCCGAGAATGGTGACTGGTTGTCCGGATTTAGACATTTGCAGACCGAAGCATGGAAACTGGATTTTTTTAACCAATTAGACGAATTTCCCACTCTTGATTTGTACAAAACGTTCAAAACTGACATATCATTGAAAAATTATATGTTAAACATAAGAGATTTTAATGGCGTCAGAAACAAATTTAGGGCACGTACTGCTACACTAGGTCTCAATAACGACCAAGAGAGGTGGGGTGTCCGTGATAGTTCATGTGATTTATGTGGTTCACACAGGGAAGACATTTTCCATGTATTTTTCTCATGTTCTACTTATGCAGATATTTGGTCTGATCTATTTTATACAATTGAAGCGCAGTTATTGGCGAATGGTCTTAGTTTTTTACGGGAAGAGTTTATGGCCTCTTCATTAATTAACAAAATGAAATTTTTAATTGGTGATGTTGCCAAGTCACACAGCAAATGTGCATTTCAGATATTTGACGACTGTAGCAGACAATTTCTCAATTTAGCTCTCAGTCGCCGTAGATCAACCTTACAAGTGGAAGGCCATGTGGGACCCACATCATAGAAGCTCTATTTTTCTATTTCATATGCCTGGTGGTTCTTTAGTATGTTCATAAGTCTGTATACTTTTTTTAGATTGTATGGCTATACAAATGTAATGGATGCGCCACTGTTGATACCCCGACAGTGGCGCCCCCGATGTAAATGGGGTATATCTTGCACGAATAAATAATAATAATAATAATAATAATAATAATAATAATAATAATAATAATAATAATAATAATAATAATAATAATAATAATAATAATAATAATAATAATAATAATAATAATAATAATAATAATAATAATAATAATAATAATAATATCAAAGTTTTGAGATTTAGTAGCACAGACACGGAGTGTAGGACGGTAGCACACAGAAAAGCAGCCAGACGAGTCCAGGGCTTGCCGGAGAGAGCAGGGAATGCGACATTGTTTTCAACTCTGGGATGGGTTAGAAGGCCAAATAACCATCAGGAAGATGCGTTTATGTGGTATTTTTGGCTACCATTGCCAGCCACGTCAAAGGAGAGGTTAATATTTTTTATTCATTTGTATCAGTACATCCATGACCCGTGTATTTTTTAAACATACATAAACTTGGTCCATCGTGAAATACCTGGAAAAATACAATGTTTTTACCACAATAATAAAAATTCTGGATCTCGGAAGAATGTTTCCAGGTAAATTAGCCTTGGAAAAGGAGGTTAAATGGAAAGTATTGAAAATTGAGAAATTGGAATGGACAGGTGCCATGTTTCAAAATTCTAAATTAAAAAAAAAAAATTGAAGGCAAGTAGATTGTTCCATTGAACCACATCTCTGGTTTCAACTAGCTAACGAGAAACCTGTGCTTCTCAGATACATTACAATAATGATTAAATTACTGTTTGGTGAGCATGTGTAAATGATATTGTAGGAAGATTTACGGGAATCCCCAACCCGTCTTGGCTGTGTACATTATGCACTTGTGGGGGATGTTGAAAGTTCGGGACACTTTATTTTGGACTGTGAAAAGCTCAAATTTTCAAGACAGAGGTTGATTGCAAAGGCGCATAGTGATTTTCCTCTTTTTTCTGCCCTGAAAACTAAAACAAATTGGTCTTTTTATGTGGAGGATTGTATGAAAATATGGATTCAGCATTTAGAAAGAAAATAATCGAAGTTGTATTACGATTGAATATATGTACAAGGTCAGAGTTACAGAGAGTGGGTCGTTTCAAAGACAAGTTGTTTCAGAACATGGCGTTTAAGCTGTGATAGCCGGCGGTTATTTGGACAGATATTGGTTTTTTTTCTGCTGCCTATTATATTCGTCATTTTTAATGTATAATTATTGCTGCAATACCGGAAAAATAATAATTATATATGCATATATACACATACATACACACACACACATATATAAATATAAATATATATATATATATATATATATATATATATATATATATATATATATATATATATATATATATATATATATATATATATATTAGTGCATTGACTTAGGAGAAATAGTCGGGTCCTGGGACCCGCAAATAAATTATGTTTAATACCTAACAATGTTCTTGGGTCCTTAGGCAAATCAGCATGTTCCTTCATCAAAATTTCTAGCAAAGCATAGAGCGAAACATGGGTAATTTTGTACTGAACTGCCCAATCAGCTAGTGTTTCGGACAAAGTTGTTTCTTGCTCAACATCTGATTCCCCTGGATCACTGTCTGACATGTATAGACAGCCAAGGGTTACATCATCAACTCCTGACAAGTATGATTCATGTGGAATTACAGGCATGTCATGCATGTCTGCATCATTTGCATCATAAATGTGTGTACGACTTCAGTGTCATCTTTGTCTGGAGCACAGTTTGTGGTCATTTCAACATCAACATCTTCATTTGCCAAATATAAATTTATGGTATCTATGCTATTGTTTAGATTCGAATGTCCAGTTGAGTCAAGGTAGTTAGCAACGGAATCAAGAACTCTTCTGCGCCCTGTCCAATAGGACAATTGTTTTGGCATATCTGATCTGACTAAATTGTCAACAATGTCATCTATTTTTATAGATATGTATTTTTATATATAATGTAGAGAGCAAGCTTCCTTCAGAACTATACGGGCTAACGTGAAAGGGTTAACTTTGTGACCCTTGCCTCGTTCTCAGTTACACATGCTGTGTAGGGATTGTGTTTGCACTGATACTTTTGGGCATTTTATATGCCTAATATAATGTGCATACTTCACGAGCTACTTTCAGAGCTGTGCATATGCTAAGGGGTAACAGTGGTCCCCCCTTTTGTACGGTTCTGTTATTTTTGTCTGTCGTTTGAGTTTTGATGGCAGTGCCACCAAAGTGAAAGTGGTGGGCGGATGGAAGGTGGAAAATGATAAATGATACACGAATTTGAATTGTGAAGTTGAACGGGGTCTTAAAATTTATCCGCATCCCATATATTATGCCAATTTATATTATGCCAATTACATTTTATTGCTCGCTTGCATCTTTTACCATACCTGCTTCCGTTCTATGTTTATGAGCTTTTCTTTTCAAATTTATGAGTTTTAAAATTTGTTAAATTTTAAAACTAAAAGGCATGAACGTGTGTAATGCTTAGTCAGCATTTATGCAGGCAATTGGGCAAGCTGCACAGGCAAAAACTTTATGTTGTATAATTGTTTGTAATACCGCACAGGCTCACATGCGCAAAGGTTACCTAATAAAGGTCTATGCTATTCTGAGTATTCCTGGTAATGTTGCGCAGGCAAATGTTGTATTATGTAATTTTGTACGATGCTGCGCAGGCAACAATACATGATGTAATCCTTAATAATGTTTCATGATGCACAGGCTTGTTGCACAGGCAAATGCTGTATTATGTAATTTTGCTTGATGTTGCTTAGGCAATGATATGCTATGTAGTTTTTAATGGTGCACAGTGTTGTGCAGGCAACTGTATTACGATATAATTACATGTACTGTGTACAGGCAATTATGTTTTCAGTGACAGCAATTGACTATGTGGAATAATTTGGGTGTGTGTTTGCAAATACTACAGTATATTTCTAAGTAAAATAATTAAACACACCAACCTTTATGAAAAATAGGTAAGCCCATAAAGTTCTGCTTTTCCATCACAGATCAGTGAAATAAATCTTTGAATTCATTGTCCGACTTAATTCTAAGATTAAGGGATGTAGGTTAGAAACTGAGATGCTTATGCCAAAGAGGAACAACTAGAGTTCAGACCAAGTCACACCCGGTGCCTGGTCCTGCGATAGACTGTTGACAGCATGACCCAGGGTAGCATTGTTTGTAAGTAGATGTGGACAAGATATCGGTCAGTGACCAAAGTTTTGTGTTGCAGCCAGATTTCTGATTTTGTATTTTCTTCTGGGTCAGAAAATAATCTTTTAAAGCCCTGAATAAATTTGTTTCTCTGCAGAAAACAACCCAGTTTACGGAGGAAAAATACTTATTTGGATTTGTATCTAGTTTGGATTTAAAGCTGGCAAGTTCTTGTATCAATGTCCCCCCCCCCCCCCCTTTTTTTTTCATGCCACTGCATGTGGACTATGCTGTGACAGGAAAATAAGAATAGTTTAATTTCTTTTTATTTGTTGCATCTGTGTAGGTATTGATAAGTACTTTTTACTGGTGTTGTCCAAGTCATATCATTATTTGTGATTTAAAAGAAGTTTCATGACATTTTTCAAGACTTGGCTTATGTGCAGAGATCTGACCTGGTACACATACTGATAAGTGAGTAACAACCTGTCAATGACACATCCATTGTTCGTATCGGCCAGTGGCCTCAATAAACAGGGATGGCCTACATGACTGCTGCTGCTGGTGACCCGGCCTGAATGATACAGGTAGCACCGTGTATTGTTTTATCAGATTTGTGTCAGTGTTAACTTGTCATTGTCTTACATAAATTAGCCTGTATAGGCAGGCCCTGGATGGTGAATGTACGTCTTAATATGGTTGCTATGGGAACCCCACTCTTACTATATATTCTTTGTATTAGCAAAAATAAAAGGGTCTTTGGTTTGGAACTCAAGCAAGTTGTTCTCCTTGTTCATCTTTGCATCGGTGGGGTACACCCCCCCCCCCTTCTGCAGCATGTCATTCGCGAACCTTGCACCACAAAGCCCATAGTGAAGCGGCACAACTTTTCATTGGCGAGCTTGCCAGGATGTTGCTACAGGGTGGTGTATTAGGCCGACCAAACCAAAGAACATCGTGGGGACAATTCCTTCCCTGCGTACCGGTGGATGCAATTTAAGGGAGTGGCCATCGGTGAAGTTTCAAGGCTCTCTTCTACTCATGTTGTATGGACAGGGATGCCTGACTTTTTAAACCAGCTATGCTGGCAAACAGTATACAGAAGTAAGTGGCAGTCTTTTCAACATTTTATTGATGGCTACCAGTAGAATCGTATCGTATGGAAAAATTTGCAAGGTGGTGGACCAACAGTTTAAATGCCTGAAGTGTGACTTTTTGTCATCTGACATTTCAAATTTCCGTGAACATATTTGGGAGGAGTTGAGCTCCATGGACCATGGCGTTATTTGCTTAAGGAAACCTTGTACCTCACAGAACTGCCCAGTTATTGTAGCCCTCATGAACATCCTTTTGGCACAAAAGCATGAAGTAGGCTCTGAACCGGTAGAGAAACAATAATTTGTTGTTGACTTTTGCCATGCCACGTTATATTTGCAAGCCGTGCAACAAGAAATTTGATACACGAACTGAATTATTGGTACATGCTAGAGAAGAACATTGTGGCTGTTGTTGTGTGTACATTTTAAAGAGCCAAAATTGTGATTTTAACGTTGGGCAGGCAAGTTTCGATCGTGATATCACCATTGCTACTAGGAGGATCAGAAGCCACATTTTAACAGCCAACCATCCAGCCGTCAGAAAATATTCAGTAACCCGGGTAATTCAAGTTGTTACAAGAACGCGAGCCCCGCCAAGACATTTTGTCGATTACTATATGTATTGAATGGCAATAAGGATCTGCCCAATTTGTGGTGAGATCAATGACCCTGCGTGGGGTCACACCTGTGTAGATCCAGACGTTGAGTGACTGCAATTATTGAAAAAGGTGAAAAAGAGGGACAAAATGAACCCAGATCAATTTAACGGCATTGTTGAGCGCTTAGATGGACTTTTTGGGGAACTGGGGAATGCCCAGAAAGCCCATTTTGAGGCTCAAGCAGGGCAGTGGTGGACACAACAGCGTGAAAACCGTATAAAGGGGCTGTGCAAACAAATGACGCCCTGTGATGGGGAGGTCAGCTCCCAAACCAGAAACTTTGTATACGATATAGAGCTGTTGGTGCCCCAGCTCGGTGATGACCAACCAGCAGTAATAACCATAGTTAGCCGGACTGCATGCGGTGCACTTCGCCGCGAAATTGAAAGATATATAAACTCACGGGGTGTCCCAAGGCATGAGATCCGTTGGGAGAAGCTGAAGAAATATATTGAACGAACATTCCTCTCGAGTGATGAGCAAGAGAAGTTGCACATCAGTGTTGAGCAACTTAGGCAAAGAGACGGCGAGACTTTGGCGTCTTACAATAGACGTTTTCGGGAGGCGGTCCAGAGAGCCTATTCAGGCCAACGATCTCAGGACGCAGAGAGGATAGTGCTATGGCACTATCTGAAGGGTTTATGCTCTGCTGACTTAGCCAGGAAGACGAGTCTGGAGTTGCAAACACCGACCTTGGAGGCGGCCACGGACTTTGTCGATAAGATCGAGGGGGGAATGTAGCGCTATATGGGCCTGCATCGGGAGGACACCATTGAGCCTATGGATACCTCGGCGGTCCAGGGCCCACTGCCCTCAGTGGCCCCTGGCCCGTCGAGTGACATGGCGAATGGAGAGGTCATGCAGATCTTGCAAAGGATTAGCAAGAGCCAGGACAGCTTCAACAACTGCTTTGCACGACTGGAGGTTACCAAGCGGGTCTCTAATCAACGATCATCATGGGCCGTGGATGGTGACAACAGGAATGCCAGGGCATCGAACCTGCCGACCCGCCAACAAGAACCTGTGGCCTGCTACACCTGCGGAGGGCCACACTATCAGATTGGCTGCCCGCTACGGCCCCCGAGGAGGCGTTCACGCAACCAGGTGCCCAGGACATCGCCGCAGCAGCCACTGCAGTCAACACAGAGTGCACCGCAGCAGGGAAACTAGATGGTGCAGGGGTGAGTACCAGTAGCTCCAGGTTGGGTTTGTCAATTAGCGTAAGTGGAGTAGAAATTAAATGCTTAATTGATACTGGAGCAAGTGTGACACTTCTGCACGATAGAGTTTTTAAAAGGGTTTGCAAGAACATTGGCAGATCAAGACTACTTAAGCCTGCCCTGCCACTGTTTAATATTTCAGGAGATGCACTTAGAGTATTTGGCGAGGCTGAAGTAAATTTTGAGAAATTAGGTAATCTACCAGTGTTTATTGTTGATGGTATTATACATGATTGTGTAATTGGTGATAATGCCCTGACCTTGGGCAAGGCAGTGTTAGATTATAATAGGTCAATTCTGGTGTGGAAGGGCCAAGAGTTGGTGGTGCACCCATACAACAAGCCAAGGGCCATTGCTTCAACCAGTCCAATAGAGAGTTTGGGTGGTGAGTACGAAGATGAAACTTTTAATTTTCAAAATTCCACGTCCACCGGACTGGGATTTTTCAGTGGTACTATGAGCATGCACATGTATATCCTGTATGGGGTGGAAATACTTTGTTGTATAGTGTGAAATTACCCCTTGTAGACGGCCTATCTTATCAACGTTATCATATAGCAACGTGGCCAGTCCCTTATGAAAAGATGAGGTACACTATTCAAGTAACTGTGAACCAACCTGATGTGGGTCTTAACACTGGCAATGGTGACATATTCCACCCTGTGGGTTGCATGGGCTAGAAGCCAATGGTGTGTCGGACAGGCCCAATTTTTAATACTCATAGATGGAGCTGTGTTCGTACCTTGATTGCCGGAGACAGGAGACGGACAAAGACATGTGAGGCAGTCGTTAAGCGACAAAGCAATACACCCAAGTCACAGAGATTAGTTATGGGGAATACGTACTTGTGACTTGGGGTGAGACTATTGTAACTAGGTGTACGGGAACTGCTGGTTCCCGACAGACGCTCATGGCGGGCACCTACTTAGTGACAGTCCCAGCCTTGTGTGTTATAACTGGAAATGGCTGGATGCTGACAGGACTCATTGAAAGACTTGGACATTTATCTGTTTCTGCTTTACGGGTACCGGTGCCCGAAATGCTGAACATATCTGACATTATACCACAAGATCAAGCTATTAGTTTGTTACAGAAACCACACTTTGCTCAGACAAAACCACTTGCTAGGGTGGACTTGAGCTCCATGTTGGAGCCACCGCAAGGCTTTGCCTGGAGTCTTTATGACAGCTGCATATCTTTTGTATCTTTATGTGGCTTAATAATACTGGTTGCTACCCTCATTACCCTTGGCTACGTTATCTGGCGAAAAAGGGAAATCTTGATGGGATTCTTTAGAAAATGGCTTCTTCTAAATTTACCTAAGGATTCCGAGTCCACAACGGTGGGGTCAACTCCTGTTAAATTATACCCTGAACTCCCGCCACCAGAGGTCACTGAGGTAGCAGCAGCAACAGATAATATGACTCACCCAGATTCATCTGTGTTTCAATTTAATGCAAAGTAGTTATTTATGATAAGTTGGGTGTAAAGATGGAGTGCTCTCCTGAGCAACTTTGATGAGACTGGTCACGTGGAGTTGAGGAGACCATTGCAGTTGATTATGGCCTCCGGAGGTCATAGTTGGGAGACTTCTGACCTTTGCATTGTGTGAAAGCCATACAAGATCATTTGGGATTGTGCAGATCATTTTAAAACGGTTATCTTGTCAACACATGGTTCCTGTTATTATGATTATTATGTGGAGTAACTGATGAGTAACAATACCTGTGACATAGTATCCATGATGTTCCAGGGACTACTTGCCAGGAAGGTATAACATTGTGCGATGTTACTGGCAGCTTAATTGGGTCTCCATATGTTGAGTTGCTTTGAGTATTGTGTTTAATGAATTGACATTTGTCGCTAATGATAATATGTTTGTGTATGATACAGTAATTAGCTTTGGTGTTACTATGTTCCTCACTTCATATACCATATCATGCTATGTGGTAGCCACCACGGAGACGGGGTCATGAAACCCACATCACCTTGTGATCCCTGGTGTCCTCCATGCCTGATCCTGCATAAGTTTTAGTCAAATTTATTAATTTAAGGTACATCGATGTGTATCTTCGTCTTTAATTACCATGTTTGGATGTTGCAAGTACTTAACTGTGATCCTGCGTCACCAGTACGCATCCTGCAGGTATGCACCATTTACATAGATATTTTCAATATCTTACGCATGTTTATCTGTCTGTGTTTTTCTATGTAAATACGGGGTTCACCGTAGCACGCCTGTTTATGATGTTGGTTCAAAACTGAACAGTTTGTATGTTTCCTATAAAACATACTGGCGAGCTTGTGCAAGTCCAAGGGGTGATAGGCCTCTTAAGTTTGGTTAGCTTCCTGTCTAGGAGCGAGCTGCTCCGAATAACTATACAGCTCTGTTTCTTCTTTTCTTTCTATGTGGTTATCTTTATATGCTTTATATTCTTATAGATATGTATTTTTATATATAATGTACAGAGCAAGCTTCCGTCAGAACTATACGGGCTAACGTGAAAGGGTTTTATTATTTGACCCTTGCCTCGTTCTCAGTTACACATGCTGTGTAGGGATTGTGTTTGCACTGATACTTTTGGGCATTTTATATACCTAATATAATGTGCATACTTCACGAGCTACTTTCAGAGCTGTGCATATGCTAAAGGGTAACAGTGGTCCCCCCTTTTGTACGGTTCTGTTATTTTTGTCTGTGGTTTGAGTTTTGATGGCAGTGCCACCAAAACTGAAAGTGGTGGACGGATGGAAGGTGGAAAATGATAAATGATACACGAATTTGAATTGTGAAGTTGAACGGGGTCTTAAAATTTATCCGCATCCCATATATTATGCCAATTTATATTATGCCAATTACATATTATTGCTCGGTTGCATCTTTTACCATACCTGCTTCCGTTGTATGTTTATGAGCTTTTCTTTTCAAATTTATGAGTTTTAAAATTTGTTAAATGTTAAAACTAAAAGGCATGAACGTGTGTAATACTTAGTCAGTATTTATGCAGGCAATTGGGCAAGCTGCGCAGGCAAAAACTTTATGTTGTATAATTGTTTGTAATACCGCACAGGCTCACATGCGCAAAGGTTGCCTAATAAAGGCCTATGCTATTCTGAGTATTCCTGGTAATGTTGCGCAGGCAAATGTTGTATTATGTAATTTTGTACGATGCTGCGCAGGCAACAATACATGATGTAATCCTTAATAATGTTTCATGATGCACAGGCTTGTTGCACAGGCAAATGCTGTATTATGTAATTTTGCTTGATGTTGCTTAGGCAATGATATGCTATGTAGTTTTTAATGGTGCACAGTGTTGTGCAGGCAACTGTATTACGATATAATTACATGTACTGTGTACAGGCAATTATGTTTTCAGTGACAGCAATTGACTATGTGGAATAATTTGGGTGTGTGTTTGCAAATACTACAGTATATTTCTAAGTAAAATAATTAAACACACCAACCTTTATGAAAAATAGGTAAGCCCATAAAGTTCTGCTTTTCCATCACAGATCAGTGAAATAAATCTTTGAATTCATTGTCCGACTTAATTCTAAGATTAAGGGATGTAGGTTAGAAACTGAGATGCTTATGCCAAAGAGGAACAACTAGAGTTCAGACCAAGTCACACATTTGGGATGACCGAAGTTTTAATGTAGAGTCAACTTCAGTTTTATGGGGAGGGAGGGGGTCTGAGCCAAAACTAAATTACTTTATTTAATTTTTTTATATCCAAGACGGCTTTTGACGGCTTCCCTCAGGACAAACAAGAAAATACGTGCTGGTTCGGATGAACTATACTCATAAATTGATGACAGCAATAAAGCTACGAAAGTGTGGGCTATAAATGTGTATCAAAAGGTATCAAATGATTAGGATTTTGAGCTAAAACTCCATGCATGAATACTGCAGCTTTTGGAACCACTATCAACATATCAAAATAAATACAGTAGTATTTTCGTTGAAATGAGACAATAGGCAGGAGAAAAATCCTCCCTCACTCTCAAGATTTGTAAATCTTGTTTCGAGAAAAAAAATTACGAAACTTTTCTTGAAACAATATATGGAAAATGTTGGGACTAAGAGAGGATTTTTCCCATGAAACAAAAATATTGAGAATACATATCTATTTTTCTTTCCTATAAGAGGAAAATCATTCTTATTTTGAGAAAAAATCAGAGTACTGTTCTTGGTTATCTTGCTCAAGTTTTTTACTGCAAAATATAAGGAATATGGGCAACATTCCTGGAAATAGCAACTAAAACCTAGATACAGGGTATTTGAAATTAAAAATTGAAAATTACAGGATGCATGTAGTGTAGTACATTACAAGTACTATAAATTTCAGAAAGAATTCTTAATGAGGGTGTTTGAACAATTCCTCGCTGCGAACATGTCGAATCAACCCTTCCAAAATCCATTGGCATCTGTGGTAATTTTTAAATAAACCCTTGCTGTTTTCTTTGCAAAATCTAACAAAGTCCAGTCAAGTTTGACCTTATTCCACCAACTCAAATTGCAACCATGTATTTTCAAGATTATATTTCTCAGATTTTAAAAATTCAATTTTTGGTATTTATGAAATATAGGTTTCTGTTATGCATATGTCTCGTATTTTTACTAGTTACAAATTACTAATAAAACTCGTGTGCTGAGTTCAGGCATCTCCTTTATATCCAAAATAAGAAAGGGAAAGGCGAAAAATAAGTAAACCGCATATTTTACCAAAATAGCAGGTGGTGTCATGCAGTAGTCTTCTCTGTAGTCTTCTTTTTAGCTTCTACTTGAAAGTCGGTGTTACATTAATGGCCTCATTCAGGTAGCTTTTTTGTTGTTTTCTTTCCTGATACTGAAACGAAGTGATATCTTGTTATGTAATTTCCTTAAGTTACTTGTGAATCTGCCAATAAATGTTGCACATGAAACAGAAAAATAAAACTGTGTGTACTCAGTTCAACATTTGTAATTTCATATCCCACTCAAAGGGATACATCGTCGGAATCCATTTAGTAACAATTCTATTCAAAGGTCCAAGGACAAAGATCAAACTGTTCTGAATTCATCCAGAACATTTCTTGGCTGAAATCCTTTCACATTTTACTGAATTAATTCTATGTTTTCCCTGTCAGTAACATATGGTCTCTCCATTAAAATTTTTTTTAAAAAAATGCGTACTGAATTCGGCCGGTAAACTTCTTACTGACTGCGACGTCAAAGCATAAAAGGTGATCATATGTACTGAATTTAGGCAGTGCTTTTTCTTCTCTGGACATAAAACATTATGAGATGATTAAAGTCAAAGCTTTATCGGCGAAACCTGTCCTGCCATTTTCTTGTCAATCACGGTTATGACTTTCCGTACTTTTGTTTTTCTGCAAACACTTCGTTTACCCTCCATCCAATATTTGAACTAAAATGACATCAGACAGTATTTGTAACACAAATTAATAGGGAAACTAGTGCATGATATCTGGAAGATATACATGTAACTTTTATTCCGTTTTCACATACAACTCAAGGTTGTCTGTTCTTCGTTTTTCATATATTATCCCAAAGTTTAATAGTCAGCCCTGTGCACGAACCACACTTTTGGTGGGCTACACCTGGCATTTGGCGAGAACGGTTTTCGCAAATTCATGTGGGAGTTGACGACGGTAGCAGGCATCAAAGGCTGCTTCACTGTCGATAGCGGGAAGCGATGCTATTTGAGGCAGTGAAAGCTTTGAAAGCTGTAACACAACTTCAAGGATGTATACTACATAACGAAGATCAATGAACACAAGAAATGAACAAGTGAGATTCCTCCTTGTGTGCCTTGTCATACCCATCCAGTAAATGCCCGGAGAAAAAAACCCAAGACTGAAAAGGAAGAGGAACCAAGATCAAGTAAATAGCATTATTTGACCAATAGGAACAAGTCCCCAGTTTTGCTGAGTAATATGGCTTATAGCCAGACGAGGAGCAATTGTTAAGAAGACTGTGCCATATCATTCATTGTGCTGCATGAATATGCCCTTACCGTACTGGTGTTTTGACCACTAATTTCTGGCCACATACTCCGATGGTATACTTATGTTGTAAATCATTGCATTGAGTTAAACCCTGCTCGGGAGTAGGTTGAAGTAAAATGAAATTATTGACACATTTTTCACATTCTAAACACATTTTCTTTCGTTGATTTTGCAATCCTGTTGCCTTTTGCCATGAGTGATTGATACTTTTTCTCGCTACGTTAAAGCCTCCACGGGAGTCCAATCTTAACCTCATTAGAAGAGAAGGTCTGATCAGAGATAAAGTAAGCCTAGAGTATCATTAGTATTGCCATTCATGATGCAAACTGATGACTACACATGCACTTTACACACCTGTAATATGAATAATAATTATGTGTATCCTAAACGTGGCTCTGCTAATCATGTCCTTACTGATATAACAGCTTAAATTACATTTACATTATCATTTATAGTACGTGACTTGATCCACTCAGATGAAGCGATTTCTCATGGTGCAGCCTTTGTTTTTATGCACAGACTAGTTAAAATAATGTTGCTGGGGTGCAACATGGTACAAATGTGAAATGTGCTCACTGGTGGTGTAACAATATAATCATCAAAAGATTCTATACCATGATTTTATCCTTTGTTGCACCTATAATGCCAACATAGCTTCACTATCATTATACAGATTTTGCAGGCATTGCGCCCTTCAGGCATAGATATTCTGATATATGTGTATATATATATATATATATATATATATATATATATATATATATATATATATATATATATATATATATATATATATATATATATACATATATATATATGACATGTATACCTTACTTAACTGCTCTGGTTTTACTAAGTACTATGTACTGTCATGGTTTTTGTGTGCATGTTTCGTGCGCGAAACAATAGAACCTATTTTACCCAGCGTAAATGATTCATTGATAAAAATACTTGAGTCATATTCAATCGTAGTTTTACAATATGATACGTATTTTAGGTCTGTCGTTTGACAATGTACGGAGTCATTACATACAATAGAAGAACAGAAATCTCTAGGACTTACATATGAGCATTGCCTTGTCCATATAATACAAATCATATTGTAGTTTTGGGTAGATACTGTATACACATACAAAACCTGAGCCAAATAAAAAATTTCCACAAAATCTAAACAAATTGTAAGAGTCTTGGAAGGCTGCTTGCCTGTTGCAAAACCTGGATGATTAAATCAAGTCTGACACTTGTTTAGTCTGTCAACAAACAGTTTGCAAGTATTCAAACACACGATTTCTATTCTAGATGATTCAAGTAGATTATCTAGGTTATACTAATTATGTTCACACTGGACCAGAATGTGACTTATCTTAGCTCCTAGCTGAGGTGCTTTCAAAAGAAATTTGACAAAAATGCAGGCAAAAGGTTCGAAGCAATTTTTATTTGTTATATAAAAACACACGAAAAATAGCAGACAACGAAGTACCAATTAACGTCTTGCAATCTGGAGAAAAAATCCTGCGTTACTCCAAAACAAATGCCTAGATACTTTAGCCCAAAGTTTCCCTGAAAAGGAAAAGAAAGCCACTAACCTTAAACTGTCAAAACGATTAGAAAAATGTGAAAGAATGATAGATAAATAAACATCACTGACCATATCCCAGTGCAATAAAAATGATACAAACTGCTGACGGAAAGTCTCGATCAAACTTGAAATGGGTCGGTTGTGTTGTTTTCCATAGTTTTGTCCTCTGGCAAAACTGGGACGATACATTGGTAACATAAAATAAAAATAATAAAGATCGCTCACGGAATATTTCATTCAATATTGAAATAGAGCTGTTATACGGTATTGCAGGAAAATAACGCCTTCCCTAAGAACCTGGGGTACATATAGTTTAATTGCCCATATCTTTTGCTCTGGCTGTTTGTCTTCTTTTCAACACCTTTGGTTTTCGCGCAGTAATTCTTGAACAAACCTTCAAGAAACATGTGAAAATACATATGTGAATTTGACCTATAATGGGATTTGATGATAATAGTATTCTAAATCTTTAAAAAATTATACCCTGAACTCCAAATCAAAATACTCAGGTATTTATATCTATATCTTATATTTGTTTTATTTTCACTTACAATATGATAAATGTATTAAGCCTCTCTCTAAAAATAGGTATTTTGCTGAAATAATATTCTGAGCCTCCTAGCTGCTAACTTTAAAAAGTATATTGAGGTGCCCTATCTTAGTTTTGAGAAGGAAAATTTTGTAGCTAATTTCTAAAATTTTGCACTGAATACGATTTTTTTAAGCTACTTGTTCTTGGAAAAAGCAACCTAAAATTGAAAACACATGTGGTTATTTGGGTGCCACACTATTGTTCTATTGAATTTTGGGCACCAGATATATAAACCATCTTCTGCTTTTAGAGATAAATCAAAGTATCCCTGTGGCAGTAGCTCTACCTCACAGTGCTCTTTCACACTTGTTCAAGTGTACAGAAAAAAATCTGACCAATACTGTGTCCAAAATCACTGTTCCAATGACCTGGAGGAGATATGAATGAATTCTTCCTCCTTCAAGTTTCCCTGCTTGCCCACATGGCTGGATTGTAGGCCCTGCCATTGCCACCAGAACTGTCGGTGTGTCATTGGTGGCAGTTCTGATGCGCTTATTCCCGGTGTTTTTCCAGCATGTCAGCCGTGTTCCAGCACTATTAATTTCTGACCCAGAAAGCAAACATCTTCACCTGAAAGGTGACTGTGTCCTAATGAACGGAGCATTCTCCCCACGCTGCTGGTAGTGGTGGCAAATATCCACTTATGCACTCTTTCCCCTTGTTGCACCGAAGAGACATTAATGGCCTTTACTTTGGTGCAAAAAGTTCTTGGCCTCCATGTTAATCACCAAAACCGACGTCCTATAATAAATGTACACAGGTTTCAGTTGTTCTATAGTTATTAAATTTACCTAAAAGATGTGCACAGATTTTGGAGGTTGTGTTTGTGGTATCAGTGCTTAGTGTGGAAGACACAGACACGCCGTTCACTCTCTTCTTAATGCGCGCGAACATTATAGTGGTATGATTAAACAGACAAGGTATCCACTCTCGATAAAATTTACAATGTTTTAACCTGTAGCCCATATATCTTTATTTTCTTTTATCCTCTGAAACTATTGTTCTTGTTATCCTTGTCGGCAGTGCAGAATCAAAGTTTGTCAACATAGTGTCTGATCCTTTTAGTGTCATTTTCTTCCATTTACAAAGTAAAATAGCTGAAAATGTCTCACGAAACTTTCTGAAATTTCAAGTGTAGATAAGAGTGGAAAAATGACAATAAAAGCATTTCTAAAGTTGATGTGATTGTTGTAAGGTAATGCACAAGAGGCCTGACAAAGCAGGTGTTAAGTGCTGCCATTTATACATATGTCAAAAGGTCAGATAATATACCTGCCCATGCTCAGGTAACCTTGTCTTCCAACCCAAATAATTAATAATTCCACCTGAAAAAATGGCATCATGCTGGTCAATTCTCGCTGCAGGAGAACGGACGGTTCCACTTGTCCAACTAACTAAGATTTAGAGATGTCTAGAATTGCTCTGTGTAATTCTAAATCAAGCGGCAAAGTGCTTTTGTAGTCCTCCCTCACCCACCCATCCCCCCCCCCCAAGAAAGTGAAAAACAGCATTAACAAAAAACTGATAAAAAAAGTAGTAGTTTCCTTTGGAATTCGTTCAAAACATCGTAGTTAATATGATAATATGAATATAAAAAAGATATCTTCATCTGCAGTGAATACATAATATGATTAAGATAATTAAAACCTAGGCTATGTTAATTATTGTCTTGGTGGTATACCAATGCAAATGCAATCCGTACTTAAGACTATTGTACCTTTTTGGTAATTCAATGAAATCGTCATTACAAAGGTCGGTACAAAACGTACAAGAAAAATCACAAGCGAAGATGATGATCGTAAATATGATTGTCCTGAAAAGTTTAGTAAGGAACACATTTTATCTGAAGCGATGAATAGATAATGATTGTTTTGAAGTTCGCAAAACAATGAGCAAAATACTGTAAGCCCCCCCCCCCCCCCCCCTGATCAATGGAGTAAGATCAAATAAGCAAATAAGTAGTACAGCCCTGTTTAAGGTACGTCTCTGGCACGTTTGAAGTGGACCTCCCTAATGGTTGTAAATACGAAGGCCGTAAAAATAACTTTTGTGGACGTCAATCGCTGTATGATGGGTGAACCACCACATAAGCTCAGCTGTCGGACAAGTCAGCTGCGTCAAAAACATATTAACGCTTGATGTATGCTTATCATCCAAAGTATGGACAGGGAACACTAACTTCGCTTTGTTAGACACAAAATCTATTGTGTTTAGCTGAATACAGTGTAGACGTGCTGTTGTAGGTATATTATATGGAATATTCACCCTGTTTCTGTGATTTAATCAATACAGAGATTGTATTTCAGATAGCTTACACTCTGTGAACCAAATATTATATTAACTCTGAGTTGGACGTTTCTGTTAAATAGATGTGGTCAATACGTAAAGCCTTGTTCCAAAGGTGTTTGTGCCTGCGACCACAGTTTTCATTTTTGTTGGTATCAAAATAATAGGGTCATATACGGAGTTGTTTTCTGGATCTAAGTGTACCGTTCTAAGAAAAAATGTCAAACCCATTCAATTCAATGGTATATACTCCTAACGCGGAGTTCTAAATGATTGTTCCTTCTTTCTCCACACGACCAATAAGGTTTAACGGCTTTAGTTTATTGATGTTTGTGCCCTATCTAACCAGAAGAAAAAAAATATAGATTGCAATGTTAGGTACAGTTACCAAATGATTTGCAAGCATGGTGCGTGGACGACCAGGCAAAAATTTTGTGATGGCCAAAAATGTTCTGTCATTTTGTCGGTTTATGTATTTGTAATGTGACGTTTTTAAGGAGCATCAGTTAAAAAAAAAAAAAGGAAAAAACAAAATAATACAGATATTGATATGTCTCAAACAGGTAAAATCCATCCATCCATATACCCATACATACATACATACATACATACATACATACATACATACATACATACATACATACATACATACATACATACATACATACATACATACATACATACATACATACATACATACATACATACATACATACCTATGTATACGAAGAGAAACAAGTCTGGATGGATAAATAAAAGGACTGAGAAAGTACAAGATTAGCCAAATGATGGATTCACAGATACTGATAAACAAACATACACACATACATTTAAAAATTTGCAGGTAGGATAACAGCAGCAAAAGTAGCAGATATTGACATACACAAGGTGTATTTTTTTCACACTACCAATGTTTTTTACCTTGAACAGAGAGGGTATATGTAAGTATTGATGGAACTATTTGCCAGCCCCACAATATATAAATTAAACTCAATCCCATATTTGTTGCTAATTTGTCCTATTCTACTTTGCAGAATCCACATATTCAAAAGGATACTGAAAATGATTGCAGGTGCCCAACAAGGAAAAAAATAGAAAACTACCAAAAGCATCATCTTCATGACCTGCAAACATACAAAGAACTTTTGTTTGGAATCTCATATATAAGCAATGACTACGTCAGAGACATAAATGTTTTGCAAACAAAAATATAACTTTTAATCAATGGCAACGTGTTCTTGCATGTCATGTTGATTACCATAATCACTCAAATTCAATAAGAAATATATGAAGGATGTCAGGCATGCACACACTATCATGGCAACGTGTTCTTGCATGTCATGCTGATTACCGAATTCACTCAAATTCAAATAGACATCTATGAAGGATGTCAGGCATGCACACACTATCTTTCTGAAACATAAATGGAACCAATTGCAAAAATCACTAATAAAACAGGTGAAAAATGGGGAAAGGGATAATCAAGCACAAACTTCAACAATATATGTTCAATGTTCCTGGTGTCTCTCACTTCGTTATTAAATACCGCAACAGAAATTAGTTTATCATGCTTTAAAGAAACTTTAGTAATAATACCTTAATTAAAATACTTTTGCTGAGTTACTGATTACCAAGAGTACCTAACATGTCCAAAGAATAGCTCTATGAGTTTTTTAATGAACCAACGGCATTAAATTACACATATTTAGATGACAATCGTTTGGTGGGACAATTGCTCGTCTTTGGGCATTCGGTAGGAACTGCATTCCCTACCATAATCCAACGAAAGAGTACTGAATTTAAATATAGCTGCGCTACAGTATGTCCGATTAGAGAAAAAAATGGTATTAGACATGCGTTTGTTTGTCAGTCAGCTGAGCTAAAACCAAATGCATCGGTAGTAGTGCATTCGAAGTTTTTGGTTCACTTATAGACACAATCTTCTTCAAAACAGCCGAGGCAAACTGAATGTAAACACTCCGAACGATTCATAGACCTATACGTTTTCAAGTGGTGATCAGTGGATTTCTATTGTTTAACATTTATTTATGCAATTTTTGACTAAAATCAATTTTTATATTGGTTTGAAACTAGGAAGATATGTAGCCCCTGGAAGGGACAAACAAAAGTGTACACTAGTGGTATTACACTAAATTAACTGTTTTTTCCTGATTGTTAACTATTTGTTTTCTGAATTTAGCTGCTTGTCAGTGAATGCATGTAGTCCTTAAATAACTGCGCGAGTCAAAGGGGTTCCAAATAGTAATTAGCGTTTTTGACCCTTTCACTGAAACTGTTACCCAGATCTACTTTAAACTTGCTGATGATCTACCATTGATGGGTCTGTGCCAAATTGTTTTTAAATTGTAATGCTCCAAACAGTATTACGTTTTGCATGATTTGTTTGGTAATTTCCGTGAAATCCCCTGTCCTAAAAGTGTTCTCTCAATCAATTGCTTTTTAAATTGCGCAGGGATATTTTGTAGGATCATAAGACCCGAATTTACTCATTTTACCTCAAGATGGATTTTTGTTGTGTTTTCACCATGGCAAATGTATCCTCGTTGTACAAGTACATGTATTTTTCTACGAAATTGATTACTATGTACCTTAATTTGATGAACATAAAATCTGTAAACTGGATGGTACTGCTAATGCTAACACATTTTTCAAAATAGGAATTGCTGACCACGTTCATATACATGCTGGCAATGTTATCATGCAGGAAATGGGAATATTACATAAAGGCTCCTATGTAGGTAATGATTGATCCTACCCCCATGCATACAAATAAATAGGAAAGTACCTACAGTGTTTCTTCCTTGTTGTCCATTTGGATATTCAGTGACCGTTAAAGGTTAGTCGACACAATGGCATGTATTTCAGTAACGCTGAATTCTGGCTTCATGGTAACCATAGATACCACTAAGAGAGTACCTGTCGAGTTTACTTTGGTGTTGTTGATTTTGACGTTTGGACTTTGAACGGCAACACTAACACGTAATGACATATATTGCTATAAAGCTTGATCCTATCCATTGTCATCTAAAAAATAATGACTCCAACAGTGTGAGTGACTGGAGATTTTATTTTGATATTGCGACAGAGTGATATTGTCTTACATAAATGTGACCTGAGCCCGTATACATAGAGGTAGTTTAGCTGTGGTTTAGCTTATTCCAGGGAACAACCATGGTGTGAAGTCTAATCCGTATGCAACAAGGCGTGGCAAAGTTACCCCTGGTGCAAAGTTACACCTGGTTTAAAAATCCGTATGCAAGAAGGAACTATAGCTTAATCCATGGTGTAAATGGGCCTAAGCTGCCCCAGATTTCTAAACCTGCCAGGGGGATATATAGTTCAACGGAGGTGTATGTCCCAGTGGAAGTTAAATCCCTTGTATACGATGGATCTGTTATGATATATAAAGTAAATAATCATACCACTGTACATTTAGTGAAGGTTCACATATGGTAAAATGCCAAAGAATGATACCACCAGTACGCAAGATCAGCCATTCGCATATCTTGTGTTCAAACATGCTAAAATGGACGCACTATCTGAATATTAAATGTGTTTGCTCTACAGCAAATCTACACACGAAAATACTGTAATTACAGAAATCCACACTGTATCCATTACTAGTATGAAAAACAATGACCGTTTCCTTGAGGCTAAATATTTTATTGCAAAACTGTTCTTGCGCTCATCAAGTCATACATGAAGGCACTATTCTTTTACTCATTGAAAAAATTGCTTTGAATAGAAATAAAATGAAAGTAAGATTTTAACTTAGCCTGGTTACACAAATGAAAGTCAATATAAACTAGAACAGACTGATTTTCCAACGGAAAATCAAATGTCTCCCGGTGGAACACTTGCGTTTCTGAATAAGCTACAGGTGATAACAAACTACAAATGACCAAGTTTGCTTGAAAACTACAATCCTATTTCAGCTCTCACCTAGATACATTACTCTAGCAATTTTCATCAATTTCTTCAAGATTTATTGCAGAGAAACCAATTTCACATAAATGACCCTATGACCTTGAAAACGAGGTCAAAGTCACCTTAATACAATACCAACCTAGGTCTTGCCTAGATACATAATCCTACCAAGTTTCATCAAATTCCATCAAGTTCTTCATGACTTATCGAACGGAAACCAATTTCACATAAGTGACCTTGTGACCTCGACAATTTGCTCAAGGTCATCCAAATACAATCACAACTTAGATCTTGCCAAGATACATTATCCTACCAAGTTTCATCAAATTCCATCAAGTTCTTCATGACTTATCGAACGGAAACCATTTTCGCATAAGTGACCCTGTTACCTTGTGAATTCGATCAAGGTCATCCAAATTCTATCCCAACCTAGGTCCTGCCTAGATACATAACCCTTCCAAGTTTCATCAAATTCCATCAAGTTCTTCATGACTTATCGAACAGAAACCAATTTCACATAAGTGACCCTGTGACCTTTAACATTCCCTCAAGGTCACCCAAATACAATCCCAACCAAGGTCTTACCAAGATACATGATCCTTCCAAGTTTCATAAAATTCCATCCTGCTCTTCATGACTTATCGCACGGAAACCAATTTCACATAAGTGACCCTGTGACCTTGAGAATTTGCTCACGGTCATCCAAATACAATCCCAACCTAGGCCTTGCCTAGATACATAATCCTACCAAGTTTCATCAAATTCCATCAAGTTCTTCATGACTTATCGAACGGAAACCAATTTCGCATAAGTGACCCTGTGACCTTGAAATTTGCTCAAGGTCATCCAACTACAATCCAACCTAGGTCTTGCCTAGATACATAATCTTACCAAGTTTCATCAAATTCCATCAAGTTCTTCATGACTTATCGAACAGAAACCAATTTTGCATAAGTGCCCCTGTGACCTTGAGAATTCGCTCACTGTCATCCAAATACAATCACAACCTAGGTCTTGCCTAGATACATAATCCTACCAAGTTTCATCAAATTCCATCAAGTTCTTCATGACTTATCGAACGGAAACCAATTTCACATAAGTGACCCTGTGACCTTGAGAATTTGCTCAAGGTCATCCAACTACAATCCCAAACTAGGTCTTGCCTAGAAACATAATTTTACCAAGTTTCATCAAATTCCATCAAGTTCTTCATGACTTATCGAACGGAAACCAATTTCACCTAATTGACCCTGTGACCTCAATTATTTGTTCAAAGTCACCCAAATACAACCCCAACCTAGGTCCTGCCTAGATACATAACCTTTCCAAGTTTTATCAAATTCCATCAATTTCTTCACAACTTATCGAACGGAAACCAATTTCGCATAAGTGACCCTGTGACCTTGAAAATTCCATCAATGTCATCCAAATACAATTCCTACCTAGGTCTTGCCTAGATACATAATCCTACCAAGTTTCATCAAATTCCATCAAGTTCTTCATGACTTATCGAACGGAAACCAATTTCACATAAGTGACCTTGTGACCTCGACAATTTGCTCAAGGTCATCCAAATACAATTACAACTTAGGTCTTGCCAAGATACATTATCCTACCAAGTTTCATCAAATTCCATCAAGTTCTTCATGACTTATCGAACGGAAACCAATTTCGCATAAGTGACCCTGTTACCTTGTGAATTCGATCAAGGTCATCCAAATTCAATCCCAACCTAGGTCTTGCCTAGATACATAACCCTTCCAAGTTTCATCAAATTCCATCAAGTTCTTCATGACTTATCGAACAGAAACCAATTTCACATAAGTGACCCTGTGACCTTTAACATTCGCTCAAGGTCACCCAAATACAATCCCAACCTAGGTCTTACCAAGATACATGATCCCTCCAAGTTTCAAATTCCATCCTGCTCTTCATGACTTATTGCACGGAAACCAATTTCACATAACTGACCCTGTGACTTTGAGAATTCGCTCACGGTCATCCGAATACAATCCCAACCTAGGACTTGCCTAGATACATAATCCTACCAAGTTTCATCAAATTCCATCAAGTTCTTCATGACTTATCGAACGGAAACCAATTTCGCATAAGTGACCCTGTGACCTTGAGAATATGTCCAAGGTCATCCAACTACGATCCCAACCTAGGTCTTTCCTAGATACATAATCCTACCAAGTTTCATCAAATTCCATCAAGTTCTTCATGACTTATCGAACGGAAACCAATTTCACCTAATTGACCATGTGACCTCAATAATTTGCTCAAAGTCACCCAAATACAACCCCAACCTAAGTCCTGCCTAGATACATAACCCTTCCAAGTTTCATCAAATTCCATCAAGTTCTTCACGACTTATCGAACGGAAACCAATTTCGCATAAGTGACCATGTGACCTTGACAATTCCATCAAGGTAATCCAAATACAATCACAACCTAGGTCTTGCCTAGGTACATAATCCTACCAAGTTTCATCAAATTCCATCAAGTTCTTCATGACTATTCGAATGGAAACCAATTTCACATAAGTGACCTTGTGACCTCGACAATTTGCTCAAGGATCCAAATACAATCACAACTTAGGTCTTGCCAAGATACATTATCCTACCAAGTTTCATCAAATTCCATCAAGTTCTTCATGACTTATCAAACGGAAACCAATTTCGCATAAGTGACTCTGTTACCTTGTAAATTCGATCAAGGTCATCCAAATTCAATCCCAACCTAGGTCCTGCCTAGATACATAACCCTTCCAAGTTTCATCAAATTCCATCAAGTTCTTCATGACTTATCGAACAGAAACCAATTTCACATAAGTGACAATGTGACCTTTAACATTCGCTCAAGGTCACCCAAATACAATCCCAACCTAGGTCTTACCAAGATACATGATCCTTCCAAGTTTCATAAAATTCCATCCTGCTCTTCATGACTTATCGCACGGAAACCAATTTCACATAAGTGACTCTGTGACCTTGAGAATTCGCTCACGGTCATCCAAATACAATCCCAACCTAGGTCTTGCCTAGATACATAATCTTACCAAGTTTCATCAAATTCCATCAAGTTCTTCATGACTTATCGAACGGAAACCAATTTCACCTAATTGACCCTGTGACCTCAATAATTTGCTCAAAGTCACCCAAATACAACCCCAACCTAGGTCCTGCCTAGATACATAACCTTTCCAAGTTTCATCAAATTCCATCAAGTTCTTCACGACTTATCGAATGGAAACCAATTTCGCATAAGTGACCCTGTGACCTTGAGAATTCCATCAAGGTCATCCAAATACAATCCCAACCTAGGTCTTGCCTGGATACATAATCGTACCAAGTTTCATCAAATTCCATCAAGTTCTTCATGACTCATCGAATGGAAACCAATTTCACATCAGTGACCCTGTGACCTTTAAAATTCACTCAAGGTCACCCAAATACAATTCCAACCTAGGTCTTGCCTAGATACATAATCCTACCAGGTTTCATAAAATTCCATCAAGTTCTTCATGACTTAACGAACGGAAACCAATATCGCATAAGTGACCCTGTGACCTTGAGAATTTGCTCAAGGTCATCCAACTACAATCCCAACCTAGGTCTTGCCTAGATACATAATCTTACCAAGTTTCATCAAATTCCATCAAGTTCTTCATGACTTATCGAACGGAAACCAATTTCACCTAATTGACCCTGGGACCTCAATAATTTGCTCAAAGTCACCCAAATACAACCCCAACCTAGGTCCTGCCTAGATACATAACCTTTCCAAGTATCATCAAATTCCATCAAGTTCTTCACGACTTATCGAACGGAAACAAATTTCGCATAAGTGACCCTCTGACCTTGAGAATTTGCTCAAGGTCATCCAACTACAATCCCAACCTAGGTCTTACCAAGATACATGATCCTTCCAAGTTTCATAAAATTCCATCAAGTTCTTCATGACGTATCGAACGGAAACCAATTTCGCATAAGTGACCCTGTGACCTTGAGAATTCCATCAAGGTCATCCAAATACAATCCCAACCTAGGACTTGTCTAGATACATAATCCTACCAAGTTTCATCAAATTCCAACAAGTTCTTCATGACTTATCGAACGGAAACCAATTTCGCATAAGTGACCCTGTGACTTTGAGAATTTGCTCAAGGTCATCCAACTACAATCCCAACCTAGGTCTTGCCTAGATACATAATCTTACCAAGTTTCATCAAATTCCATCAAGTTCTTCATGACTTATCGAACGGAAACCAATTTCACCTAATTGACCCTGTGACCTCAATAATTTGCTCAAAGTCACCCAAATACAACCTCAACCTAGGTCCTGCTTAGATACATAACCTTTCCAAGTTTCATCAAATTCCATCAAGTTCTTCATGACTTATCGAACGGAAACCAATTGCACATAAGTGACCTTGTGACCTCGATTATTCACTCAAGGTCATCCAAATACAATCACAACTTAGGTCTTGCCAAGATACATTATCCTTTCCAAGTTTCATCAAATTCCATCAAGTTCTTCATGACTCATCGAATGGAAACCAATTTCACATAAGTGACCCTGTGACCTTTAAAATTCACTAAAGGTCACCCAAATACAATTCCAACCTAGGTCTTGCCTAGATACGTAATCCTACCAAGTTTCATCAAATTCCATCAAGTTCTGCATGACTAATCGAACGGAAACCAATTTCACATAAGTTACCTTGTGACCTCCACAATTCGCTCAACGTCATCCAAATACAACCACAACTTAGGTCTTGCCAAGATACATTATCCTACCAAGTTTCATCAAATTCCATCAAGTTCTTCATGACTTATCGAACGGAAACCAATTTCGCATAAGTGACCCTGTGACCTTTAAAATTCACTCAAGGTCACCCAAATACAATTCCAACCTAGGTCTTGCCTAGATACATAGCCCTTCCAAGTTTCATCAAATTCCATCAAGTTCTTCATGACTTATCGAAAAGAAACCAATTTCACATAAGTGACCCTGTGACCTTTAACATTCACTCAAGGTCACCCAAATACAATTCAAACCTAGGTCTTGCCTAGATACATAATCCTACCAAGTTTCATAAAATTCCATAAAGTTCTTCATGACTTATCGAACGGAAACCAATTTCGCATAAGTGACCCTGTGACCTTGAGAATTTACTCAAGGTCATCCAACTACAATCCCAACCTAGGTCTTGCCTAGATACATAATCTTACCAAGTTTCATCAAATTCCATCAAGTTCTTCATGACTTATCGAACGGAAACCAATTTCGCATAAGTGACCCTGTGACCTTGAGAATTTGCTCAAAGTCATCCAACTACAATCCCAACCTAAGTCTTGCTTCGATACATAATCTAACCAAGTTTCATCAAATTCCATCAAGTTCTTCATGACTTATCGAACGGAAACCAATTTCACCTAATTGACCCTGTGACCTCAATAATTTGCTCAAAGTCATCCAAATACAACCCCAACCTAGGTCCTGCCTAGATACATAACCTTTCCAAGTTTCATCAAATTCCATCAAGTTCTTCACGACTTATCGAACGGAAACCAATTTCACCTAATTGACCCTGTGACCTCAATAATTTGCTCAAAGTCACCCAAATACAATCACAACTTAGATCTTGCCAAGATACATTATCCTACCAAGTTTCATCAAATTCCATCAAGTTCTTCATGACTTATCAAACGGAAACCAATTTCGCATAAGTGACCCTGTGACCTTGACAATTCCATCAAGGTAATCCAAATACAATCACAACCTAGGTCTTGCCTAGATACATAATCCTACCAAGTTTCATCAAATTCCATCAAGTTCTTCATGACTCATCGAATGGAAACAAATTGCACATAAGTGACCTTGTGACCTCGACAATTTGCTCAAGGATCCAAATACAATCACAACTTAGGTCTTGCCAAGATACATTATCCTACCAAGTTTCATCAAATTCCATCAAGTTCTTCATGACTTATCAAACGGAAACCAATTTCGCATAAGTGACTCTGTTACCTTGTAAATTCGATCAAGGTCATCCAAATTCAATCCCAACCTAGGTCCTGCCTAGATACATAACCCTTCCAAGTTTCATCAAATTCCATCAAGTTCTTCATGACTTATCGAACAGAAACCAATTTCACATAAGTGACCCTGTGACCTTTAACATTCGCTCAAGGTCACCCAAATACAATCCCAACCTAGGTCTTACCAAGATACATGATCCTTCCAAGTTTCATAAAATTCCATCCTGCTCTTCATGACTTATCGCACGGAAACCAATTTCACATAAGTGACTCTGTGACTTTGAGAATTCGCTCACGGTCATACAAATACAATCCCAACCTAGGTCTT
This sequence comes from Hermodice carunculata, assembly GCA_964020975.1. NCBI lineage: Eukaryota > Metazoa > Annelida > Polychaeta > Eunicida > Amphinomidae > Hermodice > Hermodice carunculata. Next base: position 1,015,660 of record CAXHWN010002465.1, on the reverse strand, counting down.
GCCTAGATACATAATCTAACCAAGTTTCATCAAATTCCATCAAGTTCTGCATGACTTATCGAACGGAAACCAATTTCACCTAATTGACCCTGTGACCTCAATAATTTGCTCAAAGTCACCCAAATACAACCCGAACCTAGGTCCTGCCTAGATACATAACCTTTCCAAGTATCATCAAATTCCATCAAGTTCTTCACGACTTATCGAACGGAAACCAATTTCGCATAAGTGACCCTCTGACCTTGAGAATTTGCTCAAGGTCATCCAACTACAATCGCAACCTAGGTATTGCCTAGATACATAATCTAACCAAGTTTCATCAAATTCCATCAAGTTCTTCATGACTTATCGAACGGAAACCAATTTCGCATAAGTGACCCTGTTACCTTGTGAATTCGATCAAGGTCATCCAAATTCAATCCCAACCTAGGTCCTGCCTAGATACATAATCCTTCCAAGTTTCATCAAATTCCATCAAGTTCTTCATGACTTATCGAACAGAAACCAATTTCACATAAGTGACCCTGTGACCTTTAACATTCGTTCAAGGTCACCCAAATACAATCCCAACCTAGGTCTTACCAAGATACATGATCCTTCCAAGTTTCATAAAATTCCATTCTGCTCTTCATGACTTATCGCACGGAAACCAATTTCACATAAGTGACCCTGTGACCTTGACAATTCGCTCAAGGTCATTCAAATACAATCCCAACCTAGGTCTTGCCTGGATAAATAATTCTACCAAGTTTCATCAAATTCCATCAAGTTCTTCATGACTTATCGAACGGAAACCAATTTCACCTAATTGACCCTGTGACCTCAATAATTTGCTCAAAGTCACCCAAATACAATGACAACCTAGATCTTGCCAAGATACATAACCTTTCCAAGTTTTATCGAATTCCATCAAGTTCTTCACGACTTATCGAACGGAAACCAATTTCGCATAAGTGACCCTCTGACCTTGAGAATTCCATCAAGGTCATCCAAATACAATCCCAACCTAGGTCTTGTCTAGATACATAATCCTACCAAGTTTCATCAAATTCCAACAAGTTCTTCATGACTTATCGAGCGGAAACCAATTTCGCATAAGTGACCCTGTGACCTTGAGAATTTGCTCAAGGTCATCCAACTACAATCCCAACCTAGGTCTTGCCTAGATACATAATCTTACCAAGTTTCATCAAATTCCATCAAGTTCTGCATGACTTATCGAACGGAAACCAATTTCACATAAGTTACCTTGTGACCTCCACAATTCGCTCAACGTCATCCAAATACAACCACAACTTAGGTGTTGCCAAGATACATTATCCTACCAAGTTTCATCAAATTCCATCAAGTTCTTCATGACTTATCGAACGGAAACAAATTTCGCATAAGTGACCCTGTGACCTTTAAAATTCACTCAAGGTCACCCAAATACAATTCCAACCTAGGTCTTGGCTAGATACATAGCCCTTCCAAGTTTCATCAAATTCCATCAAGTTCTTCATGACTTATCGAAAAGAAACCAATTTCACATAAGTGACCCTGTGGCCTTTAACATTCGCTCAAGGTCACCCAAATACAATCCCAACCTAGTTCCTACCAAGATACATGATCCTTCCAAGTTTCATAAAATTCCATCCTGTTCTTTATTACTTATCGCACGGAAACCAATTTCACATAAGTGACCCTGTGACCTTGAGAATTCGCTCAAGGTCATCCAAATACAATTACAACCTAGGTCTTGCCCGGATACATAATCCTACCAAGTTTCATCAAATTCCATCAAGTTCTTCATGACTCATCGAATGGAAACCAATTTCACATAAGTGACCCTGTGACCTTTAAAATTCACTCAAGGTCACCCAAATACAATTCCAACCTAGGTCTTGCCTAGATACATAATCCTACCAAGTTTCATAAAATTCCATCAAGTTCTTCATGACTTATCGAACGGAAACCAATTTCGCATAAGTGACCCTGTGACCTTGAGAATTTGCTCAAGGTCATCCAACTACAATCACAACCTAGGTCTTGCCTAGATACATAATCTTACCAAGTTTCATCAAATTCCATCAAGTTCTTCATGACTTATCGAACGGAAACCAATTTCACCTAATTGACCCTGTGACCTCAATAAATTTGCTCAAAGTCATCCAAATACAACCCCAACCTAGGTCCTGCCTAGATACATAACCTTTCCAAGTTTCATCAAATTCCATCAAGTTCTTCACGACTTATCGAACGGAAACCAATTTCGCATAAGTGACCCTGTGACCTTCAAAATTCCTCAAGGTCACCCAAATACAATTCCAACCTAGGTCTTGCCTAGAAACATAATCCTACCAAGTTTCATCATATTCCATCAAGTTCTGCATGACTTATCGAACGGAAACCAATTTCAAATAAGTGACCTTGTGACCTCCACAATTCGCTCAAGGTCATCCAAATACAACCACAACTTACGTCTTGCCAAGATACATTATCCTACCAAGTTTCATCAAATTCCATCAAGTTCTTCATGACTTATCGAACGGAAACCAATTTCGCATAAGTGACCCTGTGACCTTGTGAATTCGATCAAGGTCATCCAAATTCAATCCCAACCTAGGTCCTGCCTAGATACATAACCCTGCCAAGTTTCATCAAATTCCATCAAGTTCTTCATGACTTATCGAAAAGAAATCAATTTCACATAAGTGACCCTGTGACCTTTAACATTCGCTCAATGTCACCCAAATACAATCCCAACCTAGTTCTTACCAAGATACATGATCCTTCTAAGTTTCATAAAATTCCATCCTGTTCTTTATGACTTATCGCACAGAAGCCAATTTCACATATGTGACCCTGTGACCTTGAGAATTCGCTCAAGGTCATCCAAATACAATTACAACCTAGGTCTTGCCTAGATACATAATCCTACCAAGTTTCATCAAATTCCATCAAGTTCTGCATGACTAATCGAAGGGAAACCAATTGCACATAAGTGACCTTGTGACCTCGACAATTCACTCAAGGTCATCCAAATACAATCACAACTTAGGTCTTGCCAAGATACATTATCCTTTCCAAATTTCATCAAATTCCATCAAGTTCTTCATGACTTATTGAACAGAAACCAATTTAACCTAATTGACCCTGTGACCTCAATAATTTGCTCAAAGTGACCCAAATACAACCCCAACCTAGGTCATGCCTAGATACATAACCTTTCCAAGTATCATCAAATTCCAACAAGTTCTTCACGACTTATCGAACGGAAACCAATTTCGCATAAGTGACCCTGTTACCTTGAGAATTTGCTCAAGGTCATCTTACTACGATCCCAACCTAGGTCTTGCCTAGATACATAATCTAACCAAGTTTCATCAAATTCCATCAAGTTCTTCATGACTCATCGAATGGAAACCAATTTCACATAAGTGACCCTGTGACCTTTAAAATTCACTCAAGGTCACCCAAATACAATCCCAACCTAGGTCTTGCCTAGATACATAATCTAACCAAGTTTCATCAAATTCCTTCAAGTTCTTCACGACTTATCGAACGGAAACCAATTTCGCATAAGTGACCCTGTTACCTTGAGAATTTGCTCAAGGTCATCCAACTACGATCCCAACCTAGGTCTTGCCTAGATACATAACCTTTCCAAGTTTCATCAAATTCCATCAAGTTCTTCACGACTTATCGAACGGAAACCAATTTCACCTAATTGACCCTGTGACCTCAATAATTTGCTCAAAGTCACCCAAATACAATCACAACTTAGATCTTGCCAAGATACATAACCTTTCCAAGTTTCATCAAATTCCATCAAGTTCTTCATGACTTATCGAACGGAAACCAATTTCGCATAAGTGACCCTGTGACCTTGAGAATTCCATCAAGGTCATCCAAGTACAATCCCAACCCAGGTCTTGCCAAGATACATTACCCTTCCAAGTTTCATCAAATTCCATCAAGTTCTTCATGACTTATCGAAAAGAAATCAATTTCACATAAGTGACCCTGTGACCTTTAACATTCGCTCAATGTCACCCAAATACAATCCCAACCTAGTTCTTACCAAGATACATTATCCTTCTAAGTTTCATAAAATTCCATCTTGTTCTTTATGACTTATCGAACGGAAACCAATTTCACATAAGTGACCCTGTGACCTTTAACATTCGCTCAAGGTCATCCAAATACAATTACAACCTAGGTCTTGCCCGGATACATAATCCTACCAAGTTTCATCAAATTCCATCAAGTTCTTCATGACTCATCGAATGGAAACCAATTTCACATAAGTGACCCTGTGACCTTTAAAATTCACTCAAGGTCACCCAAATACAATCTCAACCTAGGTCTTGCCTAGATACATAATGCTACCAAGTTTCATCAAATTCCATCAAGTTCTTCATGACTTATCGAACAGAAACCAATTTCACATAAGTGACCCTGTGACCTTGAGAATTTGCTCAAGGTCATCCAACTACAATCCGAAACTAGGTCTTGCCTAGATACATAATCTTACCAAGTTTCATCAAATTCCATCAAGTTCTTCATGACTTATCGAACGAAAACCACTTTCACCTAATTGACCCTGTGACCTCAATAATTTGCTCAAAGTCACCCAAATACAACCCCAACCTAGGTCCTGCCTAGATACATAACCTTTCCAAGTATCATCAAATTCCCTCAAGTTCTTCACGACTTATCGAACGGAAACCAATTTCGCATAAGTGACCCTGTTACCTTGACAATTTGCTCAAGGTCATCCAACTACGATCCCAACCTAGGTCTTGCCTAGATACATAATCTAACCAAGTTTCATCAAATTCCATCAAGTTCTTCATGACTCATCGAATGGACACCAATTTTGCATAAGTGCCCCTGTGATCTTGAGAATTCACTCACGGTCATCCAAATACAATCCCAACCTAGGTCTTGTCTAGATACATAATCCTACCTAGTTTCATCAAATTCCATCATGTTCTTCATGACTTATCGAACGAAAACCAATTTCGCATAAGTGACCCTGTGACCTCAATAATTTGCTCAAAGTCACCCAAATACAACCCCAACCTAGGTCCTGCTTAGATACATAACCTTTCCAAGTTTCATCAAATTTCATCAAGTTCTTCATGACTTATCGAACGGAAACCAATTTCACATAAGTGACCTTGTGACCTCGACAATTCACTCAAGGTCATCCAAATACAATCACAACTTAGGTCTTGCCAAGATACATTATCCTTTCCAAGTTTCATCAAATTCCATCAAGTTCTTCATGACTTATCAAACGGAAACCAATTTCGCATAAGTGACCCTGTGACCTTTAAAATTCACTCAAGGTCACCCAAATACAATTCCAACCTAGGTCTTGCCTAGATACATAACCCTTCCAAGTTTCATCAAATTCCATCAAGTTCTTCATGACTTATCGAAAAGAAACCAATTTCACATAAGTGACCCTGTGACCTTTAACATTCGCTCACGGTCACCCAAATACAATCCCAACCTAGTTCTTACAAAGATACATGATCCTTCCAAGTTTCATAAAATTCCATTCTGTTCTTTATGACTTATCGCACGGAAACCAATTTCACATAAGTGACCCTGTGACCTTGAGAATTCGCTCAAGGTCATCCAAATACAATTACAACCTAGGTCTTGCCCGGATACATAATCCTACCAAGTTTCGTTAAATTCCATCAAGTTCTTCATGACTCATCGAATGGAAACCAATTTCACATAAGTGACCCTATGACCTTTAAAATTCACTCAAGGTCACCCAAATACAATCCCAACCTAGGTCTTGCCTAGATACATAATGCTACCAAGTTTCATCAAATTCCATCAAGTTCTACATGACTTATCGAACGGAAACCAATTTCACCTAATTGACCCTGTGACCTCAATAATTTGCTCAAAGTCACCCAAATACAACCCCTACCTAGGTCCTGCCTAGATACATAACCTTTCCAAGTATCATCAAATTCCCTCAAGTTCTTCACGACTTATCGAACGGAAACCAATTTCGCATAAGTGACCCTGTTACCTTGAGAATTTGCTCAAGGTCATCCAACTACGATCCCAACCTAGGTCTTGTCTAGATACATAATCCTACCTAGTTTCATCAAATTCCATCAAGTTCTTCGTGACTTATCGAACGGAAACCAATTTCGCATAAGTGACCCTGTGAACTTGAGAATTTGCTCAAAGTCACCCAAATACAACCCCAACCTAGGTCCTGCTTAGATACATAACCTTTCCAAGTTTCATCAAATTTCATCAAGTTCTTCATGACTTATCGAACGGAAACCAATTTCACATAAGTGACCTTGTGACCTCGACAATTCACTCAAGGTCATCCAAATACAATCACAACTTAGGTCTTGCCAAGATACATTATCCTTTCCAAGTTTCATCAAATTCCATCAAGTTCTTCATGACTCATCGAATGGAAACCAATTTTACATAAGTGACCCTGTGACCTTTAAAATTCACTCAAGGTCACCCAAATACAATTCCAACCTAGGTCTTGCCTAGATACATAATCGTACCAAGTTTCATCAAATTCCATCAAGTTCTGCATGACTTATCGAATGGAAACCAATTTCACATAAGTGACCTTGTGACCTCCACAATTCGCTCAAGGTCATCCAAATAAAACCACATCTTAGGTCTTGCCAAGATACATTATCCTACCAAGTTTCATCAAATTCCATCAAGTTCTTCATGACTTATCAAACGGAAACCAATTTCGCATAAGTGACCCTGTGACCTTTAAAATTCGCTCAAGGTCACCCAAATACAATTCCAACCTAGGTCTTGCCTATATACATAACCCTTCCAAGTTTCATCAAATTCCATCAAGTTCTTCATGACTTATCGAAAAGAAACCAATTTCACATAAGTGACCCTGTGACCTTTAACATTCGCTCACGGTCACACAAATACAATCCCAACCTAGTTCTTATCAAGATACATGATCCTTCCAAGTTTCATAAAATTCCATTCTGTTCTTTATGACTTATCGCACGGAAACCAATTTCACATAAGTGACCCTGTGACCTTGAAAATTCGCTCAAGGTCATCCAAATACAATTACAACCTAGGTCTTGCCCGGATACATAATCCTACCAAGTTTCGTTAAATTCCATCAAGTTCTTCATGACTCATCGAATGGAAACCAATTTCACATAAGTGACCCTGTGACCTTTAAAATTCACTCAAGGTCACCCAAATACAATCCCAACCTAGGTCTTGCCTAGATACATAATGCTACCAAGTTTCAGCAAATTCCATCAAGTTCTACATGACTTATCGAACGGAAACCAATTTCACATAAGTGACCCTGTGACCTTGAGAATTTGCTCAAGGTCATCCAACTACAATCCCAACCTAGGTCTTGCCTAGATACATAATCTTACCAAGTTTCATCAAATTCCATCAAGTTCTTCATGACTTATCGAACGGAAACCAATTTCACCTAATTGACCCTGTGACCTCAATAATTTGCTCAAAGTGACCCAAATACAACCCCAACCTAGGTCCTGCCTAGATACATAACCTTTCCAAGTATCATCAAATTCCTTCAAGTTCTTCACGACTTATCGAACTGAAACCAATTTCGCATAAGTGACCCTGTTACCTTGAGAATTTGCTCAAGGTCATCCAACTACGATCCCAACCTAGGTCTTGCCTAGATACATAATCTAACCAAGTTTCATCAAATTCCATCAAGTTCTTCATGACTTATGGAACGGAAACAATTTTACCTAATTGACCCTGTGACCTCAATAATCCGCTCAAAGTCACCCAAAGACAACCCCAACCTAGGTCCTGCCTAGATACATAACCTTTCCAAGTTTCATCAAATTCCATCAAGTTCTTCACGACTTATCGAACGGAAACCAATTTCACTTAATTGACCCTGTGACCTCAATAATTTGCTCAAAGTCACCCAAATACAATCACAACTTAGATCTTGTCAAGATACATAACCTTTCCAAGTTTCATCAAATTCCATCAAGTTCTTCATGACTTATCGAACGGAAACCAATTTCGCATAAGTGACCCTGTGACCTTGAGAATTCCATCAAGGTCATCCAAGTACATTCCCAACCTAGGTCTTGCCAAGATACATAACCCTTCCAAGTTTCATCAAATTCCATCAAGTTCTTCATGACTTATCGAAAAGAAATCAATTTCACATAAGTGACCCTGTGACCTTTAACATTCGCTCAATGTCACCCAAATACAATCCCAACCTAGTTCTTACCAAGATACATTATCCTTCTAAGTTTCATAAAATTCCATCCTGTTCTTTATGACTTATCGAACGGAAACCAATTTCACATAAGTGACCCTGTGACCTTTAACATTCGCTCAAGGTCATCCAAATACAATTACAACCTAGGTCTTGCCCGGATACATAATCCTACCAAGTTTCATCAAATTCCATCAAGTTCTTCATGACTCATCGAATGGAAACCAATTTCACATAAGTGACCCTGTGACCTTTAAAATTCACTCAAGGTCACCCAAATACAATCCCAACCTAGGTCTTGCCTAGATACATAATGCTACCAAGTTTCATCAAATTCCATCAAGTTCTTCATGACTTATCGAACGGAAACCAATTTCACATAAGTGACCCTGTGACCTTGAGAATTTGCTCAAGGTCATCCAACTACAATCCCAAACTAGGTCTTGCCTAGATACATATTCTTACCAAGTTTCATCAAATTCCATCAAGTTCTTCATGACTTATCGAACGGAAACCAATTTCGCCTAATTGACCCTGTGACCTCAATAATTTGCTCAAAGTCACCCAAATACAACCCCAACCTAGGTCCTGCCTAGATACATAACCTTTCCAAGTATCATCAAATTCCCTCAAGTTCTTCACGACTTATCGAACGGAAACCAATTTCGCATAAGTGACCCTGTTACCTTGACAATTTGCTCAAGGTCATCCAAATTCAATCCCAACCTAGGTCTTGCCTAGATATATAACCCTTCCAAGTTTCATCAAATTCCATCAAGTTTTTCATGACTTATCGAAAAGAAACCAATTTCACATAAGTGACCCTGTGACCTTGAGAATTTGCTCAAGGTCATCCAACTACAATCCCAAACTAGGTCTTGCCTAGATACATATTCTTACCAAGTTTCATCAAATTCCATCAAGTTCTTCATGACTTATCGAACGGAAACCAATTTCGCCTAATTGACCCTGTGACCTCAATAATTTGCTCAAAGTCACCCAAATACAACCCCAACCTAGGTCCTGCCTAGATACATAACCTTTCCAAGTATCATCAAATTCCCTCAAGTTCTTCACGACTTATCGAACGGAAACCAATTTCGCATAAGTGACCCTGTTACCTTGACAATTTGCTCAAGGTCATCCAAATTCAATCCCAACCTAGGTCTTGCCTAGATATATAACCCTTCCAAGTTTCATCAAATTCCATCAAGTTTTTCATGACTTATCGAAAAGAAACCAATTTCACATAAGTGACCCTGTGACCTTTAACATTCGCTCAAGGTCACCCAAATACAATCCCAACCTAGTTCTTACCAAGATACATGATCCTTCCAAGTTTCATAAAATTCCACCAAGTTCTTTATGACTTATCGCACGGAAACCAATTTCACATAAGTGACCCTGTGACCTTGAGAATTCACTCAAGGTCATCCAAATACAATTACAACCTAGGTCTTGCCCGGATACATAATCCTACCAAGTTTCATCAAATTCCATCAAGTTCTTCATGACTCATCGAATGGAAACCAATTTCACATAAGTGACCCTGTGACCTTTAAAATTCACTCAAGGTCACCCAAATACAATTAAAACCTAGGTCTTGCATAGATACATAATCCTACCAAGTTTCATAAAATTCCATCAAGTTCTTCATGACTTATCGAACGGAAACCAATTTCGCATAAGTGACCCTGTGATCTTGAGAATTCGCTCACAGTCATCCAAATACAATACCAACCTAGGTCTTGTCTAGATACATAATCCTACCAAGTTTCATCAAATTCCATCAAGTTCTTCATGACTTATCGAACGGAAACCAAACTCGCATAAGTGACCCTGTGACCTTTAAAATTAACTCAAGGTCACCCAAATACAATTTCAACCTAGGTCTTGCATAGATACATAATCCTAATAAGTTTCATAACATTCCATAGAGTTCTTCATGACTTATCGAATGGAAACCAATTTCGCATAAGTGACCCTGTGACCTTGAGAATTTGCTCAAGGTCATCCAACTACAATCCCAACCTAGGTCTTGCCTAGATACATAATCTTACCAAGTTTCATCAAATTCCATCAAGTTCTTCATGACTTATCGAACGGAAACCAATTTCACCTAATTGACCCTGTGACCTCAATAATTTGCTCAAAGTCACCCAAATACAACCCCAACCTAGGTCCTGCCTAGATACATAATCTTACCAAGTTTCATCAAATTCCATCAAGTTCTTCATGACTCATCGAATGGAAACCAATTTCACATAAGTGATCCTGTGACCTTTAAAATTCACTCAAGGTCACCCAAATACAATCCCAACCTAGGTCTTGCCTAGATACATAATCTTACCAAGTTTCATATAATTCCATCAAGTTCTTCATGACTTATCGAACGGAAACCAATTTCACCTAATTGACCCTGTGACCTCAATAATTTGCTCAAAGTCACCCAAATACAACCCCAACCTAGGTCCTGCTTAGATACATAACCTTTCCAAGTATCATCAAATTCCCTCAAGTTCTTCACGACTAATCGAACGGAAACCAATTTCGCATAAGTGACCCTGTGACCTTGAAAATTTGCTCAAGGTCATCCAACTACGATCCCAACCTAGGTCTTGCCTAGATACATAATCTAACCAAGTTTCATCAAATTCCATCAAGTTCTTCATGACTTATCGAACGGAAACCAATTTCACCTAATTGACCCTGTGACCTCAATAATTTGCTCAAAGTCACCCAAATACAACCCCAACCTAGGTCCTGCCTAGATACATAACCTTTCCAAGTTTCATCAAATTCCATCAAGTTCTTCATGACTTATCGAACAGAAACAAATTTCACAAAAGTGACCTTGTGACCTCGAAAATTCACTCAAGGTCATCCAAATACAATCACAACTTAGGTCTTGCCAAGATACATTATCCTTTCCAAGTTTCATTAAATTCCATCAAGTTCTTCATGACTCATCGAATGGAAACCAATTTTACATAAGTGACCCTGTGACCTTTAAAATTAACTCAAGGTCACCCAAATACAATTCCAACCTAGGTCTTGCCTAGATACATAATCCTACCAAGTTTCATCAAATTCCATCAAGTTCTGCATGACTTATCGAACGGAAACCAATTTCACATAAGTGACCTTGTGACCTCCACAATTCGCTCAAAGTCATCCAAATACGACCACAACTTAGGTCTTGCCAAGATACATTATCCTACCAAGTTTCATCAAATTGCATCAAGTTCTTCATGACTTATCAAACGGAAACCAATTTCGCATAAGTGACCCTGTGACCTTTAAAATTCACTCAAGGTCATCCAAATACAATTACAACCAAGGTCTTGCCCGGATACATAATCCTACCAAGTTTCATCAAATTGCATCAAGTTCTTCATGACTCATCGAATGGAAACCAATTTCACATAAGTGACCCTGTGACCTTTAAACTTCACTCAAGGTAACCCAAATACAATTAAAACTTAGGTCTTGCATAGATACATAATCCTACCAAGTTTCATCAAATTCCATCAAGTTCTTCATGACTTATTGCACGGAAACCAATTTCGCATAAGTGACCCTGTGACCTTGAGAATTTGCTCAAGGTCATCCAACTACAATCCCAACCTAGGTCTTGCCTAGATACATAATCTTACCAAGTTTCATCAAATTCCATCAAGTTCTTCATGACTTATCGAACGGAAACCAATTTCACCTTATTGACCCTGTGACCTCAATAATTTGCTCAAAGTCACCCAAATACAACCCCAACCTAGGTCCTGCCTAGATACATAACCTTTCCAAGTTTCATCAAATTCCATCAAGTTCTTCACGACTTATCGAACGGAAACCAATTTCACATAAGTGACCTTGTGACCTTGACAATTCGCTCAAGGTCATCCAAATACAATCACAACCTAGGTCTTGCCAAGATACATTATCCTACCAAGTTTCATCAAATTCCATCAAGTTCTTCATGACTTATCGAACGGAAACCAATTTCGCATAAGTGACCCTGTGACCTTGAGAATTCCATCAAGGTCATCCAACTACAATCCCAACCTAGGTCTTGCCAAGATACATAGTCCTACCAAGTTTCATCAAATTCCATCAAGTTCTTCATGACTCATCGAATGGAAACCAATTTTGCATAAGTGCCCCTGTGATCTTGAGAATTCACTCACGGTCATCCAAATACAATCCCAACCTAGGTCTTGTTTAGATACATAATCCTACCTAGTTTCATCAAATTCCATCAAGTTTTTCATGACTTATCGAACGGAAACCAATTTCGCATAAGTGACCCTGTGACCTTGAAAATTTGCTCAAGGTCATCCAACTACAATCCCAACCTAGGTCTTGCCTAGATACATAATCTTACCAAGTTTCATCAAATTCCATCAAGTTCTTCATGACTTATCGAACGGAAACCAATTTCACATAAGTGACCTTGTGACCTCGACAATTAACTCAAGGTCATCCAAATACAATCACAACTTAGGTCTTGCCAAGATACATTATCCTTTCCAAGTTTCATCAAATTCCATCAAGTTCTTCATGACTCATCGAATGGAAACCAATTTTACATAAGTGACCCTGTGACCTTTAAAATTCACTCAAGGTCACCCAAATACAATTCCAACCTAGGTCTTGCCTAGATACATAATCCTACCAAGTTTCATCAAATTCCATCAAGTTCTGCATGACTTATCGAACGGAAACCAATTTCGCATAAGTGACCTTGTGACCTCCACAATTCGCTCAACGTCATCCAAATACAACCACAACTTAGGTCTTGCCAAGATACATTATCCTACCAAGTTTCATCAAATTCCATCAAGTTCTTCATGACTTATCAAACGGAAGCCAATTTCGCATCAGTGACCCTGTGACCTTTAAAATTCACTCAAGGTCACCCAAATAAAATTCCAACCTAGGTCTTGCCTAGATACATAACCGTTCCAAGTTTCATCAAATTCCATCAAGTTCTTCATGACTTATCGAAAAGAAACCAATTTCACATAAGTGAACTTGTGACCTTTAACATTCGCTCAAGGTCACCCAAATACAATCCCAGCCTAGTTCTTACCAAGATACATGACCCTTCCAAGTTTCATAAAATTCCATCAAGTTCTTTATGACTTATCGCACGGAAACCAATTTCACATAAGTGACCCTGTGACCTTGAGAATTCGCTCAAGGTCATCCAAACACAATTACAACCTAGGTCTTGCCCGGATATATAATCCTACCAAGTTTCATCAAATTCCATCAAGTTCTTCATGACTCATCGAATGGAAACCAATTTCACCTAATTGACCCTGTGACCTCAATAATTTGCTCAAAGTCACCCAAATACAACCCCAACCTAGGTCCTGCCTAGATACATAACCTTTCCAAGTTTCATCAAATTTCATCAAGTTCTTCATGACTTATCGCACGGAAACCAATTTCACATAAGTGACCTTGTGACCTCGACAATTCACTCAAGGTCATCCAAATACAATCACAACTTAGGTCTTGCCAAGATACATTATCCTTTCCAAGTTTCATCAAATTCCATCAAGTTCTTCATGACTCATCGAATGGAAACCAATTTTACATAAGTGACCCTGTGACCTTTAAAATTCACTCAAGGTCACCCAAATACAATTCCAACCTAGGTCTTGCCTAGATACATAATCCTACAAAGTTTCGTCAAATTCCATCAAGTTCTGTATGACTTATCGAACGGAAACCAACTTCACATAAGTGACCTTGTGACCTCCACAATTCGCTCAACGTCATCCAAATACAACCACAACGTAGGTCTTGCCAAGATATATTATCCTACCAAGTTTCATCAAATTCCATCAAGTTCTTCATGACTTATCGAATGGAAACCAATTTCACAAAAGTGACCTTGTGACCTTGAGAATTCGCTCAAGGTCATCCAAATACAATTACAACCTAGGTCTTGCCCGGATACATAATCCTACCAAGTTTCATCAAATTCCATCAAGTTCTTCATGACTCATCGAATGGAAACCAATTTCACATAAGTGACCCTGTGACCTTTAAAATTCACTCAAGGTCACCCAAATACAATTCCAACCTAGGTCTTGCCTAGATACATAATCCTACCAAGTTTCATAAAATTCCATCAAGTTCTTCATGACTTATCGAACGGAAACCAATTTCGCATAAGTGACCCTGTGACCTTGAGAATTTGCTCAAGGTCATCATACTACAATCCCAACCCAGGTCTTGCCTAGATACATAATCTTACCAAGTTTCATCAAATTCCATCAAGTTCTTCATGACTTATCGAACGGAAACCAATTTCACCTAATTGACCCTGTGACCACAATAATTTGCTCAAAGTCACCCAAATACAACCCCAACCTAGGTCCTGCCTAGATACATAACCTTTCCAAGTATCATCAAATTCCATCAAGTTCTTCACGACTTATAGAACGGAAACCAATTTCGCATAAGTGACCCTGTGACCTTGAGAATTTGCTCAAGGTCATCCAACTACGATCCCAACCTAGGTCTTGCCTAGATACATAATCTAACCAAGTTTCATCAAATTCCATCAAGTTCTTCATGGCTTATCGAACGGAAACCAATTTCACCTAATTGACCCTGTGACCTCAATAATTTGCACAAAGTCACCCAAATACAACCCCAACCTAGGTCCTGCCTAGATACATAACCTTTCCAAGTTTCATCAAATTCCATCAAGTTCTTCACGACTTATCAAACGGAAACCAATTTCACATAAGTGACCTTGTGACCTCGACAATTCACTCAAGGTCATCCAAATACGATCACAACCTAGGTCTTGCCACGATACATTATCCTACCAAGTTTCATCAAATTCCATCAAGTTCTTCATGACTTATCGAACGGAAACCAATTTCGCATAAGTTACCCTGTTACCTTGTGAATTCGATCAAGGTCATCCAAATTCAAACCCAACCTAGGTCCTGCCTAGATACATAACCCGTCCAAGTTTCATCAAATTCCATCAAGTTCTTCATTACTTGTCGAACGGAAACCAATTTCGCATAAGTGACCCTGTGACCTTGAGAATTTGCTCAAGGTCATCCAACTACTATCCCAACCTAGGTCTTGCCTAGATACATAATCTTACCAAGTTTCATCAAATTCCATCAAGTTCTTCATGACTTATCGAACGGAAACCAATTTCACCTTATTGACCCTGTGACCTCAATAATTTGCTCAAAGTCACCCAAATACAATGACAACTTAGATCTTGCCAAGATACATAACCTTTCCAAGTTTCATCAAATTCCATCAAGTTCTTCACAACTTGTCGAACGGAAACCAATTTCGCATAAGTGACCCTGTGACCTTGAGAATTCCATCAAGGTCATCCAAATACAATCCCAACCTAGGTCTTGCCAAGATACATAGTCCTACCAAGTTTCATCAAATTCCATCCTGTTCTTCATGACTCATCGAATGGAAACCAATTTCACATAAGTGACCCTGTGACCTTTAAAATTTACTCAAGGTCACCCAAATACAATTACAACCTAGGTCTTGCCCGGATACATAATCCTACCAAGTTTCATCAAATTCCATCAAGTTCTTCATGACTTATCGAACGGAAACCAATTTCGCATAAGTGACCCTGTGACCTTGAGAATTTGCTCAAGGTCATCCAACTACAATCACAACATAGGTCTTGCCTAGATACATAATCTTACCAAGTTTCATCAAATTCCATCAAGTTCTTCATGACTTATCTAACGGAAACCAATTTCACCTAATTGACCCTGTGACCTCAATAATTTGCTCAAAGTCACCCAAATAAAACCCCGACCTAGGTCCTGCATAGATACATAATCCTACCAAGTTTCATCAAATTCCATCAAGTTCTGCATGACTTATCGAACGGAAACTAATTTCACATAAGTGACCTTGTGACCTCCACAATTCGCTCAAGGTCATCCAAATACAACCACAACTTAGGTCTTGCCAAGATACATTATCCTACCAAGTTTCATCAAATTCCATCAAGTTCTTCATGACTTATCGAACGGAAACCAATTTGGCATAAGTGACCCTGTGACCTTGTGAATTCGATCAAGGTCATCCAAATTCAATCCCAACCTAGGTCCTGCCTAGATATATAAACCTTCCAAGTTTCATCAAATTCCATCAAGTTTTTCATGACTTATCGAACGGAAACCAATTTCGCATAAGTGACCCTGTGACCTTGAAAATTTGCTCAAGGTCATCCAACTACAATCCCAACCTACGTCTTGCCCGGATACATAATCCTACCAAGTTTCATCAAATTCCATCAAGTTCTTCATGACTTATCGAACGGAAACCAATTTCGCATAAGTGACCCTGTGACCTTGAGAATTTGCTCAAGGTCATCCAACTACAATCACAACATAGGTCTTGCCTAGATACATAATCTTACCAAGTTTCATCAAATTCCATCAAGTTCTTCATGACTTATCTAACGGAAACCAATTTCACCTAATTGACCCTGTGACCTCAATAATTTGCTCAAAGTCACCCAAATAAAACCCCGACCTAGGTCCTGCATAGATACATAATCCTACCAAGTTTCATCAAATTCCATCAAGTTCTGCATGACTTATCGAACGGAAACTAATTTCACATAAGTGACCTTGTGACCTCCACAATTCGCTCAAGGTCATCCAAATACAACCACAACTTAGGTCTTGCCAAGATACATTATCCTACCAAGTTTCATCAAATTCCATCAAGTTCTTCATGACTTATCGAACGGAAACCAATTTGGCATAAGTGACCCTGTGACCTTGTGAATTCGATCAAGGTCATCCAAATTCAATCCCAACCTAGGTCCTGCCTAGATATATAAACCTTCCAAGTTTCATCAAATTCCATCAAGTTTTTCATGACTTATCGAACGGAAACCAATTTCGCATAAGTGACCCTGTGACCTTGAAAATTTGCTCAAGGTCATCCAACTACAATCCCAACCTACGTCTTGCCTAGATACATAATCTTACCAAGTTTCATCAAATTCCATCAAGTTCTTCATGACTTATCGAACGGAAACCAATTTCACCTAATTGACCCTGTGACCTCAATAATTTGCTCAAAGTCACACAAGTACAATCCCAACCTAGGTCTTGCCTAGATACATAATCTTACCAAGTTTCATCAAATTCCATCAAGTTCTTCATGACTTATCGAACGGAAACCAATTTCGCATAAGTGACCCTGTGACCTTGTGAATTCGATCAAGGTCATCCAAATTCAATCCCAACCTAGGTCCTGCCTAGATATATAACCCTTCCAAGTTTCATCAAATTCCATCAAGTTTTTCATGACTTATCGAAAAGAAACCAATTTCACATAAGTGACCCTGTGACCTTTAACATTCGCTCAAGGTCACCCAAATACATCCCCAACCTAGTTCTTACCAAGATACATGATCCTTCCAAGTTTCATAAAATTCCACCAAGTTCTTTATGACTTATCGCACGGAAACCAATTTCACATAAGTGACCCTGTGACCTTGAGAATTCACTCAAGTTCATCCAAATACAATTACAACCTAGGTCTTGCACGGATACATAATCCTACCAAGTTTCATCAAATTCCATCAAGTTCTTCATGACTCATCGAATGGAAACCAATTTCACATAAGTGACCCTGTGACCTTTAAAATTCACTCAAGGTCACCCAAATACAATTAAAACCTAGGTCTTGCATAGATACATAATCCTACCAAGTTTCATAAAATTCCATCAAGTTCTTCATGACTTATCGAACGGAAACCAATTTCGCATAAGTGACCCTGTGATCTTGAGAATTCGCTCACAGTCATCCAAATACAATCCCAACCTAGGTCTTGTCTAGATACATAATCCTACCAAGTTTCATCAAATTCCATCAAGTTCTTCATGACTTATCGAACGGAAACCAAACTTGCATAAGTGACCCTGTGACCTTGAGAATTTGCTCAAGGTCATCCAACTACAATCCCAACCTAGGTCTTGCCTAGATACATAATCTTACCAAGTTTCATCAAATTCCATCAAGTTCTTCATGACTTATCGCACGGAAACCAATTTCACCTAATTGACCCTGTGACCTCAATAATTTGCTTAAAGTCACCCAAATACAACCCCAACCTAGGTCCTGCCTAGATACATAACCTTTCCAAGTTTCATCAAATTCCATCAAGTTCTTCATGACTTATCGAACGGAAACCAATTTCACATAAGTGACCCTGTGACCTTTAACATTCGCTCAAGGTCACCCAAATACAATCCCAACCTAGTTCTTACCAAGATACATGATCCTTCCAAGTTTCATAAAATTCCATCCTGTTCTTTATGACTTATCGCACGGAAACCAATTTCACATAAGTGACCCTGTGACCTTGAGAATTCGCTCAAGGTCATCCAAATACAATTACAACCTAGGTCTTGCCCGGATACATAATCCTACCAAGTTTCATCAAATTCCATCAAGTTCTTCATGACTCATCGAATGGAAACCAATTTCACATAAGTGACCCTGTGACCTTTAAAATTCACTCAAGGTCACCCAAATACAATTCCAACCTAGGTCTTGCATAGATACATAATCCTAATAAGTTTCATAACATTCCATAGAGTTCTTCATGACTTATCGAACGGAAACCAATTTCGCATAAGTGACCCTGTGACCTTGAGAATTTGCTCAAGGTCATCCAACTACAATCCCAACCTAGGTCTTGCCTAGATACATAATCTTACCAAGTTTCATCAAATTCCATCAAGTTCTTCATGACTTATCGAACGGAAACCAATTTCACCTAATTGACCCTGTGACCTCAATAATTTGCTCAAAGTCACCCAAATACAACCCCAACCTAGGTCCTGCCTAGATACATAACCTTTCCAAGTATCATCAAATTCCCTCAAGTTCTTCACGACTTATCGAACGGAAACCAATTTCGCATTAGTGACCCTGTGACCTTGAGAATTTGCTCAAGGTCATCCAACTACGATCCCAACCTAGGTCTTGCAAAGATACATAATCTAACCAAGTTTCATCAAATTCCATCAAGTTCTTCATGACGTATCGAACGGAAACCAATTTCACCTAATTGACCCTGTGACCTCAATAACTTGCTCAAAGTCACCCAAATACAACCCCAACCTAGGTCCTGCCTAGATACATAACCTTTCCAAGTTTCATCAAATTCCATCAAGTTCTTCATGACTTATCGAAAAGAAACCAATTTCACATAAGTGACCCTGTGATCTTTAACATTCGCTCAAAGTCACCCAAATACAATCATAACCTAGGTCTTGCCTAAATACATTATCCTACCAAGTTTCATCAAATTCCATCAAGTTCTTCATGACTTATTGAACGGAAACCAATTTTACATAAGTGACCCTGTTACCTTGTGAATTCGATCAAGGTCATCCAAATTCAATACCAACCTAGGTCCTGCCTAGATACATAACCCTTCCAAGTTTCATCAAATTCCATCAAGTTCTTCATTACTAATCGAACAGAAACCAATTTCACATAAGTGACCCTGTGACCTTTACAATCCCAACCTAGTTCTTACCAAGATACATGATCCTTCCAAGTTTCATAAAATTCCATCCTGTTCTTTATGACTTATCGCACGGAAACCAATTTCACATAAGTGACCCTGTGATCTTGAGAATTCGCTCAAGGTCATCCAAATACAATTACAACCTAGGTCTTGCCCGGATACATAATCCTACCAAATTTCATCAAATTCCATCAAGTTCTTCATGACTCATCGAATGGAAACCAATTTCACATAAGTGACCCTGTGACCTTTAAAATTCACTCAAGGTCACCCAAATACAATTCCAACCTAGGTCTTGCCTAGATACATAATCGTACCAAGTTTCATCAAATTCCATCAAGTTCCTCACAACTTATCGAACGGAAACCAATTTCAACTAATTGACCCTGTGACCTCAATAATTTGCTCAAAGTCACCTAAATACAACCCCAACCTAGGTCCTGCCTAGATACATAACCTTTCCAAGTATCATCAAATTCCATCAAGTTCTTCACGACTTATAGAAGGGAACCAATTTCGCATAAGTGACCCTGTGACCTTGAGAATTTGCTCAAGGTCATCCAACTACGATCCCAATCTAGGTCTTGCCTAGATACATAATGCTACCAAGTTTCATCAAATTCCATCAAGTTCTTCATGACTTATCGAACAGAAACCAATTTCACATAAGTGACCCTGTGACCTTGAAAATTTGCTCAAAGTCATCCAACTACAATCCGAAACTAGGTCTTGCCTAGATACATAATCTTACCAAGTTTCATCAAATTCCATCAAGTTCTTCATGACTTATCGAACGGAAACCAATTTCACCTAATTGACCCTGTGACCTCAATAATTTGCTCAAAGTCACCCAAATACAACCCCAACCTAGGTCCTGCCTAGATACATAACCTTTCCAAGTATCATCAAATTCCCTCAAGTTCTTCACGACTTATCGAACGGAAACCAATTTCGCATAAGTGACCCTGTTACCTTGACAATTTGCTCAAGGTCATCCAACTACGATCCCAACCTAGGTCTTGCCTAGATACATAATCTAACCAAGTTTCATCAAATTCCATCAAGTTCTTCATGACTCATCGAATGGACACCAATTTTGCATAAGTGCCCCTGTGATCTTGAGAATTCACTCACGGTCATCCAAATACAATCCCAACCTAGGTCTTGTCTAGATACATAATCCTACCTAGTTTCATCAAATTCCATCATGTTCTTCATGACTTATCGAACGGAAACCAATTTCGCATAAGTGACCCTGTGACCTCAATAATTTGCTCAAAGTCACCCAAATACAACCCCAACCTAGGTCCTGCTTAGATACATAACCTTTCCAAGTTTCATCAAATTTCATCAAGTTCTTCATGACTTATCGAACGGAAACCAATTTCACATAAGTGACCTTGTGACCTCGACAATTCACTCAAGGTCATCCAAATACAATCACAACTTAGGTCTTGCCAAGATACATTATCCTTTCCAAGTTTCATCAAATTCCATCAAGTTCTTCATGACTTATCAAACGGAAACCAATTTCGCATAAGTGACCCTGTGACCTTTAAAATTCACTCAAGGTCACCCAAATACAATTCCAACCTAGGTCTTGCCTAGATACATAACCCTTCCAAGTTTCATCAAATTCCATCAAGTTCTTCATGACTTATCGAAAAGAAACCAATTTCACATAAGTGACCCTGTGACCTTTAACATTCGCTCACGGTCACCCAAATACAATCCCAACCTAGTTCTTACAAAGATACATGATCCTTCCAAGTTTCATAAAATTCCATTCTGTTCTTTATGACTTATCGCACGGAAACCAATTTCACATAAGTGACCCTGTGACCTTGAGAATTCGCTCAAGGTCATCCAAATACAATTACAACCTAGGTCTTGCCCGGATACATAATCCTACCAAGTTTCGTTAAATTCCATCAAGTTCTTCATGACTCATCGAATGGAAACCAATTTCACATAAGTGACCCTATGACCTTTAAAATTCACTCAAGGTCACCCAAATACAATCCCAACCTAGGTCTTGCCTAGATACATAATGCTACCAAGTTTCATCAAATTCCATCAAGTTCTACATGACTTATCGAACGGAAACCAATTTCACCTAATTGACCCTGTGACCTCAATAATTTGCTCAAAGTCACCCAAATACAACCCCTACCTAGGTCCTGCCTAGATACATAACCTTTCCAAGTATCATCAAATTCCCTCAAGTTCTTCATGACTTATCGAACGGAAACCAATTTCGCATAAGTGACCCTGTTACCTTGAGAATTTGCTCAAGGTCATCCAACTACGATCCCAACCTAGGTCTTGTCTAGATACATAATCCTACCTAGTTTCATCAAATTCCATCAAGTTCTTCGTGACTTATCGAACGGAAACCAATTTCACCTAATTGACCCTGTGACCTCAATAATTTGCTCAAAGTGACCCAAATACAACCCCAACCTAGGTCCTGCCTAGATACATAACCTTTCCAAGTATCATCAAATTCCTTCAAGTTCTTCACGACTTAGCGAACTGAAACCAATTTCGCATAAGTGACCCTGTTACCTTGAGAATTTGCTCAAGGTCATCCAACTACGATCCCAACCTAGGTCTTGCCTAGATACATAATCTAACCAAGTTTCATCAAATTCCATCAAGTTCTTCATGACTTATGGAACGGAAACCAATTTCACCTAATTGACCCTGTGACCTCAATAATCCGCTCAAAGTCACCCAAAGACAACCCCAACCTAGGTCCTGCCTAGATACATAACCTTTCCAAGTTTCATCAAATTCCATCAAGTTCTTCACGACTTATCGAACGGAAACCAATTTCACTTAATTGACCCTGTGACCTCAATAATTTGCTCAAAGTCACCCAAATACAATCACAACTTAGATCTTGCCAAGATACATAACCTTTCCAAGTTTCATCAAATTCCATCAAGTTCTTCATGACTTATCGAACGGAAACCAATTTCACATAAGTGACCCTGTGACCTTTAACATTCGCTCAAGGTCACCCAAATACAATCCCAACCTAGTTCTTACCAAGATACATGATCCTTCCAAGTTTCATAAAATTCCATCCTGTTCTTTATGACTTATCGCACGGAAACCAATTTCACATAAGTGACCCTGTGACCTTGAGAATTCGCTCAAGGTCATCCAAATACAATTACAACCTAGGTCTTGCCCGGATACATAATCCTACCAAGTTTCATCAAATTCCATCAAGTTCTTCATGACTCATCGAATGGAAACCAATTTCACATAAGTGACCCTGTGACCTTTAAAATTCACTCAAGGTCACCCAAATACAATTTCAACCTAGGTCTTGCATAGATACATAATGCTAATAAGTTTCATAACATTCCATAGAGTTCTTCATGACTTATCGAACGGAAACCAATTTCGCATAAGTGACCCTGTGACCTTGAGAATTTGCTCAAGGTCATCCAACTACAATCCCAACCTAGGTCTTGCCTAGATACATAATCTTACCAAGTTTCATCAAATTCCATCAAGTTCTTCATGACTTATCGAAAGGAAACCAATTTCACCTAATTGACCCTGTGACCTCAATAATTTGCTCAAAGTCACCCAAATACAACCCCAACCTAGGTCCTGCCTAGATACATAATCTTACCAAGTTTCATCAAATTCCATCAAGTTCTTCATGACTCATCGAATGGAAACCAATTTCACATAAGTGATCCTGTGACCTTTAAAATTCACTCAAGGTCACCCAAATACAATCCCAACCTAGGTCTTGCCTAGATACATAATCTTACCAAGTTTCATATAATTCCATCAAGTTCTTCATGACTTATCGAACGGAAACCAATTTCACCTAATTGACCCTGTGACCTCAATAATTTGCTCAAAGTCACCCAAATACAACCCCAACCTAGGTCCTGCTTAGATACATAACCTTTCCAAGTATCATCAAATTCCCTCAAGTTCTTCACGACTAATCGAACGGAAACCAATTTCGCATAAGTGACCCTGTGACCTTGAAAATTTGCTCAAGGTCATCCAACTACGATCCCAACCTAGGTCTTGCCTAGATACATAATCTAACCAAGTTTCATCAAATTCCATCAAGTTCTTCATGACTTATCGAACGGAAACCAATTTCACCTAATTGACCCTGTGACCTCAATAATTTGCTCAAAGTCACCCAAATACAACCCCAACCTAGGTCCTGCCTAGATACATAACCTTTCCAAGTTTCATCAAATTCCATCAAGTTCTTCACGACTTATCGAACGGAAACCAATTTCACATAAGTGACCTTGTGACCTTGACAATTCGCTCAAGGTCATCCAAATACAATCACAACCTAGGTCTTGCCAAGATACATTATCCTACCAAGTTTCATCAAATTCCATCAAGTTCTTCATGACTTATCGAACGGAAACAAATTTCGCATAAGTGACCCTGTTACCTTGTGAATTCGGTCAAGGTCATCCAAATTCAATCCCAACCTAGGTCTTGCCTGGATAAATAACTTTTCCAAGTTTCATCAAATTCCATCAAGTTCTTCACGACTTATCGAACGGAAACCAATTTCACCTAATTGACCCTGTGACCTCAATAATTTGCTCAAAGTCACCCAAATACAATCACAACTTAGATCTTGCCAAGATACATAACCTTTCCAAGTTTCATCAAATTCCATCAAGTTCTTCCTGACTTATCGAACGGAAACCAATTTCGCATAAGTGACCCTGTGACCTTGAGAATTCCATCAAGGTCATCCAACTACAATCCCAACCTAGGTCTTGCCAAGATACATAGTCCTACCAAGTTTCATCAAATTCCATCAAGTTCTTCATGACTCATCGAATGGAAACCAATTTTGCATAAGTGCCCCTGTGATCTTGAGAATTCACTCACGGTCATCCAAATACAATCCCAACCTAGGTCTTGTTTAGATACATAATCCTACCTAGTTTCATCAAATTCCATCAAGTTTTTCATGACTTATCGAACGGAAACCAATTTCGCATAAGTGACCCTGTGACCTTGAAAATTTGCTCAAGGTCATCCAACTACAATCCCAACCTAGGTCTTGCCTAGATACATAATCTTACCAAGTTTCATCAAATTCCATCAAGTTCTTCATGACTTATCGAACGGAAACCAATTTCACATAAGTGACCTTGTGACCTCGACAATTAACTCAAGGTCATCCAAATACAATCACAACTTAGGTCTTGCCAAGATACATTATCCTTTCCAAGTTATATCAAATTCCATCAAGTTCTTCATGACTCATCGAATGGAAACCAATTTTACATAAGTGACCCTGTGACCTTTAAAATTCACTCAAGGTCACCCAAATACAATTCCAACCTAGGTCTTGCCTAGATACATAATCCTACCAAGTTTCATCAAATTCCATCAAGTTCTGCATGACTTATCGAACGGAAACCAATTTCGCATAAGTGACCTTGTGACCTCCACAATTCGCTCAACGTCATCCAAATACAACCACAACTTAGGTCTTGCCAAGATACATTATCCTACCAAGTTTCATCAAATTCCATCAAGTTCTTCATGACTTATCAAACGGAAGCCAATTTCGCATCAGTGACCCTGTGACCTCTAAAATTCACTCAAGGTCACCCAAATACAATTCCAAGCTAGGTCTTGCCTAGATACATAACCGTTCCAAGTTTCATCAAATTCCATCAAGTTCTTCATGACTTATCGAAAAGAAACCAATTTCACATAAGTGAACTTGTAACCTTTAACATTCGCTCAAGGTCACCCAAATACAATCCCAGCCTAGTTCTTACCAAGATACATGACCCTTCCAAGTTTCATAAAATTCCATCAAGTTCTTTATGACTTATCGCACGGAAACCAATTTCACATAAGTGACCCTGTGACCTTGAGAATTCGCTCAAGGTCATCCAAACACAATTACAACCTAGGTCTTGCCCGGATATATAATCCTACCAAGTTTCATCAAATTCCATCAAGTTCTTCATGACTCATCGAATGGAAACCAATTTCACCTAATTGACCCTGTGACCTCAATAATTTGCTCAAAGTCACCCAAATACAACCCCAACCTAGGTCCTGCCTAGATACATAACCTTTCCAAGTTTCATCAAATTTCATCAAGTTCTTCATGACTTATCGCACGGAAACCAATTTCACATAAGTGACCTTGTGACCTCGACAATTCACTCAAGGTCATCCAAATACAATCACAACTTAGGTCTTGCCAAGATACATTATCCTTTCCAAGTTTCATCAAATTCCATAAAGTTCTTCATGACTCATCGAATGGAAACCAATTTTACATAAGTGACCCTGTGACCTTTAAAATTCACTCAAGGTCACCCAAATACAATTCCAACCTAGGTCTTGCCTAGATACATAATCCTACAAAGTTTCGTCAAATTCCATCAAGTTCTGTATGACTTATCGAACGGAAACCAACTTCACATAAGTGACCTTGTGACCTCCACAATTCGCTCAACGTCATCCAAATACAACCACAACGTAGGTCTTGCCAAGATATATTATCCTACCAAGTTTCATCAAGTTCCATCAAGTTCTTCATGACTTATCGAATGGAAACCAATTTCACAAAAGTGACCTTGTGACCTTGAGAATTCGCTCAAGGTCATCCAAATACAATTACAACCTAGGTCTTGCCCGGATACATAATCCTACCAAGTTTCATCAAATTCCATCAAGTTCTTCATGACTCATCGAATGGAAACCAATTTCACATAAGTGACCCTGTGACCTTTAAAATTCACTCAAGGTCACCCAAATACAATTCCAACCTAGGTCTTGCCTAGATACATAATCCTACCAAGTTTCATAAAATTCCATCAAGTTCTTCATGACTTATCGAACGGAAACCAATTTCGCATAAGTGACCCTGTGACCTTGAGAATTTGCTCAAGGTCATCATACTACAATCCCAACCCAGGTCTTGCCTAGATACATAATCTTACCAAGTTTCATCAAATTCCATCAAGTTCTTCATGACTTATCGAACGGAAACCAATTTCACCTAATTGACCCTGTGACCACAATAATTTGCTCAAAGTCACCCAAATACAACCCCAACCTAGGTCCTGCCTAGATACATAACCTTTCCAAGTATCATCAAATTCCATCAAGTTCTTCACGACTTATAGAACGGAAACCAATTTCGCATAAGTGACCCTGTGACCTTGAGAATTTGCTCAAGGTCAACCAACTACGATCCCAACCTAGGTCTCTCCTAGATACATAATCTAACCAAGTTTCATCAAATTCCATCAAGTTCTTCATGACTTATCGAACGGAAACCAATTTCACCTAATTGACCCTGTGACCTCAATAATTTGCACAAAGTCACCCAAATACAACCCCAACCTAGGTCCTGCCTAGATACATAACCTTTCCAAGTTTCATCAAATTCCATCAAGTTCTTCACGACTTATCAAACGGAAACCAATTTCACATAAGTGACCTTGTGACCTCGACAATTCGCTCAAGGTCATCCAAATACGATCACAACCTAGGTCTTGCCACGATACATTATCCTACCAAGTTTCATCAAATTCCATCAAGTTCTTCATGACTTATCGAACGGAAACCAATTTCGCATAAGTTACCCTGTTACCTTGTGAATTCGATCAAGGTCATCCAAATTCAAACCCAACCTAGGTCCTGCCTAGATACATAACCCGTCCAAGTTTCATCAAATTCCATCAAGTTCTTCATTACTTGTCGAACGGAAACCAATTTCGCATAAGTGACCCTGTGACCTTGAGAATTTGCTCAAGGTCATCCAACTACAATCCCAACCTAGGTCTTGCCTAGATACATAATCTTACCAAGTTTCATCAAATTCCATAAAGTTCTTCATGACTTATCGAACGGAAACCAATTTCACCTTATTGACCCTGTGACCTCAATAATTTGCTCAAAGTCACCCAAATACAATGACAACTTAGATCTTGCCAAGATACATAACCTTTCCAAGTTTCATCAAATTCCATCAAGTTCTTCACAACTTGTCGAACGGAAACCAATTTCGCATAAGTGACCCTGTGACCTTGAGAATTCCATCAAGGTCATCCAAATACAATCCCAACCTAGGTCTTGCCAAGATACATAGTCCTACCAAGTTTCATCAAATTCCATCCTGTTCTTCATGACTCATCGAATGGAAACCAATTTCACATAAGTGACCCTGTGACCTTTAAAATTTACTCAAGGTCACCCAAATACAATTAAAACCTAGGTCCTGCCCGGATACATAATCCTACCAAGTTTCATCAAATTCCATCAAGTTCTTCATGACTTATCGAACGGAAACCAATTTCACCTAATTGACCCTGTGACCTCAATAATTTGCTCAAAGTCACCCAAATAAAACCCCAACCTAGGTCCTGCATAGATACATAATCCTACCAAGTTTCATCAAATTCCATCAAGTTCTAAATGACTTATCGAACGGAAACTAATTTCACATAAGTGACCTTGTGACCTCCACAATTCGCGCAAGGTCATCCAAATACAACCACAACTTAGGTCTTGCCAAGATACATTATCCTACCAAGTTTCATCAAATTCCATCAAGTTCTTCATGACTTATCGAACGGAAACCAATTTGGCATAAGTGACCCTGTGACCTTGTGAATTCGATCAAGGTCATCCAAATACAATCCCAACCTAGGTCCTGCCTAGATATATAAACCTTCCAAGTTTCATCAAATTCCATCAAGTTTTTCATGACTTATCGAACGGAAACCAATTTCGCATAAGTGACCTTGTGACCTTGAAAATTTGCTCAAGGTCATCCAACTACAATCCCAACCTACGTCTTGCCTAGATACATAATCTTACCAAGTTTCATCAAATTCCATCAAGTTCTTCATGACTTATCGAACGGAAACCAATTTCACCTAATTGACCCTGTGACCTCAATAATTTGCTCAAAGTCACGCAAATACAATCCCAACCTAGGTCTTGCCTAGATACATAATCTTACCAAGTTTCATCAAATTCCATCAAGTTCTTCATGACTTATCGAACGGAAACCAATTTCGCATAAGTGACCCTGTGACCTTGTGAATTCGATCAAGGTCATCCAAATTCAATCCCAACCTAGGTCCTGCCTAGATATATAACCCTTCCAAGTTTCATCAAATTCCATCAAGTTTTTCATGACTTATCGAAAAGAAACCAATTTCACATAAGTGACCCTGTGACCTTTAACATTCGCTCAAGGTCACCCAAATACATCCCCAACCTAGTTCTTACCAAGATACATGATCCTTCCAAGTTTCATAAAATTCCACCAAGTTCTTTATGACTTATCGCACGGAAACCAATTTCACATAAGTGACCCTGTGACCTTGAGAATTCACTCAAGGTCATCCAAATACAATTACAACCTAGGTCTTGCCCGGATACATAATCCTACCAAGTTTCATCAAATTCCATCAAGTTCTTCATGACTCATCGAATGGAAACCAATTTCACATAAGTGACCCTGTGACCTTTAAAATTCACTCAAGGTCACCCAAATACAATTAAAACCTAGGTCTTGCATAGATACATAATCCTACCAAGTTTCATAAAATTCCATCAAGTTCTTCATGACTTATCGAACGGAAACCAATTTCGCATAAGTGACCCTGTGATCTTGAGAATTCGCTCACAGTCATCCAAATACAATCCCAACCTAGGTCTTGTCTAGATACATAATCCTACCAAGTTTCATCAAATTCCATCAAGTTCTTCATGACTTATCGAACGGAAACCAAACTTGCATAAGTGACCCTGTGACCTTGAGAATTTGCTCAAGGTCATCCAACTTCAATCCCAACCTAGGTCTTGCCTAGATACATAATCTTACCAAGTTTCATCAAATTCCATCAAGTTCTTCATGACTTATCGAACGGAAACCAATTTCACCTAATTGACCCTGTGACCTCAATAATTTGCTTAAAGTCACCCAAATACAACCCCAACCTAGGTCCTGCCTAGATACATAACCTTTCCAAGTTTCATCAAATTCCCTCAAGTTCTTCATGACTTATCGAACGGAAACCAATTTCACATAAGTGACCCTGTGACCTTTAACATTCGCTCAAGGTCACCCAAATACAATCCCAACCTAGTTCTTACCAAGATACATGATCCTTCCAAGTTTAATAAAATTCCATCCTGTTCTTTATGACTTATCGCACGGAAACCAATTTCACATAAGTGACCCTGTGACCTTGAGAATTCGCTCAAGGTCATCCAAATACAATTACAACATAGGTCTTGCCCGGATACATAATCCTACCAAGTTTCATCAAATTCCATCAAGTTCTTCATGACTCATCGAATGGAAACCAATTTCACATAAGTGACCCTGTGACCTTTAAAATTCACTCAAGGTCACCCAAATACAATTCCAACCTAGGTCTTGCATAGATACATAATCCTAATAAGTTTCATAACATTCCATAGAGTTCTTCATGACTTATCGAACGGAAACCAATTTCACCTAATTGACCCTGTTACCTCAATAATTTGCTCAAAGTCACCCAAATACAACCCTAACCTAGCTCTTGCCTAGATACATAACCCTTCCAAGTTTCATCAAATTCCATCAAGTTCTTCATGACTTATCGAAAAGAAACCAATTTCACATAAGTGACCCTGTGACCTTTAACATTCGCTCAAGGTCACCCAAATACAATCCCAACCTAGTTCTTACCAAGAAACATGATCCTTCCAAGTTTCATAAAATTCCATCCTGTTCTTTATGACTTATCGCACGGAAACCAATTTCACATAAGTGACCCTGTGACCTTGAGAATTCGCTCAAGGTCATCCAAATACAATTACAACCTAGGTCTTGCCCGGATACATAATCCTACCAAGTTTCATCAAATTCCTTCAAGTTCTTCATGACTCATCGAATGGAAACCAATTTCACATAAGTGACCCTGTGACCTTTAAAATTCACTCAAGGTCACCCAAATACAATACCAACCTAGGTCTTGCCTAGATACATAACCTTTCCAAGTATCATCAAATTCCCTCAAGTTCTTCACAACTTATCGAACGGAAACCAATTTCGCATAAGTGACCCTGTGACCTTGAGAATTTGCTCAAGGTCACCCAAATACAATCCCAACCTAGGTCTTGCCTAGATACATAATCTAACCAAGTTTCATCAAATTCCCTCAAGTTCTTCACGACTTATCGAACGGAAATCAATTTCACCTAATTGACCCTGTGACCTCAATAATTTGCTCAAAGTCACCCAAATACAACCCCAACCTAGGTCCTGCCTAGATACATAACCTTTCCAAGTATCATCAAATTCCCTCAAGTTCTTCACGACTTATCGAACGGAAACCAATTTCGCATTAGTGACCCTGTGACCTTGAGAATTTGCTCAAGGTCATCCAACTACGATCCCAACCTAGGTCTTGCCTAGATACATAATCTAACCAAGTTTCATCAAATTCCATCAAGTTCTTCATGACGTATCGAACGGAAACCAATTTCACCTAATTGACCCTGTGACCTCAATAACTTGCTCAAAGTCACCCAAATACAACCCCAACCTAGGTCCTGCCTAGATACATAACCTTTCCAAGTTTCATCAAATTCCATCAAGTTCTTCATGACTTATCGAAAAGAAACCAATTTCACATAAGTGACCCTGTGATCTTTAACATTCGCTCAAGGTCACCCAAATACAATCATAACCTAGGTCTTGCCTAAATACATTATCCTACCAAGTTTCATCAAATTCCATCAAGTTCTTCATGACTTATTGAACGGAAACCAATTTCGCATAAGTGACCCTGTTACCTTGTGAATTCGATCAAGGTCATCCAAATTCAATACCAACCTAGGTCCTGCCTAGATACATAACCCTTCCAAGTTTCATCAAATTCCATCAAGTTCTTCATGACTAATCGAACAGAAACCAATTTCACATAAGTGACCCTGTGACCTTTACAATCCCAACCTAGTTCTTACCAAGATACATGATCCTTCCAAGTTTCATAATATTCCATCCTGTTCTTTATGACTTATCGCACGGAAACCAATTTCACATAAGTGACCCTGTGATCTTGAGAATTCGCTCAAGGTCATCCAAATACAATTAAAACCTAGGTCTTGCCCGGATACATAATCTTACCAAATTTCATCAAATTCCATCAAGTTCTTCATGACTCATCGAATGGAAACCAATTTCACATAAGTGACCCTGTGACCTTTAAAATTCACTCAAGGTCACCCAAATACAATTCCAACCTAGGTCTTGCCTAGATACATAATCGTACCAAGTTTCATCAAATTCCATCAAGTTCCTCACAACTTATCGAACGGAAACCAATTTCAACTAATTGACCCTGTGACCTCAATAATTTGCTCAAAGTCACCTAAATACAACCCCAACCTAGGTCCTGCCTAGATACATAACCTTTCCAAGTATCATCAAATTCCATCAAGTTCTTCACGACTTATAGAAGGGAACCAATTTCGCATAAGTGACCCTGTGACCTTGAGAATTTGCTCAAGGTCATCCAACTACGATCCCAATCTAGGTCTTGCCTAGATACATAATCTAACCAAGTTTCATCAAATTCCATCAAGTTCTTAATGACTTATCGAACGGAAACCAATTTCACCTAATTGACCCTGTGACCTCTATAATTTGATCAAAGTCACCCAAATACAACCACAACTTAGATCTTGCCAAGATACATAACCTTTCCAAGTTTCATCAAATTCCATCAAGTTCTTCATGACTTATGGAACGGAAACCAATTTCGCATAAGTGACCTTGTGACCTTGACAATTCCATCAAGGTCATCCAAATACAATCCCAACCTAGGTCTTGCCAAGATACATAGTCCTACCAAGTTTCATCAAATTCCATCAAGTTCTTCATGACTCATCGAATGGAAACCAATTTCACATAAGTGACCCTGTGACCTTTAAAATTCACTCAAGGTCACCCAAATACAATTCCAACCTAGGTCTTGCCTTTATACATAATCCTACCAAGTTTCATCAAATTCCATCAAGTTCTGCATGACTTATCGAACGGAAACCAATTTCACATAAGTGACCTTGTGACCTCCACAATTCGCTCAAGGTCATCCAAATACAATTACAACTTAGGTCTTGCCAAGATACATTATCCTACCAAGTTTCATCAAATTCCATCAAGTTCTTCACGACTTATCGAACGGAAACCAATTTCTCATAAGTGACCCTGTGACCTTGAGAATTTGCTCAAGGTCATCCAACTACAATCCCAACCTAGGTCTTGCCTAGATACATAATCTTACCAAGTTTCATCAAATTCCATCAAGTTCTTCATGACTTATCGAACGGAAACCAATTTCACCTAATTGACCCTGTTACCTCAATAATTTGCTCAAAGTCACCCAAATACAACCCTAACCTAGGTCTTGCCTAGATACATAACCCTTCCAAGTTTCATCAAATTCCATCAAGTTCTTCATGACTTATCGAAAAGAAACCAATTTCGCATAAGTGACCCTGTGACCTTGAGAATTCCATCAAGGTCATCCAACTACAATCCCAACCTAGGTCTTGCCAAGATACATAGTCCTACCAAGTTTCATCAAATTCCATCAAGTTCTTCATGACTCATCGAATGGAAACCAATTTTGCATAAGTGCCCCTGTGATCTTGAGAATTCACTCACGGTCATCCAAATACAATCCCAACCTAGGTCTTGTTTAGATACATAATCCTACCTAGTTTCATCAAATTCCATCAAGTTTTTCATGACTTATCGAACGGAAACCAATTTCGCATAAGTGACCCTGTGACCTTGAAAATTTGCTCAAGGTCATCCAACTACAATCCCAACCTAGGTCTTGCCTAGATACATAATCTTACCAAGTTTCATCAAATTCCATCAAGTTCTTCATGACTTATCGAACGGAAACCAATTTCACATAAGTGACCTTGTGACCTCGACAATTAACTCAAGGTCATCCAAATACAATCACAACTTAGGTCTTGCCAAGATACATTATCCTTTCCAAGTTTCATCAAATTCCATCAAGTTCTTCATGACTCATCGAATGGAAACCAATTTTACATAAGTGACCCTGTGACCTTTAAAATTCACTCAAGGTCACCCAAATACAATTCCAACCTAGGTCTTGCCTAGATACATAATCCTACCAAGTTTCATCAAATTCCATCAAGTTCTGCATGACTTATCGAACGGAAACCAATTTCGCATAAGTGACCTTGTGACCTCCACAATTCGCTCAACGTCATCCAAATACAACCACAACTTAGGTCTTGCCAAGATACATTATCCTACCAAGTTTCATCAAATTCCATCAAGTTCTTCATGACTTATCAAACGGAAGCCAATTTCGCATCAGTGACCCTGTGACCTCTAAAATTCACTCAAGGTCACCCAAATACAATTCCAACCTAGGTCTTGCCTAGATACATAACCGTTCCAAGTTTCATCAAATTCCATCAAGTTCTTCATGACTTATCGAAAAGAAACCAATTTCACATAAGTGAACTTGTGACCTTTAACATTCGCTCAAGGTCACCCAAATACAATCCCAGCCTAGTTCTTACCAAGATACATGACCCTTCCAAGTTTCATAAAATTCCATCAAGTTCTTTATGACTTATCGCACGGAAACCAATTTCACATAAGTGACCCTGTGACCTTGAGAATTCGCTCAAGGTCATCCAAACACAATTACAACCTAGGTCTTGCCCGGATATATAATCCTACCAAGTTTCATCAAATTCCATCAAGTTCTTCATGACTCATCGAATGGAAACCAATTTCACCTAATTGACCCTGTGACCTCAATAATTTGCTCAAAGTCACCCAAATACAACCCCAACCTAGGTCCTGCCTAGATACATAACCTTTCCAAGTTTCATCAAATTTCATCAAGTTCTTCATGACTTATCGCACGGAAACCAATTTCACATAAGTGACCTTGTGACCTCGACAATTCACTCAAGGTCATCCAAATACAATCACAACTTAGGTCTTGCCAAGATACATTATCCTTTCCAAGTTTCATCAAATTCCATCAAGTTCTTCATGACTCATCGAATGGAAACCAATTTTACATAAGTGACCCTGTGACCTTTAAAATTCACTCAAGGTCACCCAAATACAATTCCAACCTAGGTCTTGCCTAGATACATAATCCTACAAAGTTTCGTCAAATTCCATCAAGTTCTGTATGACTTATCGAACGGAAACCAACTTCACATAAGTGACCTTGTGACCTCCACAATTCGCTCAACGTCATCCAAATACAACCACAACGTAGGTCTTGCCAAGATATATTATCCTACCAAGTTTCATCAAGTTCCATCAAGTTCTTCATGACTTATCGAATGGAAACCAATTTCACAAAAGTGACCTTGTGACCTTGAGAATTCGCTCAAGGTCATCCAAATACAATTACAACCTAGGTCTTGCCCGGATACATAATCCTACCAAGTTTCATCAAATTCCATCAAGTTCTTCATGACTCATCGAATGGAAACCAATTTCACATAAGTGACCCTGTGACCTTTAAAATTCACTCAAGGTCACCCAAATACAATTCCAACCTAGGTCTTGCCTAGATACATAATCCTACCAAGTTTCATAAAATTCCATCAAGTTCTTCATGACTTATCGAACGGAAACCAATTTCGCATAAGTGACCCTGTGACCTTGAGAATTTGCTCAAGGTCATCATACTACAATCCCAACCCAGGTCTTGCCTAGATACATAATCTTACCAAGTTTCATCAAATTCCATCAAGTTCTTCATGACTTATCGAACGGAAACCAATTTCACCTAATTGACCCTGTGACCACAATAATTTGCTCAAAGTCACCCAAATACAACCCCAACCTAGGTCCTGCCTAGATACATAACCTTTCCAAGTATCATCAAATTCCATCAAGTTCTTCACGACTTATAGAACGGAAACCAATTTCGCATAAGTGACCCTGTGACCTTGAGAATTTGCTCAAGGTCAACCAACTACGATCCCAACCTAGGTCTCTCCTAGATACATAATCTAACCAAGTTTCATCAAATTCCATCAAGTTCTTCATGACTTATCGAACGGAAACCAATTTCACCTAATTGACCCTGTGACCTCAATAATTTGCACAAAGTCACCCAAATACAACCCCAACCTAGGTCCTGCCTAGATACATAACCTTTCCAAGTTTCATCAAATTCCATCAAGTTCTTCACGACTTATCAAACGGAAACCAATTTCACATAAGTGACCTTGTGACCTCGACAATTCGCTCAAGGTCATCCAAATACGATCACAACCTAGGTCTTGCCACGATACATTATCCTACCAAGTTTCATCAAATTCCATCAAGTTCTTCATGACTTATCGAACGGAAACCAATTTCGCATAAGTTACCCTGTTACCTTGTGAATTCGATCAAGGTCATCCAAATTCAAACCCAACCTAGGTCCTGCCTAGATACATAACCCGTCCAAGTTTCATCAAATTCCATCAAGTTCTTCATTACTTGTCGAACGGAAACCAATTTCGCATAAGTGACCCTGTGACCTTGAGAATTTGCTCAAGGTCATCCAACTACAATCCCAACCTAGGTCTTGCCTAGATACATAATCTTACCAAGTTTCATCAAATTCCATAAAGTTCTTCATGACTTATCGAACGGAAACCAATTTCACCTTATTGACCCTGTGACCTCAATAATTTGCTCAAAGTCACCCAAATACAATGACAACTTAGATCTTGCCAAGATACATAACCTTTCCAAGTTTCATCAAATTCCATCAAGTTCTTCACAACTTGTCGAACGGAAACCAATTTCGCATAAGTGACCCTGTGACCTTGAGAATTCCATCAAGGTCATCCAAATACAATCCCAACCTAGGTCTTGCCAAGATACATAGTCCTACCAAGTTTCATCAAATTCCATCCTGTTCTTCATGACTCATCGAATGGAAACCAATTTCACATAAGTGACCCTGTGACCTTTAAAATTTACTCAAGGTCACCCAAATACAATTAAAACCTAGGTCCTGCCCGGATACATAATCCTACCAAGTTTCATCAAATTCCATCAAGTTCTTCATGACTTATCGAACGGAAACCAATTTCGCATAAGTGACCCTGTGACCTTGAGAATTTGCTCAAGGTCATCCAACTACAATCACAACATAGGTCTTGCCTAGATACATAATCTTACCAAGTTTCATCAAATTCCATCAAGTTCTTCATGACTTATCTAACGGAAACCAATTTCACCTAATTGACCCTGTGACCTCAATAATTTGCTCAAAGTCACCCAAATAAAACCACAACCTAGGTCCTGCATAGATACATAATCCTACCAAGTTTCATCAAATTCCATCAAGTTCTAAATGACTTATCGAACGGAAACTAATTTCACATAAGTGACCTTGTGACCTCCACAATTCGCTCAAGGTCATCCAAATACAACCACAACTTAGGTCTTGCCAAGATACATTATCCTACCAAGTTTCATCAAATTCCATCAAGTTCTTCATGACTTATCGAACGGAAACCAATTTGGCATAAGTGACCCTGTGACCTTGTGAATTCGATCAAGGTCATCCAAATTCAATCCCAACCTAGGTCCTGCCTAGATATATAAACCTTCCAAGTTTCATCAAATTCCATCAAGTTTTTCATGACTTATCGAACGGAAACCAATTTCGCATAAGTGACCTTGTGACCTTGAAAATTTGCTCAAGGTCATCCAACTACAATCCCAACCTACGTCTTGCCTAGATACATAATCTTACCAAGTTTCATCAAATTCCATCAAGTTCTTCATGACTTATCGAACGGAAACCAATTTCACCTAATTGACCCTGTGACCTCAATAATTTGCTCAAAGTCACGCAAATACAATCCCAACCTAGGTCTTGCCTAGATACATAATCTTACCAAGTTTCATCAAATTCCATCAAGTTCTTCATGACTTATCGAACGGAAACCAATTTCGCATAAGTGACCCTGTGACCTTGTGAATTCGATCAAGGTCATCCAAATTCAATCCCAACCTAGGTCCTGCCTAGATATATAACCCTTCCAAGTTTCATCAAATTCCATCAAGTTTTTCATGACTTATCGAAAAGAAACCAATTTCACATAAGTGACCCTGTGACCTTTAACATTCGCTCAAGGTCACCCAAATACATCCCCAACCTAGTTCTTACCAAGATACATGATCCTTCCAAGTTTCATAAAATTCCACCAAGTTCTTTATGACTTATCGCACGGAAACCAATTTCACATAAGTGACCCTGTGACCTTGAGAATTCACTCAAGGTCATCCAAATACAATTACAACCTAGGTCTTGCCCGGATACATAATCCTACCAAGTTTCATCAAATTCCATCAAGTTCTTCATGACTCATCGAATGGAAACCAATTTCACATAAGTGACCCTGTGACCTTTAAAATTCACTCAAGGTCACCCAAATACAATTAAAACCTAGGTCTTGCATAGATACATAATCCTACCAAGTTTCATAAAATTCCATCAAGTTCTTCATGACTTATCGAACGGAAACCAATTTCGCATAAGTGACCCTGTGATCTTGAGAATTCGCTCACAGTCATCCAAATACAATCCCAACCTAGGTCTTGTCTAGATACATAATCCTACCAAGTTTCATCAAATTCCATCAAGTTCTTCATGACTTATCGAACGGAAACCAAACTTGCATAAGTGACCCTGTGACCTTGAGAATTTGCTCAAGGTCATCCAACTTCAATCCCAACCTAGGTCTTGCCTAGATACATAATCTTACCAAGTTTCATCAAATTCCATCAAGTTCTTCATGACTTATCGAACGGAAACCAATTTCACCTAATTGACCCTGTGACCTCAATAATTTGCTTAAAGTCACCCAAATACAACCCCAACCTAGGTCCTGCCTAGATACATAACCTTTCCAAGTTTCATCAAATTCCCTCAAGTTCTTCATGACTTATCGAACGGAAACCAATTTCACATAAGTGACCCTGTGACCTTTAACATTCGCTCAAGGTCACCCAAATACAATCCCAACCTAGTTCTTACCAAGATACATGATCCTTCCAAGTTTAATAAAATTCCATCCTGTTCTTTATGACTTATCGCACGGAAACCAATTTCACATAAGTGACCCTGTGACCTTGAGAATTCGCTCAAGGTCATCCAAATACAATTACAACATAGGTCTTGCCCGGATACATAATCCTACCAAGTTTCATCAAATTCCATCAAGTTCTTCATGACTCATCGAATGGAAACCAATTTCACATAAGTGACCCTGTGACCTTTAAAATTCACTCAAGGTCACCCAAATACAATTCCAACCTAGGTCTTGCATAGATACATAATCCTAATAAGTTTCATAACATTCCATAGAGTTCTTCATGACTTATCGAACGGAAACCAATTTCACCTAATTGACCCTGTTACCTCAATAATTTGCTCAAAGTCACCCAAATACAACCCTAACCTAGCTCTTGCCTAGATACATAACCCTTCCAAGTTTCATCAAATTCCATCAAGTTCTTCATGACTTATCGAAAAGAAACCAATTTCACATAAGTGACCCTGTGACCTTTAACATTCGCTCAAGGTCACCCAAATACAATCCCAACC
The DNA here is from genome assembly GCA_964020975.1 of Hermodice carunculata. Lineage (NCBI taxonomy): Eukaryota > Metazoa > Annelida > Polychaeta > Eunicida > Amphinomidae > Hermodice > Hermodice carunculata. The sequence goes on along the minus strand of CAXHWN010002465.1, from coordinate 976,125 downwards.
TAGTTCTTACCAAGAAACATGATCCTTCCAAGTTTCATAAAATTCCATCCTGTTCTTTATGACTTATCGCACGGAAACCAATTTCACATAAGTGACCCTGTGACCTTGAGAATTCGCTCAAGGTCATCCAAATACAATTACAACCTAGGTCTTGCCCGGATACATAATCCTACCAAGTTTCATCAAATTCCTTCAAGTTCTTCATGACTCATCGAATGGAAACCAATTTCACATAAGTGACCCTGTGACCTTTAAAATTCACTCAAGGTCACCCAAATACAATACCAACCTAGGTCTTGCCTAGATACATAACCTTTCCAAGTATCATCAAATTCCCTCAAGTTCTTCACAACTTATCGAACGGAAACCAATTTCGCATAAGTGACCCTGTGACCTTGAGAATTTGCTCAAGGTCACCCAAATACAATCCCAACCTAGGTCTTGCCTAGATACATAATCTAACCAAGTTTCATCAAATTCCCTCAAGTTCTTCACGACTTATCGAACGGAAATCAATTTCACCTAATTGACCCTGTGACCTCAATAATTTGCTCAAAGTCACCCAAATACAACCCCAACCTAGGTCCTGCCTAGATACATAACCTTTCCAAGTATCATCAAATTCCCTCAAGTTCTTCACGACTTATCGAACGGAAACCAATTTCGCATTAGTGACCCTGTGACCTTGAGAATTTGCTCAAGGTCATCCAACTACGATCCCAACCTAGGTCTTGCCTAGATACATAATCTAACCAAGTTTCATCAAATTCCATCAAGTTCTTCATGACGTATCGAACGGAAACCAATTTCACCTAATTGACCCTGTGACCTCAATAACTTGCTCAAAGTCACCCAAATACAACCCCAACCTAGGTCCTGCCTAGATACATAACCTTTCCAAGTTTCATCAAATTCCATCAAGTTCTTCATGACTTATCGAAAAGAAACCAATTTCACATAAGTGACCCTGTGATCTTTAACATTCGCTCAAGGTCACCCAAATACAATCATAACCTAGGTCTTGCCTAAATACATTATCCTACCAAGTTTCATCAAATTCCATCAAGTTCTTCATGACTTATTGAACGGAAACCAATTTCGCATAAGTGACCCTGTTACCTTGTGAATTCGATCAAGGTCATCCAAATTCAATACCAACCTAGGTCCTGCCTAGATACATAACCCTTCCAAGTTTCATCAAATTCCATCAAGTTCTTCATGACTAATCGAACAGAAACCAATTTCACATAAGTGACCCTGTGACCTTTACAATCCCAACCTAGTTCTTACCAAGATACATGATCCTTCCAAGTTTCATAATATTCCATCCTGTTCTTTATGACTTATCGCACGGAAACCAATTTCACATAAGTGACCCTGTGATCTTGAGAATTCGCTCAAGGTCATCCAAATACAATTAAAACCTAGGTCTTGCCCGGATACATAATCCTACCAAATTTCATCAAATTCCATCAAGTTCTTCATGACTCATCGAATGGAAACCAATTTCACATAAGTGACCCTGTGACCTTTAAAATTCACTCAAGGTCACCCAAATACAATTCCAACCTAGGTCTTGCCTAGATACATAATCGTACCAAGTTTCATCAAATTCCATCAAGTTCCTCACAACTTATCGAACGGAAACCAATTTCAACTAATTGACCCTGTGACCTCAATAATTTGCTCAAAGTCACCTAAATACAACCCCAACCTAGGTCCTGCCTAGATACATAACCTTTCCAAGTATCATCAAATTCCATCAAGTTCTTCACGACTTATAGAAGGGAACCAATTTCGCATAAGTGACCCTGTGACCTTGAGAATTTGCTCAAGGTCATCCAACTACGATCCCAATCTAGGTCTTGCCTAGATACATAATCTAACCAAGTTTCATCAAATTCCATCAAGTTCTTAATGACTTATCGAACGGAAACCAATTTCACCTAATTGACCCTGTGACCTCTATAATTTGATCAAAGTCACCCAAATACAACCACAACTTAGATCTTGCCAAGATACATAACCTTTCCAAGTTTCATCAAATTCCATCAAGTTCTTCATGACTTATGGAACGGAAACCAATTTCGCATAAGTGACCTTGTGACCTTGACAATTCCATCAAGGTCATCCAAATACAATCCCAACCTAGGTCTTGCCAAGATACATAGTCCTACCAAGTTTCATCAAATTCCATCAAGTTCTTCATGACTCATCGAATGGAAACCAATTTCACATAAGTGACCCTGTGACCTTTAAAATTCACTCAAGGTCACCCAAATACAATTCCAACCTAGGTCTTGCCTTTATACATAATCCTACCAAGTTTCATCAAATTCCATCAAGTTCTGCATGACTTATCGAACGGAAAACAATTTCACATAAGTGACCTTGTGACCTCCACAATTCGCTCAAGGTCATCCAAATACAATTACAACTTAGGTCTTGCCAAGATACATTATCCTACCAAGTTTCATCAAATTCCATCAAGTTCTTCACGACTTATCGAACGGAAACCAATTTCTCATAAGTGACCCTGTGACCTTGAGAATTTGCTCAAGGTCATCCAACTACAATCCCAACCTAGGTCTTGCCTAGATACATAATCTTACCAAGTTTCATCAAATTCCATCAAGTTCTTCATGACTTATCGAACGGAAACCAATTTCACCTAATTGACCCTGTTACCTCAATAATTTGCTCAAAGTCACCCAAATACAACCCTAACCTAGGTCTTGCCTAGATACATAACCCTTCCAAGTTTCATCAAATTCCATCAAGTTCTTCATGACTTATCGAAAAGAAACCAATTTCACATAAGTGACCCTGTGACCTTTAACATTCGCTCAAGGTCACCCAAATACAATCCCAACCTAGTTCTTACCAAGATACATGATCCTTCCAAGTTTCATAAAATTCCATCCTGTTCTTTATGACTTATCGCACGGAAACCAATTTCACATAAGTGACCCTGTGACCTTGAGAATTCGCTCAAGGTCATCCAAATACAATTAAAACCTAGGTCTTGCCCGGATACATAATCCTACCAAGTTTCATCAAATTCCTTCAAGTTCTTCATGACTCATCGAATGGAAACCAATTTCACATAAGTGACCCTGTGACCTTTAAAATTCACTCAAGGTCACCCAAATACAATACCAACCTAGGTCTTGCCCAGATACATAACCTTTCCAAGTATCATCAAATTCCCTCAAGTTCTTCATGACTTATCGAACGGAAACCAATTACGCATAAGTGACCCTGTGACCTTGAGAATTTGCTCAAGGTCATCCAACTACAATCGCAACCTAGGTCTTGCCTAGATACATAATCTTACCAAGTTTCATCAAATTCCATCAAGTTCTTCATGACTTATCGAACGGAAACCAATTTCACCTAATTGACCCTGTGACCTCAATAATTTGCTCAAAGTCACCCAAATACAATCCCAACCTAGGTCTTGCCTAGATACATAACCCTTCCAAGTTTCATCAAATTCCATCAAGTTCTTCATGACTTATCGAAAAGAAACCAATTTCACATAAGTGACCCTGTGACCTTTAACATTCGCTCAAGGTCACCCAAATACAATCCCAACCTAGTTCTTACCAAGATACATGATCCTTCCAAGTTTCATAAAATTCCATCCTGTTCTTTATGACTTATCGCACGGAAACCAATTTCACATAAGTGACCCTGTGACCTTGAAAATTCGCTCAAGGTCATCCAAATATAATTACAACCTAGGCCTTGCCCGGATACATAATCCTACCAAGTTTCATAAAATTCCTTAGAGTTCTTCATGACTTATCGAACGGAAACCAATTTCGCATAAGTGACCCTGTGACCTTGAGAATTTGCTGCAGGTCATCCAAATACAATCCCAACCTAGGTCTAGCCTTGATACATAATCTTACCAAGTTTCATCAAATTCCATCAAGTTCTTCATGACTTATCGAACGGAAACCAATTTCACCTAATTGACCCTGTGACCTCAATAATTTGCTCAAAGTCACCCAAATACAACCCCAACCTAGGTCCTGCCTAGATACATAACCTTTCCAAGTATCATCAAATTCCATCAAGTTCTTCACGACTTATCGAACGGAAACCAACTTCGCATAAGTGACCCTGTGACCTTGAGAATTTGCTCAAGGTCATCCAACTACGATCCCAACCTAGGTCATGCCTAGATACATAATCTATCCAAGTTTCATCAAATTCCATCAAGTTCTTCATGACTTATTGAACGGAAACCAATTTCGCATAAGTGACCCTGTTACCTTGTGAATTCGATCAAAGTCATCCAAATTCAATCCCAACCTAGGTCCTGCCTAGATACATAACCATTCCAAGTTTCATCAAATTCCATCAAGTTCTTTATTACTTATCGAAAAGAAACCAATTTCACATAAGTGACCCTGTGACCTTTACAATCCCAACCTAGTTCTTACCAAGATACATGATCATTCCAAGTTTCATAAAATTCCATCCTGTTCTTTATGACTTATCGCACGGAAACCAATTTCACATAAGTGACCCTGTGACCTTTAACATTCGCTCAAGGTCACCCAAATACAATCCCAACCTAGGTCTTACCAAGATACATGATCCTTCCAAGTTTCATAAAATTCCACCCTGCTCTTCATGACTAATCGCACGGAAACCAATTTCACATAAGTGACCCTGTGACCTTGACAATTCGCTCACGGTCATCCAAATACAATCCCAACCTAGGTCTTGCCTGGATAAATAATTCTACCAAGTTTCATCAAATTCCATCAAGTTCTTCATGACTTATCGAACGGAAACCAATTTCACCTAATTGACCCTGTGACCTCAATAATTTGCTCAAAGTCACCCAAATACAATCACAACTTAGATCTTGCCAAGATATATAACCTTTCCAAGTTTCATCAAATTCCATCAAGTTCTTCACGACCTATCGAACGGAAACCAATTTCGCATAAGTGACCCTGTGACCTTGAAAATTCCATCAATGTCATCCAAATACAATCCCAACCTAGGTCTTGTTAAGATACATAGTCCTACCAAGTTTCATCAAATTCCATCAAGTTCTTCATGACTCATCGAATGGAAACCAATTTCACATAAGTGACCCTGTGACCTCAATAATTTGCTCAAAGTCACCCAAATACAACCCCAACCTAGGTCCTGCCTAGATACATAACCTCTCCAAGTTTCATCAAATTCCATCAAGTTCTTCATGACTTATCGAACGGAAACCAATTTCACATAAGTGACCTTGTGACCTCGACAATTCTCTCAAGGTCATCCAAATACAATCACAACTTAGGTCTTGCCGAGATACATTATCCTACCAAGTTTCATCAAATTCCATCAAGTTTTTCATGACTTATCGAACAGAAACCAATTTCACATAAGTGACCCTGTGACCTTTAACATTCGCTCAAGGTCACCCAAATACAATCCCAACTTAGGTCTTACCAAGATACATGATCCTTCCAAGTTTCATAAAATTCCATATTGCTCTTCATGACTTATCGCACGGAAACCCATTTCACATAAGTGACCCTGTGACATTGAGAATTCGCTCAAGGTCATCCCAATACAATATCAAGCTAGGTCTTGCCCGGATACATAATCCTAATAAGTTTCATCAAATTCCGTCAAGTTCTTCATGACTTATCGAACGGAAACCAATTTCGCATTAGTGACCCTCTGACCTTGAGAATTTGCTCAAAGTCATCCAACTACAATCCCAAGCTAGGTCTTGCCTAGATACATAATCTTACCAAGTTTCATCAAATTCCATCAAGTTCTTCATGACTTATCGAACGGAAACCAATTTCACCTAATTGACCCTGTGACCTCAATAATTTGCTCAAAGTCACCCAAATACAACCCCAACCTAGGCCCTGCCTAGATACATAACCTTTCCAAGTTTCATCAAATTCCATCAAGTTCTTCACGACTTATCGAAAGGAAACCAATTTCACATAAGTGACCTTGTGACCTCGACAATTCACTCAAGGTCATCCAAATACAATTACAACTTAGGTCTTGCCAAGATACATTATCCTACCAAGTTTCATCAAATTCCATCAAGTTCTTCACGACTTATCGAACGGAAACCAATTTCACATAAGTGACCTTTTGACCTCGACAATTCGCTCAACGTCACCCAAATACAATCACAACTTAGGTCTTGCCAAGATACATTATCCTACCAAGTTTCATCAAATTCCATCAAGTTCTTCATGACTTATCGAACAGAAACCAATTTCACATAAGTGACCCTGTGACCTTTAACATTCGCTTAAGGTCACCCAAATACAATCCCAACCTAGGTCTTACCAAGATACATGATCCTTCCAAGTTTCATAAAATTCCATCCTGCTCTTCATGACTTATCGCACGGAAACCAATTTCACATAAGTGACCCTGTGACCTTGAGAATTCGCTCACGGTCATCCAAATACAATCCCAACCTAGGTCTTGCCTGGATAAATAATTCTACCAAGTTTCATCAAATTCCATCAAGTTCTTCATGACTTATCGAACGGAAACCAATTTGACCTAATTGACCCTGTGACCTCAATAATTTGCTCAAAGTCACCCGAATACAACCACAACTTAGATCTTGCCAAGATACATAACCTTTCCAAGTTTCATCAAATTCCATCAAGTTCTTCACGACTGATCGAATGGAAACTAATTTCACATAAGTGACCCTGTGACCTATAAAATTCACTGAAGGTCACCCAAATACAATCCCAACCTAGGTCTTGCCCGGAAACATAATCCTACCAAGTTTCATCAAATTCCATCAAGTTCTTCATGACTTATCGAACGGAAACCAATTTAACATAAGTGACCCTGTGACCTCAATAATTTGCTCAAAGTCACCCAAATACAACCCCAACCTAGGTCCTGCCTAGATACATAACCTTTCCAAGTTTCATCAAATTCCATCAAGTTCTTCATGACTTATCGAACAGAAACCAATTTCACATAAGTGACCTTCTGACCTCCACAATTCGCTCAAGGTCATCCAAATACAAGCACAGCTTAGGTCTTGCCAAGATACATTATCCTACCAAGTTTTATCAAATTCCATCAAGTTCTTCATGACTTATCGAACGGAAACCAATTTCACATAAGTGACCCTGTGACCTTGTGAATTCGATCAAGGTCATCCAAATTCTATCTCAACCTAGGTCCTGCCTAGATACATAACCCTTCCAAGTTTCATCAAATTCCATCAAGTTCTTCATGACTTATCGAAAAGAAACCAATTTCACATAAGTGACCCTGTGACCTTTAACATTCGCTCAAGGTCACCCAAAAACAATCCAACCCTAGGTCTTAACAAGATACATGATACTTCCAAGTTTCATAAAATTCCATCCTGTTCTTCATGACTTATCACACGGAAACCAATTTCACATAAGTGACCATGTGACCTTGAGAATTCGCTCAAGGTCATCCAGATACAATTACAACCTAGGTCTTGCCCGGATACATAAACCTACCAAGTTTCATCAAATTCCATCAAGTTCTTCATGACTCATCGAATGGAAACCAATTTCACATAAGTGACCCTGTGACCTTTAAAATTCACTCAACGTCACCCAAATACAACTCCAACCTAGGTCTTGCCTAGATACATAATCCTAACAAGTTTCATAAAATTCCATCAAGTTATTCATTACTTATCGAACGGAAACCAATTTTGCATAAGTGACCCTGTGACCTTGAGAATTTGCTCAAGGTCATCCAACTACAATCCCATCCTAGGTCTTGCGTAGATACATAACCTTACCAAGTTTCATCAAATTCCATCAAGTTCTTCATGACTTATCGAACGGAAACCAATTTCACCTAATTGACCCTGTGACCTCAATAATTTGCTCAAAGCCACCCAAATACAACCCCAGCCTAGGTCCTGCGTAGATACATAACCTTTCCAAGTATCATCAAATTCCATCAAGTTCTTCACGATTTATCGAACGGAAACCAACATCGCATAAGTGACCCTTTGACCTTGAGAATTTGCTCAAGGTCATCCAACTACAATCCCAACCTAGGTCTTGCCTAAATACATAATCTAACCAAGTTTCATCAAATTCCATCAAGTTCTTCATGACTTATCAAACGGAAACCAATTTCCCCTAATTGACCCTGTGACCTCAATAATTTGCTCAAAGTCACCCAAATACAACCCCAACCTAGGTCCTGCCTAGATACATAACCTTTCCAAGTTTCATTAAATTCCATCAAGTTCTTCACGACTTATCGAACGGAAACCAATTTCACATAAGTGACCCTGTTACCTTGTGAATTCGATCAAGGTCATCCAAATTCAATCTCAACCTAGGTCCTGCCTAGATACATAACCCGTCCAAGTTTCATCAAATTCCATCAAGTTCTTCATGACTTATCGAACAGAAACCAATTTCACATAAGTGACCCTGTGACCTTTAACATTCGCTCAAGGTCACCCAAATACAATCCCAACCTAGGTCTTACCAAGATACATAATCCTTCCAAGTTTCATAAAATTCCACCCTGCTCTTCATGACTAATCGCACGGAAACCAATTTCACATAAGTGACCCTGTGACCTTGACAATTCGCTCACGGTCATCCAAATACAATCCCAACCTAGGTCTTGCCTGGATAAATAATTCTACCAAGTTTCATCAAATTCCATCAAGTTCTTCATGACTTATCGAACAGAAACCAATTTCACCTAATTGACCCTGTGACCTCAATAATTTGCTCAAAGTCACCCAAATACAATCACAACTTAGATCTTGCCAAGATACATAACCTTTCCAAGTTTCATCAAATTCCATCAAGTTCTTCACGACCTATCGAACGGAAACCAATTTCGCATAAGTGACCCTGTGACCTTGAAAATTCCATCAAGGTCATCCAAATACAATCCCAACCTAGGTCTTGTTAAGATACATAGTCCTACCAAGTTTCATCAAATTCCATCAAGTTCTTCATGACTCATCGAATGGAAACCAATTTCACATAAGTGACCCTGTGACCTCAATAATTTGCTCAAAGTCACCCAAATACAACCCCAACCTAGGTCCTGCCTAGATACATAACCTCTCCAAGTTTCATCAAATTCCATCAAGTTCTTCATGACTTATCGAACGGAAACCAATTTCACATAAGTGACCTTGTGACCTCGACAATTCTCTCAAGGTCATCCAAATACAATCACAACTTAGGTCTTGCCGAGATACATTATCCTACCAAGTTTCATCAAATTCCATCAAGTTTTTCATGACTTATCGAACAGAAACCAATTTCACATAAGTGACCCTGTGACCTTTAACATTCGCTCAAGGTCACCCAAATACAATCCCAACTTAGGTCTTACCAAGATACATGATCCCTCCAAGTTTCATAAAATTCCATATTGCTCTTCATGACTTATCGCACGGAAACCCATTTCACATAAGTGACCCTGTGACATTGAGAATTCGCTCAAGGTCATCCCAATACAATATCAAGCTAGGTCTTGCCCGGATACATAATCCTAATAAGTTTCATCAAATTCCGTCAAGTTCTTCATGACTTATCGAACGGAAACCAATTTCGCATTAGTGACCCTCTGACCTTGAGAATTTGCTCAAAGTCATCCAACTACAATCCCAAGCTAGGTCTTGCCTAGATACATAATCTTACCAAGTTTCATCAAATTCCATCAAGTTCTTCATGACTTATCGAACGGAAACCAATTTCACCTAATTGACCCTGTGACCTCAATAATTTGCACAAAGTCACCCAAATACAACCCCAACCTAGGCCCTGCCTAGATACATAACCTTTCCAAGTTTCATCAAATTCCATCAAGTTCTTCACGACTTATCGAAAGGAAACCAATTTCACATAAGTGACCTTGTGACCTCGACAATTCACTCAAGGTCATCCAAATACAATTACAACTTAGGTCTTGCCAAGATACATTATCCTACCAAGTTTCATCAAATTCCATCAAGTTCTTCACGACTTATCGAACGGAAACCAATTTCACATAAGTGACCTTTTGACCTCGACAATTCGCTCAACGTCACCCAAATACAATCACAACTTAGGTCTTGCCAAGATACATTATCCTACCAAGTTTCATCAAATTCCATCAAGTTCTTCATGACTTATCGAACAGAAACCAATTTCACATAAGTGACCCTGTGACCTTTAACATTCGCTTAAGGTCACCCAAATACAATCCCAACCTAGGTCTTACCAAGATACATGATCCTTCCAAGTTTCATAAAATTCCATCCTGCTCTTCATGACTTATCGCACGGAAACCAATTTCACATAAGTGACCCTGTGACCTTGAGAATTCGCTCACGGTCATCCAAATACAATCCCAACCTAGGTCTTGCCTGGATAAATAATTCTACCAAGTTTCATCAAATTCCATCAAGTTCTTCATGACTTATCGAACGGAAACCAATTTCACCTAATTGACCCTGTGACCTCAATAATTTGCTCAAAGTCACCCGAATACAACCACAACTTAGATCTTGCCAAGATACATAACCTTTCCAAGTTTCATCAAATTCCATCAAGTTCTTCACGACTGATCGAATGGAAACTAATTTCACATAAGTGACCATGTGACCTATAAAATTCACTGAAGGTCACCCAAATACAATCCCAACCTAGGTCTTGCCCGGAAACATAATCCTACCAAGTTTCATCAAATTCCATCAAGTTCTTCATGACTTATCGAACGGAAACCAATTTAACATAAGTGACCCTGTGACCTCAATAATTTGCTCAAAGTCACCCAAATACAACCCCAACCTAGGTCCTGCCTATATACATAACCTTTCCAAGTTTCATCAAATTCCATCAAGTTCTTCATGACTTATCGAACAGAAACCAATTTCACATAAGTGACCTTCTGACCTCCACAATTCGCTCAAGGTCATCCAAATACAAGCACAACTTAGGTCTTGCCAAGATACATTATCCTACCAAGTTTTATCAAATTCCATCAAGTTCTTCATGACTTATCGAACGGAAACCAATTTCGCATAAGTGACCCTGTGACCTTGTGAATTCGATCAAGGTCATCCAAATTCTATCTCAACCTAGGTCCTGCCTAGATACATAACCCTTCCAAGTTTCATCAAATTCCATCAAGTTCTTCATGACTTATCGAAAAGAAACCAATTTCACATAAGTGACCCTGTGACCTTTAACATTCGCTCAAGGTCACCCAAAAACAATCCAACCCTAGGTCTTAACAAGATACATGATACTTCCAAGTTTCATAAAATTCCATCCTGTTCTTCATGACTTATCACACGGAAACCAATTTCACATAAGTGACCATGTGACCTTGATAATTCGCTCAAGGTCATCCAGATACAATTACAACCTAGGTCTTGCCCGGATACATAATCCTACCAAGTTTCATCAAATTCCATCAAGTTCTTCATGACTCATCGAATGGAAACCAATTTCACATAAGTGACCCTGTGACCTTTAAAATTCACTCAACGTCACCCAAATACAACTCCAACCTAGGTCTTGCCTAGATACATAATCCTAACAAGTTTCATAAAATTCCATCAAGTTATTCATTACTTATCGAACGGAAACCAATTTTGCATAAGTGACCCTGTGACCTTGAGAATTTGCTCAAGGTCATCCAACTACAATCCCATCCTAGGTCTTGCGTAGATACATAACCTTACCAAGTTTCATCAAATTCCATCAAGTTCTTCATGACTTATCGAACGGAAACCAATTTCACCTAATTGACCCTGTGACCTCAATAATTTGCTCAAAGCCACCCAAATACAACCCCAGCCTAGGTCCTGCGTAGATACATAACCTTTCCAAGTATCATCAAATTCCATCAAGTTCTTCACGATTTATCGAACGGAAACCAACTTCGCATAAGTGACCCTTTGACCTTGAGAATTTGCTCAAGGTCATCCAACTACAATCCCAACCTAGGTCTTGCCTAAATACATAATCTAACCAAGTTTCATCAAATTCCATCAAGTTCTTCATGACTTATCGAACGGAAACCAATTTCCCCTAATTGACCCTGTGACCTCAATAATTTGCTCAAAGTCACCCAAATACAACCCCAACCTAGGTCCTGCCTAGATACATAACCTTTCCAAGTTTCATCAAATTCCATCAAGTTCTTCACGACTTATCGAACGGAAACCAATTTCACATAAGTGACCCTGTTACCTTGTGAATTCGATCAAGGTCATCCAAATTCAATTTCAACCTAGGTCCTGCCTAGATACATAACCCGTCCAAGTTTCATCAAATTCCATCAAGTTCTTCATGACTTATCGAACAGAAACCAATTTCACATAAGTGACCCTGTGACCTTTAACATTCGCTCAAGGTCACCCAAATACAATCCCAACCTAGGTCTTACCAAGATACATGATCCTTCTAAGTTTCATAAAATTCCATCCTGCTCTTCATGACTTATCGCACGGAAACCAATTTCACAGAAGTGACCCTGTGACCTTGACAATTCGCTCTCGGTCATCCAAATACAATCCCAACCTAGGTCTTGCCTGGATAAATAATTCTACCAAGTTTCATCAAATTCCATCAAGCTCTTCATGACTTATCGAACGGAAACCAATTTCACCTAATTGACCCTGTGACCTCAATAATTTGCTCAAAGTCACCCAAATACAATCACAACTTAGATCTTGCCAAGATACATAATCCTACCAAGTTTCATCAAATTCCATCAAGTTCTTCATGACTTATCGAACGGAAACCAATTTCGCATAAGTGACCCTGTGACCTTGAGAATTTGCTGAAGGTCATCCAACTACAATCCCAACCTAGGTCTTGCCTAGATACATAACCTTTCCAAGTTTCATCAAATTCCATCAAGTTCTGCATGACTTATCGAACGGAAACCATTTTCACATAAGTAACCTTGTGACCTCCACAATTCGCTCAAGGTCATCCAAGTACAACCACAACTTAGGTCTTGCCAAGATACATTATCCTACCAAGTTTCATCAAATTCCATAAAGTTCTTCATGACTTATCGAACGGAAACCAATTTCGCATAAGTGACCCTGTGACCTTGTAAATTCGATCAAGGTCATCCAAATTCTATCCCAACCTAGGTCCTGCCTAGATACATAACCCTTCCAAGTTTCATCAAATTCCATCAAGTTCTTCATGACTCATAGAACAGAAACCAATTTCACATAAGTGACCCTGTGACCTTTAACATTCGCTCAAGGTCACCCAAATACAATCCCAACCTAGGTCTTACCAAGATACATGATCCTTCCAAGTTTCATAAAATTCCATCCTGTTCTTCATGACTTATCGTACGGAAACCAATTTCACATAAGTGACCCTGTGACCTTGAGAATTCGCTCAAGGTCACCCAAATGCAATTGCAACTTAGATCTTGCCAAGATACATTATCCTACCAAGTTTCATCAAATTCCATCAAGTTCTTCATGACTTATCGAACAGAAACCAATTTCACATAAGTGACCTTGTGACCTCGACGATTTGCTCAAAGTCATCCAAATACAATCACAACTTAGATCTTGCCAAGATACATTATCCTTCCAAGTTTCATAAAATTCCATCCTGTTCTTCATGACTTATCGTACGGAAACCAATTTCACATAAGTGACCCTGTGACCTTTAACATTCGCTCAAGGTCACCCAAATACAATCCCAACCTAGGTCTTACCAAGATACATGATCCTTTTAAGTTTCATAAATTTCCATCCTGCTCTTCATGACTTATCGCACGGAAACCAATTTCACATAAGTGACCCTGTGACCTTGAGAATTTGCTCACGGTCATCCAAATACAATCCCAACCTAGGTCTTGTCTAGATACATAATCCTACTAAGTTTCATCAAATTCCATCAAGTTCTTCATGACTGATCTTACGGAAACCAATTTCACATAAGTGACCCTGTGACCTTTAAAGTTCATTCAATTTCACCCAAATACAATCCCAACCTAGGTCTTACCAAGATACATGATCCCTCTAAGTTTCATAAAATTCCATCCTGCACTTCATGACTTATTGCACGGAAACCAATTTCACATAACTGACCCTGTGACCTTGAGAATTCGCTCACGGTCATCCAAATACAATCCCAACCTAGGTCTTGCCTAGATACATAATCCTACCAAGTTCCATCAAATTCCATCAAGTTCTTCATGACTTATCGAACGGAAACCAATTTCGCATAAGTGACCCTGTGACCTTGAGAATTTGCTCAAGGTCATCCAACTACGATCTTAACCTAGGTCTTGCCTAGATACATAATCCTACCAAGTTTCATCAAATTCCATCAAGTTCTTCATGACTTATCGAACAGAAACCAATTTCACATAAGTGACCCTGTGACCTTTAACATTCGCTCAAGGTCACCCAAATACAATCCCAACCTAGGTCTAACCAAGATACATGATCCTTCCAAGTTTCATAAAATTCCATCCTGTTCTTCCTGACTTATCGAACGGAAACCAATTTCACATAAGTGACCCTGTGACCTTGAGAATTCTCTCAAGGTCATCCAAATGCGATCACAACTTAGATCTTGCCAAGATACATTATCCTATCAAGTTTCATCAAATTCCATCAAGATCTTCATGACTTATCGAACGGAAACCAATTTCACATAAGTGACCTTGTGACCTCGACAATTTGCTCAAGGTCATCCAAATACAATCACAACTTAGATCTTGCCAAGATACATTATCCTACCAAGTTTCATCAAATTCCATAGAGTTCTTCATGACTTATCGAACGGAAACCAATTTCGCATAAGTGACCCTGTTACCTTGTGAATTCGATCAAGGTCATCCAAATTCAATCCCAACCTAGGTCCTGCCTAGATACATAACCCTTCCAAGTTTCATCAAATTCCATCAAGTTCTTCATGACTTATCGAACAGAAACCAATTTCACATAAGTGACCCTGTGACCTTTAACATTCGCTCAAGGTCACCCAAATACAATCCCAACCTAGGTCTCGCCTGGATAAATAATTCTACCAAGTTTCATCAAATTCCATCAAGTTCTTCATGACTTATCGAACGGAAACCAATTTCACCTAATTGACCCTGTGACCTCAATAATTTGCTCAAAGTCACCCGAATACAATCACAACTTAGATCTTGCCAAGATACATAACCTTTCCAAGTTTCATCAAATTCCATCAAGTTCTTGACGACTCATCGAATGGAAACCAATTTCACATAAGTATTGTGACCTTTAAAATTCATTCAAGGTCACCCAAATACAATTACAACCTAGGTCTTGCCCGGATACATAATCCTACCAAGTTTCATCAAATTCCATCAAGTTCTTCATGACTTATCGAACGGAAACCAATTTCGCATAAGTGACCCTGTGACCTTGAGAATTTGCTCAAGGTCATCCAACTACAATCCCAACCTAGGTCTTGCCTAGATACATAACCTTACCAAGTTTCATTAAATTCCATCAAGTTCTTCATGACTTATCGAACGGAAACCGATTTCACCTAATTGACCCTGTGACCTCAATAATTTGCTCAAAGTCACCCAAATACAACCCCAACCTAGGTCCTGCCTAGATACATAACCTTTCCAAGTTTCATCAAATTCCATCAAGTTCTTCATGACTTATCGAACGGAAACCAATTTCACATAAGTGACCTTGTGACCTCGACTATTCACTCAAGGTCATCCAAATACAATCACAACTAAGGTCTTGCCAAGATACATTATCCTTTGCAAGTTTCATCAAATTCCATCAAGTTCTTCATGACTCATCGAATGGAAACCAATTTCACATAGGTGACCCTGTGACCTTTAAAATTCACTCAAGGTCACCCAAATACAATTCCAACCTAGGTCTTGCTTAGATACATAATCCTACCAAGTTTCATCAAATTCCATCAAGTTCTGCATGACTTATCGAACGGAAACCAATTTTGCATAAGTGACCCTGTGACCTTGAGAATTTGCACAAGGTCATCCAACTACAATCGCAACCTAGGTCTTGCCTAGATACATAATCTTACCAAGTTTCATCAAATTCCATCAAGTTCTTCATGACTTATCGAACGGAAACCTATTTCACCTAATTGACCCTGTGACCTCAAAAATTTGCTCGAAGTCACCCAAATACAACCCCAACCTAGGTCCTGCCTAGATACATAACCTTTCCAAGTATCATCAAATTCCATCAAGTTCTTCACGATTTATCGAACGGAAACCAATTTCGCATAAGTGACCCTGTGACCTTGAGAATTTGCTCAAGGTCATCCAACTACAATCCCAACCTAGGTCTTGCCTAGATACATAATCTAGCCAAGTTTCATCAAATTCCATAAAGTTCTTCATGACTTATCGAACGGAAACCAATTTCACCTAATTGACCCTGTGACCTCAATAATTTGCTCAAAGTCACCCAAATACAACCCCAACCTAGGTCCTGCCTAGATACATAACCTTTCCAAGTTTCATCAAATTCCATCAAGTTCTTCACGATTTATCGAACGGAAACCAATTTCACATAAGTGACCTTGTGACCTCGACAATTCGTTCAAGGTCATCCAAATACAATCCCAACCTAGGTCTTACCAAGATACATGATCCTTCCAAGTTTCATAAAATTCCATCCTGCTCTTCATGACTTATCGCACGGAAACCAATTTCACAGAAGTGACCCTGTGACCTTGACAATTCGCTCACGGTCATCCAAATACAATCCCAACCTAGGTCTTGCCTGGATAAATAATTCTACCAAGTTTCATCAAATTCCATCAAGCTCTTCATGACTTATCGAACGGAAACCAATTTCACCTAATTGACCCTGTGACCTCAATAATTTGCTCAAAGTCACCCAAATACAATCACAACTTATATCTTGCCAAGATACATAATCCTACCAAGTTTCATCAAATTCCATCAAGTTCTTCATGACTTATCGAACAGAAACCAATTTCACATAAGTGACCCTGTGACCTTTAACATTCTCTCAAGGTCACCCAAATACAATCCCAACCTAGGTCTTACCAAGATACATGATCCTTCCAAGTTTCATAAAATTCCATCCTGTTCTTCATGACTTATCGCACGGGAACCAATTTCACATAAGTGACCCTGTGACCTTGAAAATTGGCTCAAGGTCACCCAAATGCAATCGCAACTTAGATCTTGCCAAGATATATTATCCTACCAAGTTTCATCAAATTCCATCAAGTTCTTCATGACTTATCGAACGGAAACCAATTTCACATAAGTGACCTTGTGACCTCGACGATTTGCTCAAGGTCATCCAAATACAATCACAACTTAGATCTTGTCTAGATACATAATCCTACCAAGTTTCATCAAATTCCATCAAGTTCTTCATGACTGATCTAACGGAAACCAATTTCACATAAGTGACACTGTGACCTTTAAAATTCACTCAAGGTCACCCTAATACAATTCCAACCTAGGTCTTGCCTAGATACATAATCCTACCTAGTTTCATCAAATTCCATCAAGTTCTTCATGACTTATCGAACGTAAACCGATTTCACATAAGTGACACTTGTGACCTCGACAATTCGCTCACGGTCCCCCAAATACAATCACAACTTAGGTCTTGTCAAGATACATTATCCTACCAAGTTTCATCAAATTCCATCAAGTTCTTCATGACTTATCGAACGGAAACCAATTTCGCATAAGTGACCCTGTTACCTTGTGAATTCGAACAAGGTCATCCAAATGCAAACCAAACCTAGGTCCTGCCTAGATACATAACCCTTCCAAGTTTCATCAAATTCCATCAAGTTCTTCATGACTTATCGAACAGAAACCAATTTCGCATAAGTGACCCTGTGACCTTTAACATTCTCTCAAGGTCACCCAAATACAATCCCAACCTAGGTCTTACCAAGATACATGATCCTTCCAAGTTTAATAAAATTCCATCCTGCACTTCATGACTTATTGCACGGAAACCAATTTCACATAACTGACCCTGTGACCTTGAGAATTCGCTCACGGTCATCCAAATACAATCCCAACCTAGGTTTTGCCTAGATACATAATCCTACCAAGTTCCATCAAATTCCATCAAGTTCTTCATGACTTATCGAACGGAAACCAATTTCGCATAAGTGACCTTGTGACCTCGACGATTTGCTCAAGGTCATCCAAATACAATCACAACTTAGATCTTGTCTAGATACATAATCCTACCAAGTTTCATCAAATTCCATCAAGTTCTTCATGATTGATCTAACGGAAAAAAAAATTTCACATTAGTGACACTGTGACCTTTACAATTCACTCAAGGTCACCCAAATACAATTGCAAACTAGGTCTTGCCTAGATACATATTCCTACCTAGTTTCATCAAATTCCATCAAGTTCTTCATGACTTATCGAACGGAAACCGATTTACATAAGTGACACTTGTGACCTCGACAATTCGCTCAAGGTCCTCCAAATACAATCACAACTTAGGTCTTGCCAAGATACATTATCCTACCAAGTTTCATCAAATTCAATCAAGTTCTTCATGACTTATCGAACGGAAACCAATTTCGCATAAGTGACCCTGTTACCTTGTGAATTCGATCAAGGTCATCCAAATGCAATCCAAACCTAGGTCCTGCCTAGATACATAACCCTTCCAAGTTTCATCAAATTCCATCAAGTTCTTCATGACTTATCGAACAGAAACCAATTTCACATAAGTGACCGTGTGACCTTTAACATTCTCTCAAGGTCACCCAAATACAATCCCAACCTAGGTCTTACCAAGATACATGATCCTTCCAAGTTTCATAAAAATTCCATCCTGCACTTCATGACTTATTGCACGGAAACCAATTTCACATAACTGACCCTGTGACCTTGAGAATTCGCTCACGGTCATCCAAATACATTCCCAACCTAGGTCTTGCCTAGATACATAATCCTACCAAGTTCCATCAAATTCCATCAAGTTCTTCATGACTTATCGAACAGAAACCAATTTCACATAAGTGACCCTGTGACCTTTAACATTCGCTCAAGGTCACCCAAATACAATCCCAACCTAGGTCTAACCAAGATACATGATCCTTCCAAGTTTCATAAAATTCCATCCTGTTCTTCATGACTTATCGCACGGAAACCAATTTCACATAAGTGACCCTGTGACCTTGAGAATTCGATCAAGGTCATCCGAATGCAATCACAACTTAGATCTTGCCAAGATACATTATCCTACCAAGTTTCATCAAATTCCATCAAGTTCTTCATGACTTATCGAACGGAAACCAATTTCACATAAGTGCCCTTGTGACCTCGACAATTTGCTCAAGGTCATCCAAATACAATCACAACTTAAATCTTGCCAAGATACATTATCCTACCAAGTTTCATCAAATTCCATCAAGTTCTTCATGACTTATCGAACGGAAACCAATTTCGCATAAGTGACCCTGTTACCTTGTGAATTCGATCAAGGTCATCCAAATTCAATCCCAACCTAGGTCCTGCCTAGATACATAACCCTTCCAAGTTTCATCAAATTCCATCAAGTTCTTCATGACTTATCGAACAGAAACCAATTTCACATAAGTGACCCTGTGACCTTTAACATTCGCTCAAGGTCACCCAAATACAATCCCAACCTAGGTCTTGCGTGGATAAATAATTCTACCAAGTTTCATCAAATTCCATCAAGTTCTTCATGACTTATCGAACGGAAACCAATTTCACCTAATTGACCCTGTGACCTCAATAATTTGCTCAAAGTCACCCGAATACAATCACAACTTAGATCTTGCCAAGATACATAACCTTTCCAAGTTTCATCAAATTCCATCAAGTTCTTCACGACTGATCGAATGGAAACCAATTTCACATAAGTGACCCTGTGACCTTTAACATTCTCTCAAGGTCACCCAAATACAATCCCAACCTAGGTCTTACCAAGATACATGATCCTTCCAAGTTTCATAAAATTCCATCCTGCACTTCATGACTTATTGCACGGAAACCAATTTCACATAACTGACCCTGTGACCCTGAGAATTCGCTCACGGTCATCCAAATACAATCCCAACCTAGGTCTTGCCTAGATACATAATCCTACCAAGTTCCATCAATATCCATCAAGTTCTTCATGACTTATCGAACGGAAACCAATTTCGCATAAGTGACCCTGTGACCTTGAGAATTTGCTCAAGGTCATCCAACTACGATCACAACCTATGTCTTGCCTAGATACATAATCTAACCAAGTTTCATCAAATTCCATCAAGTTCTTCATGACTTATCGAACAGAAACCAATTTCACATAAGTGACCCTGTGACCTTTAAGATTCGCTCAAGGTCACCCAAATACAATCCCAACCTAGGTCTTACCAAGATACATGATCCTTCCAAGTTTCATAAAATTCCGTCCTGTTCTTCATGACTTATCGCACGGGAACCAATTTCACATAAGTGACCCTGTGACCTTGAGAATTGGCTCAAGGTCACCCAAATGCAATCGCAGCTTAGATCTTGCCAAGATACATTATCCTACCAAGTTTCATCAAATTCCATCAAGTTCTTCATGACTTATCGAACGGAAACCAATTTCACATAAGTGACCTTGTGACCTCGACGATTTGCTCAAGGTCATCCAAATACAATCACAACTTAGATCTTGTCTAGATACATTATCCTACCAAGTTTCATCAAATTCCATAAAGTTCTTCATGACTGATCTAACGGAAAAAAAAATTTCACATAAGTGACACTGTGACCTTTACAATTCACTCAAGGTCACCCAAATACAATTCCAACCTAGGTCTTGCCTAGATACATAATCCTACCTAGTTTCATCAAATTCCATCAAGTTCTTCATGACTTATCGAACGGAAACCAATTTCGCATAAGTGACCCTGTTACCTTGTGAATTCGATCAAGGTCATCCAAATGCAATCCAAACCTAGGTCCTGCCTAGATACATAACCCTTCCAAGTTTCATCAAATTCCATCAAGTTCTTCATGACTTATCGAACAGAAACCAATTTCACATAAGTGACCCTGTGACCTTTAACATTCTCTCAAGGTCACCCAAATACAATCCCAACCTAGGTCTTACCAAGATACATGATCCTTCCAAGTTTCATAAAATTCCATCCTGCACTTCATGACTTATTGCACGGAAACCAATTTCACATAACTGACCCTGTGACCTTGAGAATTCGCTCACGGTCATCCAAATACAATCCCAACCTAGGTCTTGCCTAGATACATAATCCTACCAAGTTCCATCAAATTCCATCAAGTTCTTCATGACTTATCGAACGGAAACCAATTTCGCATAAGTGACCCTGTGACCTTGAGAATTTGCTCAAGGTCATCCAACTACGATCACAACCTATGTCTTGCCTAGATACATAATCCTACCAAGTTTCATCAAATTCCATCAAGTTCTTCATGACTTATCGAACAGAAACCAATTTCACATAAGTGACCCTGTGACCTTTAACATTCGCTCAAGGTCACCCAAATACAATCCCAACCTAGGTCTAACCAAGATACATGATCCTTCCAAGTTTCATAAAATTCCATCCTGTTCTTCATGACTTATCGCACGGAAACCAATTTCACATAAGTGACCCTGTGACCTTGAGAATTCTCTCAAGGTCATCCGAATGCAATCACAACTTAGATCATGCCAAGATACATTATCCTACCAAGTTTCATCAAATTCCATCAAGTTCTTCATGACTTATCGAACAGAAACCAATTTCACATAAGTGACCCTGTGACCTTTAACATTCGCTCAAGGTCACCCAAATACAATCCCAACCTAGGTCTTGCGTGGATAAATAATTCTACCAAGTTTCATCAAATTCCATCAAGTTCTTCATGACTTATCGAACGGAAACCAATTTCACCTAATTGACCCTGTGACCTCAATAATTTGCTCAAAGTCACCCGAACACAATCACAACTTAGATCTTGCCAAGATACATAACCTTTCCAAGTTTCATCAAATTCCATCAAGTTCTTCACGACTGATCGAATGGAAACCAATTTCACATAAGTATTGTGACCTTTAAAATTCATTCAAGGTCACCCAAATACAATTACAACCTAGGTCTTGCCCGGATACATAATCCTACCAAGTTTCATCAAATTCCATCAAGTTCTTCATGACCTATCGAACGGAAACCAATTTTGCATAAGTGCCCCTGTGATCTTGAAAATTCGCTCACAGTCATCAAAATACAATCCCAACCTAGGTCTTCTGTAGATACATAATCCTACCAAGTTTCATCAAATTCCATCAAGTTCTTCATGACTTATCGAACGGAAACCAATTTCGCATAAGTGACCCTGTGACCTTGTGAATTCGATCAAGGTCATCCAAATTCAATCCCAACCTAGGTCCTGCCTAGATACATAACCCTTCCAAGTTTCATCAAATTCCATCAAGTTCTTCATGACTTATCGAAAGGAAACCAATTTCACATAAGTGACCTTGTGACCTCGACGATTTGCTCAAGGTCATCCAAATACAATCACAACTTAGATCTTGTCTAGATACATAATCCTACCAAGTTTCATCAAATTCCATCAAGTTCTTCATGACTTATCGAACGGAAACCAATTTCACATACGTGACACTGTGACCTTTAAAATTCACTCAAGGTCACCCAAATACAATTCAACTTAGGTCTTGCCTAGATACAAAATCCTACCTAGTTTCATCAAATTCCATCAAGTTCTTCATGACTTATCGAACGGAAACCGATTTCACATAAGTGACACTTGTGACCTCGACAATTCGCTCAAGGTCCTCCAAATACAATCACAACTTAGGTCTTGCCAAGATACATTATCCTACCAAGTTTCATCAAATTCCATCAAGTTCTTCATGACTTATCGAACGGAAACCAATTTCGCATAAGTGACCCTGTTACCTTGTGAATTCGATCAAGGTCATCCAAATGCAATCCAAACCTAGGTCCTGCCTAGATACATAACCCTTCCAAGTTTCATCAAATTCCATCAAGTTCTTCATGACTTATCGAACAGAAACCAATTTCACATAAGTGACCCTGTGACCTTTAACATTCTCTCAAGGTCACCCAAATACAATCCCAACCTAGGTCTTACAAAGATACATGATCCTTCCAAGTTTCATAAAATTCCATCCTGCACTTCATGACTTATTGCACGGAAACCAATTTCACATAACTGACCCTGTGACCTTGAGAATTCGCTCACGGTCATCCAAATACAATCCCAACCTAGGTCTTGCCTAGATACATAATCCTACCAAGTTCCATCAAATTCCATCAAGTTCTTCATGACTTATCGAGCGGAAACCAATTTCGCATAAGTGACCCTGTGACCTTGAGAATTTGCTCAAGGTCATCCAACTACGATCACAACCTATGTCTTGCCTAGATACATAATCCTACCAAGTTTCATCAAATTCCATCAAGTTCTTCATGACTTATCGAACAGAAACCAATTTCACATAAGTGACCCTGTGACCTTTAACATTCGCTCAAGGTCACCCAAATACAATCCCAACCTAGGTCTAACCAAGATACATGATCCTTCCAAGTTTCATAAAATTCCATCCTGATCTTCATGACTTATCGCACGGAAACCAATTTTACATAAGTGACCCTGTGACCTTGAGAATTCTCTCAAGGTCATCCGAATGCAATCACAACTTAGATCTTGCCAAGATACATTATCCTACCAAGTTTCATCAAATTCCATCAAGTTTTTCATGACTTATCGAATGGAAACCAATTTCACATAAGTGACCTTGTGACCTCGACAATTTGCTCAAGGTCACCCAAATACAATCACAACTTAGATCTTGCCAAGATACATTATCCTACCAAGTTTCATCAAATTCCATCAAGTTCTTCATGACTTATCGAACGGAAACCAATTTCGCATAAGTGACCCTGTTACCTTGTGAATTCGATCAAGGTCATCCAAATTCAATCCCAACCTAGGTCCTGCCTAGATACATAACCCTTCCAAGTTTCATCAAATTCCATCAAGTTCTTCACGACTGATCGAATGGAAACCAATTTCACATAAGTATTGTGACCTTTAAAATTCATTCAAGGTCACCCAAATACAATTACAACCTAGGTCTTGCCCGGATACATAATCCTACCAAGTTTCATCAAATTCCATCAAGTTCTTCATGACCTATCAAACGGAAACCAATTTTGCATAAGTGCCCCTGTGATCTTGAAAATTGGCTCACGGTCATCCAAATACAATCCCAACCTAGGTCTTCTGTAGATACATAATCCTACCAAGTTTCATCAAATTCCATCAAGTTCTTCATGACTTATCGAACGGAAACCAATTTCGCATAAGTGACCCTGTTACCTTGTGAATTCGATCAAGGTCATCCAAATTCAATCCCAACCTAGGTCCTGCCTAGATACATAACCCTTCCAAGTTTCATCAAATTCCATCAAGTTCTTCATGACTTATCGAACAGAAACCAATTTCACATAAGTGACCGTGTGACCTTTAACATTCGCTCAAGGTCACCCAAATACAATCCCAACCTAGGTCTTGCGTGGATAAATAATTCTACCAAGTTTCATCAAATTCCATCAAGTTCTTCATGACTTATCGAACTGAAACCAATTTCACCTAATTGACCCTGTGACCTCAATAATTTGCTCAAAGTCACCCGAATACAATCACAACTTAGATCTTGCCAAGATACATAACCTTTCCAAGTTTAATCAAATTCCATCAAGTTCTTCATGACTTATCGAACAGAAACCAATTTCACATAAGTGACCCTGTGACCTTTAACATTCGCTCAAGGTCACCCAAATACAATCCCAACCTAGGTCTTACCAAGATACATGATCCTTCCAAGTTTCATCAAATTCCATCAAGTTCTTCATGACTTATCGAACGGAAACCAATTTCACATAAGTGACCTTGTGACCTCGACGATTTGCTCAAGGTCATCCAAATACAATCACAACTTAGATCTTGTCTAGATACATAATCCTACCAAGTTTCATCAAATTCCATCAAGTTCTTCATGACTTATCGAACGGAAACCAATTTCACATACGTGACACTGTGACCTTTAAAATTCACTCAAGGTCACCCAAATACAATTCAACTTAGGTCTTGCCTAGATACAAAATCCTACCTAGTTTCATCAAATTCCATCAAGTTCTTCATGACTTATCGAACGGAAACCGATTTCACATAAGTGACACTTGTGACCTCGACAATTCGCTCAAGGTCCTCCAAATACAATCACAACTTAGGTCTTGCCAAGATACATTATCCTACCAAGTTTCATCAAATTCCATCAAGTTCTTCATGACTTCTCGAACGGAAACCAATTTCGCATAAGTGACCCTGTTACCTTGTGAATTCGATCAAGGTCATCCAAATGCAATCCAAACCTAGGTCCTGCCTAGATACATAACCCTTCCAAGTTTCATCAAATTCCATCAAGTTCTTCATGACTTATCGAACAGAAACCAATTTCACATAAGTGACCCTGTGACTTTTAACATTCTCTCAAGGTCACCCAAATACAATCCCAACCTAGGTCTTACCAAGATACATGATCCTTCCAAGTTTCATAAAATTCCATCCTGCACTTCATGACTTATTGCACGGAAACCAATTTCACATAACTGACCCTGTGACCTTGAGAATTCGCTCACGGTCATCCAAATACAATCCCAACCTAGGTCTTGCCTAGATACATAATCCTACCAAGTTCCATCAAATTCCATCAAGTTCTTCATGACTTATCGAACGGAAACCAATTTCGCATAAGTGACCCTGTGATCTTGAAAATTGGCTCACGGTCATCCAAATACAATCCCAACCTAGGTCTTGCGTGGATAAATAATTCTACCAAGTTTCATCAAATTCCATCAAGTTCCTCATGACTTATCGAACTGAAACCAATTTCACCTAATTGACCCTGTGACCTCAATAATTTGCTCAAAGTCACCCGAATACAATCACAACTTAGATCTTGCCAAGATACATAACCTTTCCAAGTTTCATCAAATTCCATCAAGTTCTTCACGACTGATCGAATGGAAACCAATTTCACATAAGTATTGTGACCTTTAAAATTCATTCAAGGTCACCCAAATACAATTACAACCTAGGTCTTGCCCGGATACATAATCCTACCAAGTTTCATCAAATTCCATCAAGTTCTTCATGACCTATCGAACGGAAACCAATTTTGCATAAGTGCCGCTGTGATCTTGAAAATTCGCTCACGGTCATCAAAATACAATCCCAACCTAGGTCTTCTGTAAATACATAATCCTACCAAGTTTCATCAAATTCCATCAAGTTCTTCACGACTGATCGAATGGAAACCAATTTCGCATAAGTATTGTGACCTTTAAAATTCATTCAAGGAAACCCAAATACAATTACAACCTAGGTCTTGCCCGGATACATAATCCTACCAAGTTTCATCAAATTCCATCAAGTTCTTCATGACCTATCGAACGGAAACCAATTTTGCATAAGTGCCCCTGTGATCTTGAAAATTGGCTCACGGTCATCCAAATACAATCCCAACGCATAAGTGACCCTGTGACCTTGAGAATTTGCTGAAGGTCATCCAACTACAATCGCAACCTAGGTCTTGCCTAGATACATAATCTTACCAAGTTTCATCAAATTCCATCAAGTTCTTCATGACTTATCGAACGGAAACCAATTTCACCTAATTGACCCTGTGACCTCAATAATTTGCTCAAAGTCACCCAAATACAACCCCAACCTAGGTCCTGCCTAGATACATAACCTTTCCAAGTTTCATCAAATTCCATCAAGTTCTTCATGACTTATCGAACGGAAACCAATTTCACATAAGTGACCTTGTGACCTCGACAATTCACTCAAGGTCATCCAAATACAATCACAACTAAGGTCTTGCCAAGATACATTATCCTTTCCAAGTTTCATCAAATTCCATCAAGTTCTTCATGACTCATCGAACGGAAACCAATTTCACATAAGTGACCCTGTGACCTTTAAAATTCACTCAAGGTCACCCAAATACAATTCCAACCTAGGTCTTGCTTAGATACATAATCCTACCAAGTTTCATCAAATTCCATCAAGTTCTGCATGACTTATCGAACAGAAACCAATTTCACATAAGTGACCTTGTGACCTCCACAATTCGCTCAAGGTCATCCAAATACAACCACAACTTAGGTCTTGCCAAGATACATTATCCTACCAAGTTTCATCAAATTCCATCAAGTTCTTCATGACTTATCGAACGGAAACCAATTTCGCATAAGTGACCCTGTGATATTGTGAATTCGATCAAGGTCATCCAAATTCAGTCACATCCTAGGTTCTGCCTAGATACATAACCCTTCCAAGTTTCATCAAATTCCATCAAGTTCTTCATGACTTATCGAAAAGAAACCAATTTCACATAAGTGACCCTCTGACCTTTAACATTCGCTCAAGGTCACCCAAATACAATCCCAACCTAGGTCTTACCAAGATACATGATCCTTCCAAGTTTCATAAAATTCCATCCTGTTCTTCATGACTTATCACACGGAAACCAATTTCACATAAGTGACCCTGTGACCTCAATAATTTGCTCAAAGTCACCCAAATACAACCCCAACCTAGGTCCTGCCTAGATACATAACCTTTCCAAGTATCATCAAATTCCATCAAGTTCTTCACGATTTATCGAACGGAAACCAATTTCGCATAAGTGACCCTGTGACCTTGAGAATTTGCTCAAGGTCATCCAACTACAATCCAAACCTAGGTCTTGCCTAGATACATAATCTAACCAAGTTTCATCAAATTCCATCAAGTTCTTCATGACTTATCGAACGGAAACCAATTTCGCATAAGTGACCCTGTTACCTTGTGAATTCGATCAAGGTCATCCAAATTCAATCGCAACCTAGGTCCTGCCTAGATACATAACCCTTCCAAGTTTATTCAAATTCCATCAAGTTCTTCATGACTTATCGAACAGAAACCAATTTCACATAAGTGACCCTGTGACCTTTAACCTTCACTCAAGGTCACCCAAATACAACTCCAACCTAGGTCCTGTCTAGATACATAATCCTACCAAGTTTCATCAAATTCCATCAAGTTCTTCATGACTTATCGCACGGAAACCAATTTCACCTAATTGACCCTGTGACCTCAATAATTTGCTCAAAGTCACCCAAATACAACCCCAACCTAGGTCCTGCCTAGATACATAACCTTTTTAAGTTTCATCAAATTCCATCAAGTTCTTCATGACTTATCGAACGGAAACCAATTTCACATAAGTGACCTTGTGACCTCCACAATTCGCTCAAGGTCATCCAAATACAACCACAACTTAGGTCTTGCCAAGATACATTATCCTACCAAGTTTTATCAAATTCCATCAAGTTCTTCATGACTTATCGAACGGAAACCAATTTCGCATAAGTGACCCTGTGACCTTATGAATTCGATCAAGGTCATCCAAATTCAATCCCAACCTAGGTCCTGCCTAGATACATAACCCTTCCAAGTTTCATCAAATTCCATCAAGTTCTTCATGACTTATCGAAAAGAAACCAATTTCACATAAGTGACCCTGTGACCTTAATCATTCGCTCAAGGTCACCCAAATACAATCCCAACATAGGTCTTACCAAGATACATGATCCTTCCAAGTTTCATAAAATTCCATTCTGTTCTTCATGACTTATCACACGGAAACCAATTTCACATAAGTGACCCTGTGACCTTGAGAATTCGCTCAAGGTCACCCAAATACAATTACAACCTAGGTCTTGCCCGGATACATAATCCTACCAAGTTTCATCAAATTCCATCAAGTTCTTCATGACTTATCGAACGGAAACCAATTTCGCAAAAGTGACCCTGTGACCTTGAGAATTTGCTGAAGGTCATCCAGCTACAATCCCAACCTAGGTCTTGCCTAGATACATAATCTTACCAAGTTTCATCAAATTCCATCAAGTTCTTCATGACTTATCGAACGGAAATCCATTTCACCTAATTGACCCTGTGACCTCAATAATTTGCTCAAAGTCACCCAAATACAACCCCAACCTAGGTCCTGCCAAGATACATAACCTTTCCAAGTTTCATCAAATTCCATCAAGTTCTTCACGACTTATCGAACGGAAACCAATTTCACATAAGTGACCTTGTGACCTCGACAATTCAGTCAAGGTCATCCAAATACAATCACAACTTAGGTCTTGCCAAGATACATTATCCTTTCCAAGTTTCATCAAATTCCATCAAGTTCTGCATGACTTATCGAACGGAAACCAATTTCACATAAGTGACCTTGTGACCTCCACAAGTCGCTCAAGGTCATCCAAGTACAACCACAACTTAGGTCTTGCCAAGATACATTATCCTACCAAGTTTCATCAAATTCCATCCTGTTCTTCATGACTTATCGTATGGAAACCAATTTCACATAAGTGACCCTGTGACCTTTAACATTCTCTCAAGGTCACCCAAATACAATCCCAACCTAGGTCTTACCAAGATACATGATCCTTCCAAGTTTCATAAAATTCCATCCTGCACTTCATGACTTATTGCACGGAAACCAATTTCACATAACTGACCATGTGACCTTGAGAATTCGCTCACGGTCATCTAAATACAATCCCAACCTAGGTCTTGCCTAGATACATAATCCTACCAAGTTCCATCAAATTCCATCAAGTTCTTCATGACTTATCGAACGGAAACCAATTTCGCATAAGCGACCCTGTGACCTTGAGAATTTACTCAAGGTCATCCAACTACGATCCCAACCTAGGTCTTGCCTAGATACATAATCCTACCAAGTTTCATCAAATTCCATCAAGTTCTTCATGACTTATCGAACAGAAACCAATTTCACATAAGTGACCCTCTGACCTTTAACATTCGCTCAAGGTCACCCAAATACAATCCCAACCTAGGTCAAAGCAAGATACATGACCCTTCCAAGTTTCATAAAATTCCATCAAGTTCTTCATGACTTATCGCACGGAAACCAATTTCACATAAGTGACCCTGTGACCTTGAGAATTCTCTCAAGGTCATCCAAATGCAATCACAGCTTAGACCTTGCCAAGATACATTATCCTACCAAGTTTCATCAAATTCCATCAAGTTCTTCATGACTTATCGAACGGAAACCAATTTCACATAAGTGACCTTGTGACCTCGACAATTTGCTCAAGGTCATCCAAATACAATCACAACTTAGATCTTGCCAAGATACATTATCCTACCAAGTTTCATTAAATTCCATCAAGTTCTTCATGACTTATCGAACGGAAACCAATTTCACATAAGTGACCTTGTGACCTCGACAATTTGCTCAAGGTCATCCAAATACAATCACAACTTAGATCTTGCCAAGATACATAATCCTACCAAGTTTCATCAAATTCCATCAAGTTCTTCATGACTTATCGAACGGAAACCAATTTCGCAGAAGTGACCCTGTTACCTTGTGAATTCGATCAAGGTCATCCAAATTCAATCCCAACCTAGGTCCTGCCTAGATACATAACCCTTCCAAGTTTCTTTAAATTCCATCAAGTTCTTCATGACTTATCGAACAGAAACCAATTTCACATAAGTGACCCTGTGACCTTTAACATTCGCTCAAGGTCACCCAAATACAATCCCAACCTAGGTCTTACCAAGATACATGATCCTTCCAAGTTTCATAAAATTCCATCCTGCTCTTCATGACTTATCGCACGGAAACCAATTTCACATAAGTGACCCTGTGACCTTGAGAATTTGCTCACGGTCATCCAAATACAATCCCAACCTAGGTCTTGCCTAGATACATAATCCTACCAAGTTTCATCAAATTCCATCAAGTTCTTCATGACTTATCTAACGGAAACCAATTTCACATAAGTGACCCTGTGACCTTTAAAATTCACTCAAGGTCACCCAAATACAATTCCAACCTAGGTCCTGCCTAGATACATAATCCTACAAAGTTTCATCAAATTCCATCAAGTTCTTCATGACTTATCGAATGGAAACCGATTTCACATAAGTGACACTTGTGACCTCGACAATTCGTTCAAGGTCATCCAAATACAATCCCAACCTAGGTCTTCTGTAGATACATAATCCTACCAAGTTTCATCAAATTCCATCAAGTTCTTCATGACTTATCGAACGGAAACCAATTTCGCATAAGTGACCCTGTTACCTTGTGAATTCGATCAAGGTCATCCAAATTCAATCCCAACCTAGGTCCTGCCTAGATTCATAACCCTTCCAAGTTTCATCAAATTCCACCAAGTTCTTCATGACTTATCGAACAGAAACCAATTTCACATAAGTGACCCTGTGACCTTTAACATTCGCTCAAGGTCACCCAAATACAATCCCAACCTAGGTCTTGCCTAGATACATAATCCTACCAAGTTCCATCAAATTCCATCAAGTTCTTCATGACTTATCGAACGGAAACCAATTTCGCATAAGTGACCCTGTGACCTTGAGAATTTGCTCAAGGTCATCCAACTACAATCCCAACCTAGGTCTTGCCTAGATACATAATCTTACCAAGTTTCATCAAATTCCATCAAGTTCTTCATGACTTATCGAACGGAAACCAATTTCACCTAATTGACCCTGTGACCTCAATAATTTGCTCAAAGTCACCCAAATACAACCCCAACCTAGGTCCTGCCTAGATACATAACCTTTCCAAGTTTCATCAAATTCCATCAAGTTCTTCACAACTTATCGAACGGAAACCAATTTCGCATAAGTGACCCTGTGACCTTGAAATTCCATCAATGTCATCCAAATACAATCCCAACCTAGGTCTTGCCTAGATACATAATCCTACCAAGTTTCATCAAATTCCATCAAGTTTTTCATGACTTATCGAACAGAAACCAATTTCACATAGGTGACCCTGTGACCTTTTACATTCGCTCAAGGTCACCCAAATACAATCCCAACCTAGGTCTTACCAAGATACATGATCCTTCCAAGTTTCATAAAATTCCATCCTGCTCTTCATGACTTATCGAAAGGAAACCAATTTCGCATAAGTGACCCTGTGACCTTGAGAATTTGCTCACGGTCATCAAACTACAATCCCAACCTAGGTCTTGCCTAGATACATAATCTTACCAAGTTTCATCAAATTCCATCAAGTCCTTCATGACTTATCGAACGGAAACCAATTTCACCTAATTGACCCTGTGACCTCAATAATTTGCTCAAAGTCACCCAAATACAACCCCAACCTAGGTCCTGCCTAGATACATAACCTTTCCAAGTTTCATCAAATTCCATCAAGTTCTTCACGACTTATCGAACGGAAACCAATTTTGCATAAGTGACCCTGTGACCTTGAGAATTCCATCAAGGTCATCCAAATACAATCCCAACCTAGGTCTTGCCTAGATACATAATCCTACCAAGTTTCATCAAATTCCATCAAGTTCTTCATGACTCATCGAATGGAAACCAATTTCACATAAGTGACCCTGTGACCTTTAAAATTCACTCAAGGTCACCCAAATACAATTTCAACCTAGGTCTTGCCTAGATACATAATCCTACCAAGTTTCATCAAATTCCATCAAGTTCTTCATGGCTTATCGAACAGAAACCAATTTTGCATAAGTGCTCCTGTGACCTTGAGAATTCACTCAAGGTCATGCAAATACAATTTCAACCTAGGTCTTGTCTAGATACATAATCCTACCAAGTTTCATTAAATTCCATCCTGCTCTTCATGACTTATCGAACAGTAACCAATTTCACATAAGTGACCCTGTGACCTTGAGAATTCGCTCAAGGTCACCGAAATACAATCCCACTCTAGGCGTTGCCAAGATACATAATCCTACCAAGTTTCATCAAATTCCATCAAGTTCCTTATGACTTGTCGAACGGAAACCAATTTCACATGTGACCCTGTGACCTTGAAAATTTGCTCAAGGTCATCCAAATACAATCCCGACCTAGGTCTTGCCTAGATACATAATCCATTCAAGTTTCATCAAATTCCATCAAGTTCTTCATGACTTATCGAACCAAAACCAATTTCACATAAGTGACCCTGTGACCTTGAAAATTAGGTCAAGGTCACCCAAATACAATCCCAACCTACGTCTTGCCAAGATACATAATCCTACTTAGTTTCATCAAATTCTGTCAAGTTCTTCAGGACTTATCGCACGGAAGCCAAGTGTTGAAGAACCTGAACAACAACAACAACAACAACAACAACAACAACAACAACAACAACAACAACAACAACAACAACAACAACAACAAGCGGAAGAAACGGGCACTAAAACAATATGTCCCCCGGCTTCCACCGGGAGACATAATTCCGTATAACTGTAAAGATACCTGACCAGGCACATGTTTTACCAACAGTTCAATTCACTTCAAAGAACAACAATGATCTTTTAAACATTTCTGCACTATGTTTTGCTTAAAATAACAAATTCAACTAAAAGTATGAATATTTATATAATATGCAATATTCTTTGAAACAATATCAGTAAATGAATGTTACAAGTGACCGAATAATGTCGCAGTAAAGGTCACTTTCAACACGATCAAGTATTGCATAGCAATACATAATCCATCACCGTATATGAAGTATGGCCTGGACAAACTAAAACAATATAAGGGGTCAAAGATCAAGGTCACTCTGACCCAATTCAGCGTGCGACCCACCCCAATGCCATGAAGTGTCCAGCCACCAAATGTGGTAGAATCAATTCTTATGAAACAGGGAACATGGCTAGTATAGGACAAGGTGAAACGTTATGTGGGGTGAAGGCAAGAAATAAGTCGCAGTGACCCAATTTTGGCGCATGACACTCAGCTTCTATGAAGTGTTTACAAACAAAATTTGGTTGGTGTCGGCTATACTATATATGATATCAGGCCTGGTGAAGGTATAATCATATGAGGGGTCAAAGGTACAGGTCATAGTGAAACAATTTTTGGTGCATGACACACGCCTTTCCCGTGAAATGTACAGCAGCGAAATGTCCTTGGATTAGGTCTTATGGAACACGATTGAAATATTCCCGCATTTCGAAATAAAGCGGGATTTATTTTTTCTGAATGTGACTTCGAAATGCAGGATTTACTTTTTCTGAATTTGTTACACAATAAAGTAGCTTACGTGACGGAAAAGCGGTATAGTAAGTACAGGGGATGCGAAGCATGGTCACGTGGTTTGTTTTTTGTTTTTTTTATACGGTTGCAATGCAGGTATTCAGTCACTCTAGGTCAGACCTTCAATATGTACACTCAAAATTAAAATTGATTAACGATTTCCATTTTAAATAAAGTTTCTGTAACGAGTTTTGTTTATTTTTTTTTTATTTATTTTTTTTTTACTTAAAAAAAATGAAGTGGGGTTCAGCGTCTTATTCCTGAGGTAAAATTTCCATGCGCCGAAAACAGGTTTCCAGAGTTTTTAGGCCAAGTATTGTAATTCTAAAGGTTTTATCTCTGTTTTTTCCTGGGCGGCTACATGACCGATGAAGGGTAACATTTATGACGTTTGTTTATCTATGCACTGATTAAGACATACACATGGTTTTAAACAAATATATATCTACATACATGCATTAAAAGTTGTGCTCGAAGAGGTCAGGTTTATTATTATTCAGATAAGTTAACTGCTTTTTGTATATTGCATGCGCAAAAATAAGAAGCTATTTTTGATGTGCAAGATGAAGGTTTTATGGCAAGATTTTGTAAACAAATAAATTTACTCGAATATTCATTTTTTATTTTGTTATAATTTTCCGAATAGCGCCTGCGCAAGGACGGACAGATGAGCAGACGAGTCGCAAACATAAAAAGCCCCCTTCCAGTTCCTTGTGGGGGACTACTTATCGCCTATCATAATATGACATTAAAGTTCAAGAGGAACACCATTAAACAATATTTACAAACATTAAATGCAAATTGAAATATCTTGCTAAACCCTTTGTATTAAAGGATATATATATCCACCAACCCTATATTCTGTGGTACAATACAACATTAATAGTACCACTTGTGCCAATCATGTGTTTCCCTGAGTTGAGCATACAGTTCATGCGGCATATAAAACACAAAGTATGCTTTCACTCATGTAAATGATCATAGCAAATTGTTTGGCAAAATGAATTTCAAATGCGTGAAACATCAAATGGCCTTGCCTACGCCGACATAATCTAAGTGTTAGCATACTTTTCCTTCTTTAACAGTGCTTCTGATATTATTGCGAAATGTGTGGCATTTCCGCAGATATTTTGCAATAATATGAGAGTCTTTGATGTAGAATGAAAACATTTTTAAGACAAGAGTCTACAGTGTACACGCTCAACAACCAAAAAGAAAAACTAGACACGTTCAATGCGAAACACTGACTGAAGGGTTCGCATTGATAAGGCTGCCATTTGCTTCAGGTGGTCTAGTTATGCCACAGCATAATAAACGCAATATTTCTTTTCCGGCTCAATAAAGTAAAAAGTGCGCATACAAACATATGTAAAATATACATTTGATGAAAGGTCATTCATAGAAGTGTACTTTCTGATCCAACAAACTGTTATTTATGTGACAATTCGTGAAAGGATCAAAATTTTTGCCTTTACACAAGCTACTGACCATCACCTGTTTAAAAATGTACACATTACATGTGTCTATTTGAATACGTCTTACAGTCTGCAGATTACAAAGGGATAGCGCCCTTATAACACTGGGGCATCGCTAAGGAACGTTCAAATAAGTGTTCTTTTTCCTCATGATGCCAATTCCACTTCTCCTTTTTGGCTTTGCTGTCCACGCCTTGTACAGCCATGGTTGTTGTGGCAGCTGGACTTGGAAAAAGGGGGTTATAAGGGGTAGATAGAAATTGTAATGTTCATTGAATCCCAAAGATCACTTACATCGTCATGTTTTCCATAACACAGAAACGTTTTGAGGATTAAATACACACATATAATTTTATTGTTTATCTTGCACAGATATAAAATCAGTAATAATTCCATTATTAACCACTGTTCATACACTCATTTTCATTTTGACAAACATAAATCTGAATCTCTTTGCCCCCCTCGTAACGTAATGCAATCTGTCAATTAAAGGCGACAGCAGTCACACGACTGTCTTCACTGTGCTTCCCTGGGACAGGTCAGTTGGTCAGAGTCAGGAGAGGGGGTTAAAACTTGTACCAAGGTCTTCAGTCATACAGTGGTGCAACTGCCCCATGGATTACTTACCCCGGGTTTAACTACACTAGTTTTTATGCATACCGATTCTCTTACACCCTGAACTGAGGGGTAACTAAAACTGTTTTAAGTTATACCATGGGTAAGTTACACCTCCTTTATGCATACGGGCCCAGGATGTTATTTCAAAGGGCACAGGACAAGATTAGTCTGGGCATCCAAAATTAGTTGAGCACAGTTTGCATAATCTCCATAATAAGAGCTTTACAGTTATGTTTCTTACCATTATTTTCCTTCGTATTACTATATTATGTGCCGTCGAAGACTGCAGTCCATAGCCAGAATGTTCAATGCTATAAGAAACATAATTTGCAAGTTGCAAACCGTTATGAACAATGTGCAATTTACTTGCTGTCCTAAACACACTTACCTCCTTGCATGCTGTATTAAGGACAGCTTACACTACACATCATATACTGTAATAAGCCCCTAAGAATGATACTATAATAAAGACACTTACACTATGGCCTAAGTAACATCAACCTTGCATTATCATATGTAATATTGATTCGTTTTGTTGAGAACTACCGATAAAAC
Organism: Hermodice carunculata; assembly: GCA_964020975.1. Classification (NCBI taxonomy): domain Eukaryota; kingdom Metazoa; phylum Annelida; class Polychaeta; order Eunicida; family Amphinomidae; genus Hermodice; species Hermodice carunculata. Next base: position 939,241 of record CAXHWN010002465.1, on the reverse strand, counting down.
TAAACAAAGCATCGTGAAGCCTGGTAGAATTAGGTATCTGGGCCAGAGCTTAGGTGGGATGGTATGTTGATAACGTTATCCTAAAATCAAACTCGGTATTTTGCAGTGATATACTTCTCTAACGTCTGGTGTATAGTGCACTACTGATGTTACAATATGTGCACTGAAAGGTATATTTTTCCTACATAATGTCATTCTACAGAAAGGCTGTACATCGTGAATGTAAAATCCACACTCGTGATAACATCACCCTGTCACCTCCGTCAACCATTTTGCGGTGGACCCAATGGCACAGGCTCAGAGAGTTTGCCTAAGCGATGGTACCAGATGTCAGGGATTCAAATCTCAGAGGATATTGATAGGAAAGTATTTCATTATTTTCATTACTTGAAACACTGTATGTTTCTTAGTGTTGTGTGCTATTGCTCTGACATGAAAATTATATTAGAGGTGTATTCACCTAAACATAATAAAGATAGCCAAACTATCCAAAAGATACTACTTTGTCAATGTGCAAGCCACGCCTGTTATAACATCACCCTCGGTCTTCGGTCAACCATTTGGGGTTTTTTCTGATAGCTCACTGGTCTGAGAGGTGGACTTAACTTTCTTTGCGACGGAGCTAAAGGTCGGGGGTTGAAATCCATCAGCAGTCTACAAAAAACTTTATGATGCTTTTCATTAGTTGAAAACCCTGTAAATCATAGTTGAAATCGCGAACATAATGAATACATAATGAATACGTCAGGTTCTGCACTGGAATAACCATTGTGACTTTTATGAACCTTGGATGATGAGTTGTTTCACGATGGATCATTGCACTTGTCTGTCGATGGACCTAAGCAACAAAATCAAATTAAACCTTGCCAGAAATATCAATAATATTCTGTCATACATCTATAGAGAAAAACAAATGTCACAAATTCTGCATAGAATAATCGGCATGCACTGCTTCACGCTAAACGACCTTTCGCTTTAATAAACAATTCTTTGGTGGTTCTGACTCCTAAGTCTACATGCAGAGTGGACACAAGCTCCCCGTACACTAAAGAACTGAATTAAAACAATTCAATCAACTGTTTTCTTAACCTACTTGAAGCAAATAAAGTAGGTTACAACCAAACCGCTGTGAGAAATAAATACAAATATACCCTTTGCTTTAGTCATGATTATGATAAAATGGAATATTTCAAACTCTGAGCCAATTATATATTTATGTTTACATTCTTCATGCTGTTACATGATTAACTTTTTGGACTCGAGTAGCTGGGCCTGTCACCAGCAACCTTCGGCTCCAGCCACTTTCGAGTCCACAACCAACAAAGAAAACACCCTTAGTATACTTTGTTTTTGACTGCATTGCGTCCAGCCCTGGAACCTTTCGCACAAACAACCTTATCACAAAGTTCATTGCACAGATCCATTGCACAGAATCCACATTCACTAAATGAATGGGTGAAGTCTATGGAAGTAGTTGAAGTGAATTTTATAATCAACACGGTCAGGTTTGTTATATCTATTTCCGTACAATCTCTGTACCGCATTATGTGTTGTTCCATATGTTATACATTGTCCCATGTTGGCGGAAGTCCACCTATATGGTGACTCTGTGCAAAACTGAATGATCTGATCCTCAACTTCCGTAAGTTAAAACTGACACTGATGTTAAAGGTTATGAGCATATTTTTTCTAAAATATATATTCATATAACAATAAAACGTTTGCTGCGGTATCTATTATAAAATTGGTGTTCAAGAGACCCATTACTTACAAACCAGAGTCTTATAGGGGAAAGTAAGGCACTACCTGCCAATCTCCCACACATATCTTTGAACTACAAGACTTTGGCCAAGCTACTGTCCATAATTGCCCATACCTGTAATCATTACTTGAGACCGCTATGCATTTCTTCAAACTCTTTAAAATGACTATGCCAGATCTGGTGTATGTGTATGTGATCACAATAACTGGTATGGCTACTTGCACGATGATTGGATATAGAACTTTGATCAGCTTTTCCACTTGTGGTGTGGTGCTCATATATTGGATACAACAGTGTGTTACATATCCAGAATTACCCAGAAGGGAGACATTTTCAAATGCCTGAAAGAAAAAATAGGAACGTACCATTAATTTGATTAAAACATTCAGTAGGAAATTAGCAACTGTTATTTTGTAATCGGACAACAGATTCATTTTTTTTTTCAGCTGACAAGTTTGGCCTCAAGTTAAGGAGCAATCTTATTTTCCGTACATTTATGTATGTATACTTAAAACGAGTATTGTATGTCGACTGCCCACTTCACCATAAAGATGTTCAACATAAACTTAAATAACAGTTCCCAAAGTTCTGGAATGACTTTGTCACTGCGTCTGTCAATCAACTGGTATTTTGTCATGGTCTGTAGTTTTTCATCCTTTCTATTATTCAATTGTCAATCCCCAAGTCGACAGCCCATATCGTCACTTCTGAATTAACTTGTGACCAGATGCTATGTAAACTTGGCAGGGATTTTCCATAGTTGTGGCTACACAAATATAGTTAACGACCATTGTAGTCTGGGTTTGGGATTTTTTGTACACTTTCAAGAAACTCTTTAGAAATTGTCTCTTAAACCAGTTGCCAATTGGTGTAAAGTTGCAGAAGAACGCTTTATACTGGGTTTCACTATTTACTTGATAGTTCGAGCACTATTTTAGTTATGATGGTTGCCTACAACAACTAGATTGAGACAGTTTTAGGGTTCCTTTTGGACGAGCAGTTGCATCTATGGACAATAATAAAAGTGATATTGCATGGCATTCCAGACAATTTTATATAAACTGAAATACTTGCAATGTTTAGTGAATTTGAACTTGAAAACTACTGGTAAGCAGTCATAATGCTATTCTGAAAGACCATGCTATAAACTTTTCAAAGAAACAATCGTTTTGTTATTGTTTGCTTTTTTTCTTTTGTTTTTTTTTGAAAAACACAATTTGTAATGACAAAACTTCAGGTCAACAGCAAGGTAGAGCTATCAGAGTATTTATTGGGGGTGTGTATGAACACCAAATTAAAATTTCTACTGAATTGGCTGGGATTCCACATGAGCTGCGTGGTGGAGATTTTTTCAGCAAGACCAACTAGCGCCTAACGATATGTGGAGGTAAACGTTCTTATCTGAGAAACCTGTCAAGCTTTGCCACTCAGATAGAGTCCATTATTAATCAACTGCAGTTGGTTGTGATCCAGTGTGGTTCTTGGAGAACCACGTCTTTAGCAAATGCGGTCCGTGTATCATCTTGAAGTTAAAAGAAACATAATAAAGAAAAAAGCCGAGCTTTTTTTAATGACCACCACAAACCACAATACAATATAGGATCGAATTTTATTTTTCCAGAGTTTGCACCTATTGTTATTCCTGCCAATAGATTTGATTTTGTAATATCGGTGCAATCATATTTATGCACTGTGCTTTGAACGAGAATTTTGTCGTATTATTTTAAGCATCGAGACAAAAGACTGTATCCATAATGGCTATGATTAAAATTTAGATTCATGTATATTTAGTTCCACTAATTGGTACAGCTTTATAACTGTTCTTGTTCAATCTTAGCATGGTATATTAATAATACCAGGTAGAACAGGCCACAGAGTTTCGGTTGTCTGTTGATGCGCCTCTTTGCTGCTTCCATATGTTCACTGATGACTTGGTTCGTTAAAAACACTTCTGCTTGAAAACCTTTCGGTAATTATTATTCTTATCCTCCTCCTCCTCCTCCTCCTCCTCCTCCTCCTCCTCCTCCTCCTCCTCCTCCTCCTCATCATCATCATCATCATCATCATCATCTTCATCATCATCATAACTTCTAAACGGTGTATGTCTCTTGGCTCGACATCTTCAATCCTAGCAACGAATTAATCATTTTGGCGAAAAGGATATGTCATGATGGTCTGTATGGTGTTCTAAAGTCATGGGAAAGAAACTGGCGTTTTGGATCTCCTGTGCTATTTAGGTGAATGTTTATATTTTTCATTCGGAAATATTTGCCTTCACAATGAAACATATCCACACCTATATGATTACCTACTCATTTTCAATCATACATTTTAATTTCTCTCGGAATCGTGATGTGTTGTAAAGATGTATTGCCGTCATTGAAACATTTATTGTGATGCAGTACATACCCAGAAATGTAGTTGAGGTAAGGCCATAATTATGCCAGATACCCACATTATAAGAGTCAAAATTTATATCCGACCTGAAGCACTCATTTTAAGGGAGCTAACTGGATGGCAAATGACAAGATATCTACAATTATAGATTATCACAGTTGAAGCAACTATATATTTACCTGGACACACCGGTACATTTACGCCACTAATTAAATATACAATCTATGAATTTTTTTTTTTTTTTGCTACAGTTTTATCACTTCCAACTATCCCATAAAAGATTTAAAAAGAATCATTTTGAAATGTTTACATGCATTTAAAATTCAAGAAAGCAGATTTCAAATGGACTATCTAATGGAGTTTCATAAACTGCAAATTTTGTGGACTGAAACGTACAGCAATGTGACTGAGGACGCCATACATTAAACAGTGACTGTACATACTACATTTACTGTAATGTGGATGATTGTTCAGAGTGGGCACTGCAGTGCATGCTTATATATTAAGTCTCAATTATGTCTTCAAAAGTTGTTTTGCGTAGCCATTGCCTTTCTTGCTGCTTCTTCTCTTTATTCTTTTTAAAGGGTAAAAACACACGAAAATACAAAGAATATAATCTTTTGTGTCTCAAACGGATATTGTATCATCTTACCTTTCAATACTAATTACAACCATTCCAGACATTGAGGAACCTAGAGCAAACTATTCTATGAAGTGTATTAATTTACACTCTAAGGAGGAACGAATGACATCAAAAGGGAAAAAATAATCCATGATCTGAAACAAATATAGCATGGTGACTAGTACAAGCTTTATATCACTGCATGATTTTTGCTCCAATTCGTAAACATAAACTCCATGATGATTACAGAAATGCTTCAACATACATATTTAATGCAAAATGTCCTTGGGCAGTAGTTAAACTGCGTATTTCTCATGTGATTTCACCACCTGGTTAGGTATTGGGGGGGGGGGAGTTTTACCTGTGTAGCAGGCCTACAAATGCATGGCATTATGCTTTTAAGTGGTTGAATATTCCTAATTGTAGAACCTAGGTCTTATAATTGTCTCCAGTCCAGAAGTGCCCATGTTTTGGGGACACCTAAGCGCTAAAAGTGGTAAAGGGTTTTGTGTGGTGGGCCCCGTCGACATGTTGCAAGAGCTCTTACCTATTTCATAATGCTATTTCAATATAATCAGCGCTTTTTAGTTTGCTTTCCTTGCAGTCAGCCAAGCTTACAGTATGGTTGGTGTCCTGTTTATCTGTGCATTCAAAAGCTTGACCTCTCATATTCTGGCGCCTACAGTGTATTCAAACTTGTTTGGAGTGTGCCATACCAGGGATCCAAGCAAGATTTTGTATATGGTCACGCTGCAAGACGTGTTTGAATTTCACATGGATTTTATCATAATTGTTATTTATATTCTGATCTCGGGACAACCGGATCGCATACATGTGTTTACTAAATGTTCCCACTTTTATGGTTTTAAATGATTTTGAATGTATTATAGTAATTATGTAATGACCAATATGACCTAATGTTTGCGTGCTTAATGAAGTTTATCAGTGTATATGGCTGCACATGACATTTTGTCAAAAACTTTTGATGAGGTCTTCCTTGGCATGGCATGGCATACCCTTTGGATGTATCTGTACTTAAAAAGGGGGAAAAACACTTACCCGGGGATTTCTCCATGATGTGTGATTCCCTTGGGGGGGGGGGGGTGTTATCATGCCTTAAACTTCTTTGGGAATTGATTTGACAACACTTTTTCTGTGCTTAACATGTAGTTTTGTTCATTTTTGTTATCATTGATGTTATCATTGACATTTTCAACTGAACCACTTGTGGGGTAAGATTTACATCACAACTGTTAGGATTGTACCCGAAGTAAATCTATGCTACCCTTCCCAATAGCAGTTCCTAAGAATGATTCCTGAAATTTCCTGATTTTAATTAATTTTCAAATCAATACAATTCAATTATAGTTGAATAACTAAATATCAATGGCATAATTGGTTTTGATATACATTGCCAGTTGACAACTTTTTTCTAAGTAATTTAGTTCTAAGATTTTAAACAAATGATGACAAATTGAGTGTGCCGTCACTAAATCTAGGACACAAGTTCATATCAGAATGAAAAATATCTGTCATAAATAACACTGGAGGAAGTGCATGGGTCACACCGAGATAACATATACTCTTCATCTTCAGGCTATAAGTTCCCGTGTGGCTTGAATCAATAACTCATTCCAACCTGATAGAAAACCGAATCAATAGCTCTCCTTGGTGAGCTCTGGGAGCAATGCACCTAGAGCTCGCCAAAGAAAGCTGTTGACTATGGGGATATAATTTGGAATGATCTTTCATGCAAGTTTCATCCAGAAGTTTGAGAAATAATCCCTAAATTAGTAAAATACAACTAGCAGACGACATTTAGCTATTAGCGGGAAAAGCGTCATTAGGGTGGGATGAGTTAAACTTAAGAAGGCCATATGTCCCCACACCCATTGCTATGTGGAGCATCGCAATGAACTGACCACGGTTTGTACATTTCTACAATTTCTGTATACAAGCTGGTGGCATTCCCAGCTACTGATGGAAATTTGGTGGATGGCCACCACATATATTAACAGTCACAATCCCCAAACTTGTAATGTAGATGCGTACATTTTTATCTGCCTTGTTGCCATACTTGGCTACCTCCATCAAATGTTTACTTTTGTGTTCAAATCCACTTCAGGAATATGTACAAGGGCCCCTTGTGACAAATGAGCAAAACCAATTTTAGGGTGTGAAGTGATATCTTTGTTATATTTAGTACACACATACACACATGTATATATTTCAATGTAGTAGGTTAACATATCCAAACATTAAATCATAAAAATTACCTTATATGGGAATGCAATAAAAAGCACAATGTAATCATTGATTGTTAAGTTTAGCAAGAGAAAATTTATCGGTGTCCTCATAAATTTAAACTTCATTACAGACAGGATCACTAACGCATTTCCTGCAAAAAAAAAAAAAAAAATTTTTTATATATCCCTGTCTTTAATACTGTAGTGGTCCTCAACCTTCTGGTTACATCCATGTATGAATGATTGATACTCAATACTTTCAAATAAAGATACTTCGCCATGAAAATTGACGCGGTGTTTCTTTTTTTTTTTTTTTTTGTATTCGGCATTTATATTCAAGTTTCAGGGTATGCCTTTATATTCCACTGCTGTAATTTTAAATTCTCCAATAATAACGCCGTTTACACACAGTTGTTTCCAACATTATTATGTAACGAATTTGCGACCAAAATGAAAAAGAGATCCTTCTTTTGTTTTCTGTTTTACTTGTAAACCAATCAGATTATGTACGATAGAAATGACTATCTGAAAGTTCTTTCCTGAGTGACGTACCTTTGGCAAACACAGTGTTGAAAGTGACCAGGTGCAATAGGAATATTGTTATCCATGTGAAGGTAATTTACAATGCAAAATTGAAACCCTAATCCCTTTTTTGTTTGCTATATTTTTTTTGCATACATTCACATTCTTCATGAAACATCATTATATCACTTTCTACATATTAAAACACCTAAATCGTCTTAAGATACAATTCCCCAAACTGACATTTATCTTATCTATTTAAACCTCAAACAAATAAATTCATCATATTCACAGGCTCACCATTTTTCTCATCAATACCAAAATAAGCAACCAAATATGTACTTATCAGTTTTGAAACTTGCTTTTCTAATATGTTGCGACCTCAAACACTAATCAATTTAAACCTAAATGTGGGCTGGTTGTTTATACAGCAGAGAATTCCCAAAAGGAAATGTTTTTTATGGTAATTTATCCGCGTGACCAACATGATGAATAAATCACAGAAATCCACAGCACAAAGATGAAAAATGTGTTTTTTGGATTTCAGTACTCTGTAACTGGAACCGGGCCATCAGGGACAATTTCTACGCAGTGTATTCCATCAAGTTGTGTCCAGCATGCTCCTTCTTCTATTGCCAAATTGACTATGTAGGGAATGGGAAGGTTGCAAAGTGCAATGGTTTTTTTGTTAAGCGGGCACCATGGTTTTCATATTGTAGTTCATTGTGACGCCCCCCCCCCCCAAAAAAAAAATAGAATACCAATGAGAGAGAGCTACTGAAAACTTCCTCACTTTAAATATAAAATATTGGCCCTGTTATAGGCTATCAGTTACTTGATAAGGTTACCATTATAATATAGATTTTCACGTTTGGTCACATTACACCTCGTTGGCTGTGTCAGCAGACAATAATAAAATCCCTAGAATACCATTGGCGTGAGGGTGCTTTCAAAACCAAATAAACATAAAACTAAAAAATACACACTTGTTAAGTAATTTTGTTGGAATTAATTTATAATATATGTATTTATGTATATGTATATATATATATATATATATATATATATATATATATATATATATATATATATATATATATATATATATATATATATATATATATATATATATATATATATATATATATATATATATATATATTGGTGCATTGACTTGCGACCCGGGTAACCAGGACCCCCCTCCCCCCTTCCCTGGTTCACAATGCCAAAACGTCGGGTCCCAAATCCAAATTTTAATACCTTACAACTTTCGATTTAATAAACAAATAACAGATCTATGTGCATTTCTCCCTTTCTCACTGTAATGCGCTTTATTTTTTTTCTTTTTGCTCTCAGGAATAGGCAACTTGTCAAATGGTGGAAATACTATAAACTACCTGAATAAAAGCAAGTTAACATATGTTTCGGTGTATCATTTCTGTAAGGTGTTTTGCCGCGGGTATCCGGGTAATGGGTACCTCTTACGGGTCCAGGGTATCAAATATAATTTATTTGCGGGTCTCTGGACCTAACTTTTTCCCCTAAGTCAATGCACTAATATATATATATATATATATATATATATATATTAGTGCATTGAGAGCAGAAAAATCATTATTGTGATTTTTCCGAGAAGCAGAGGTTTCTCGTTAAGCTAGTTGCCACCATATATGTGGTTCAATGGAACAAACTGCTTGCCTACATTTTATTTTTTTTTTTAATTTTAAATTTTGAAACATGGCACCTGTCCATTCCAATTTCTCAATTTCCAATACTTTCCATTTAACCTTCTTTTTCAAGGCTAATTTACCTGGAAACATTCTTCCTAGATGTAGAATTTTCATTATTGTGGCAAACACATTGTATTTTTCCAGGTATTTCACTATGGACCGAGTTTCTGTATATTTCAAAGAACACGGGTCATGGATGTACTGATACAAATGAATAGAAAATATTCTTCTCTCCCTGGACGCGGCTGGCAAGTGCAGCAAAAAATACCACATAAACGCATCTTCCTGATAGTTATTTGGCCTTCTAACCCATCCCAGAGTTGAGAACAATGCCGCATTCCCTGCTCACCGGGCAGTCCCTGGACTCGCCTGGCTGCTTTTCCTTGTGCTACCATCATACACTCCATGTCTGTGCTACTAAATCTCAAAACTTCGATATACCAATACAAGTTAGCATACAGATTTATACAGTTTAATTACAGTAAGCAGATTTATGCCACCTTTGTGGATGCCCAGACGCCTCATTGCATTTAAGGCTCTCGTGGCCTTACTGACCGATCCTGGATATACTCATCTACCTGTACGTCAATGTACAGTAACGCTCACATCGGTATATGATTCATACTCCAGAATGGATTCATCATCCAACTTAAATTCATGTCTCATTTGATTACATACTCTCTCCACTTTACTTGCATTAAAAATAATAATACTGGCTTTGCTTGAATTGTGTTCAAAGTGGAATTTAAAATAGTAATTGTACACAAGAGAGCCACATTTGTTCAAAACATGCTCAGACAGTGCTACAATCGTCATATCGTAAGAAACCGAAGGGGAAGTGTTATCAATAGCATAAATACATACAGCCAAGGAAGTGCAAATCGTAAAGAAGAACAGTGTACCGAATCATGGAGAGGACCTCACCTTCACGAATGCCTGTGTTAACAAGGAACCATTTTGATATTTTGTCATTAACTTTTTCACAAGTGCCGACATTTATGTAATTTTCTTTCATAAGAATCCAATTTTTGCCGTAAATACCCTTTAAATACATAAGACGGTCAATCCAGATCGTGTCAAAAGCCTTACGCGTATCTTAGAATGCCATAAATAATTTTGCAGCATTTTTATTTGTCAAAAAGGAAGTGTTTAAACACGAGACTCCGCTTCTGGTAGCATACTTTAATGGATATGGACATTCTATTTGACGTAGCCACTCATATCATGTAGTCATGTCCTTATTGAAAACAATTCTACCCCACACTTTGGACAGGACCATTGTTAAAAATCAAATATATAGTTATAGCGAATGTTAGTGAGCTCTTACCATTAACGCATGTGAATATAGGATAAAGCAGAACAGTAAATTATCCAATCAGAAGAGTCCTCAGTATCTCTCCAACGAAGTTGATTTTCTTCATCATTCCCTACTGCGCGTGCGCACATCGGCATTTTTTAGGCACCTCGGATAATTTTTGCAGTTTTATTTACACCAAAGTCTCAAACTTACCGGTCTTTCTGGAAATCATGTCAACAATTTATAACCGGGCTTCAGAAAACGTTGTCGGCAGAGTGTAATAAATGATAACGATTCACCAACTTGCATCGTTACCACCTCGATGGAAAGTCGACCTGGCAAAGCAGCGCTTATCGACTTGACCAGGATACGAAAGTACATTGAAGAACAGGTTTTAGTGTGCATGCGCAGAGGCTAGGTAATTTCGTATCGCTACGAGTTTTCTGTTAAAGATATATTTATGTATCTGTCTCTTAATATAAGATCTTTATTGCCACCTTTGAAGAAAGGCAGAACAAAAGATCTCTTAAAATTCAACTTTTATACTCATGTTTATCGACAGCTCTAAACAATTTGACGAGTACATCTACCAAACAATTACCACCATAACTTACGTGGTCCCCTGTTAGGCGGTCATATCCAAGAGCTTTACATAGCTTCAGTTGCTTACATACCTGTTATGCCTCTTCAAAAGTAATAATAGAATAAATAATCAGATCACCTGCCACAATACTTTTATCCTTGATGTTACTCTTGTCCTCAATCAATTGAATACCCCTTTCCACTTTATGCTTATTTTCAACATCAGATGGCTTGCTGCAAATGGACGGGTCACCAATGTGCTCAAAATGGACAGCCGATGTGTCACAAAAGTTTCATCTTCGTGTCGCACCCCTCTCCCCCCCCCCCCAATGATGATTATAATAATAATAATAATAATAATAATAATAATAATAATAATAATAATAATAATAATAATAATAATAATAATAATAATAATAATAATAATAATAATAATAATAATAATAATAATAATAATAATAATAATAATAATAATAATAATAATAATAATAATGCCAAAGGGTTCATAGTCTGAGATTTTATGCAGAAGAGAATGTTTTCTGCAACCATACAATTGTCCTATTTTGCCCATGCTGTAGCAACCTATAAGCTACTGCTGCTGGTATTTGATTGAAAGGGCCGTTTGCAAAGATCGATATGAATTGAGCCTTGACTTGTTCCCACAGAACACATCGACGGTCTTACAAGTAGTAAGGACAGATAAAGGAGATAGGCGTGGCGAACTATCAAAGGGTTAATGATAAAAAAGCATAGTCATTGTAGCAATAGATATAAGTTATCTAAGTTGCCAAATGGCAGGGTCGTTCATAAGTTGGCTGAAATTATGTGCTTTAAAGTCCTTTGATGTGTCTTTATGAGTACATACAGCCATAACAGTAAGAGAAATATACTGTCTGTACATATGTCCTTTTGCAACACTTGGATGTCATTGGTATATAGGAGTAATAGATACAGCCATAACAGTTAGAGATACATTCTGCCGGTACACATGTCTTTGTGAAACACTTGGATGTACTTTGTACTTATGACTAATAGACACAGCCATAGGAGTAACAGATATATGTTGCCTGTACACATGTACTTGTGAATTACTTGAATGTATGTATTGCCTCTATAAATGGTCAGTACACCATTCAGGTTGCCCATGAAGCTGGTTAGTTTAAAAGAAAATGTTCTGTATTAATATGTTCAAAGAGAAATGTAACTGTTGCACATAATTATACACAAAATCCCTTTCCGTGGGTAAAGAAGAAAATCACGGATTCACCCTTTGAAATTTATTAAGTATAGCTTCATTTTATAGTTTTGTGAGTAGTTTTTATATCATATTAACAATGCTCATATTTCTGAAGTTTTGACAATCTCTAAGTCAAAGTGCGGGCAAAACATAGGTGCTTGCTGCGATGGATCTTCACATATTATGTTTTCATAACGATGGAACATTTCATCCACTATTGCCTCCTTTTCATGTCGCTTTCTTTTCTCTGACAAGCCATTCATGAAAACGTAGTTACACCATGATCTGTACGATTTGACGATCCTCCGGGCATACATATTGACTGCCTCTGTGTCACCTACAGCAAAGAAAGAAAATATCTATGTGCCATTGACCACTATGCTGCCAAGCATCAGAGAATGAAAATGTCTTGTATCATTGGCCACAATGTTACCTAGCGCCAAAGACAGAATGTATAAATGTGTCATGGACCACTATGGCACTTGGTCTTTATACGTCTTCTTGTGAGTAACGGTATTGAAAATTTTTATTTTTGCAGAAGATACTATCTGGCTACACCTAGACATCAATTTTGTTTATTCGGTGGTGCTGCTTTTTTAAAAAATAAATTTTAACTGCTTCCAGTGCGTTTCATGACCTCCATCAATCTGCAAGCGTAATTCACTTCAACTTAGTAGTAATATAGCCTGACTCAATCTTCATTAGCCACTCACTAGATGATGGTATTGTTATAATTTTATGATCGTAACGATCTTGGACTATTGCGTAGTGGTCAGTATGACTGCATGTTGTTTCAATGATGTAAAAGTAACAAGATATGTTTGTGAAGCATAGATGCCCCCCACCCTCATTACCCTTGCCCTCGTTACCCTATTGATAGTGGTAGATGGGGCACTCGTGACCTTACAAAAGTAGTGAAGGTTGATCATACATCAATGTTACATATCTTTAAACCTTAACCCACAGCCGAGGTCACAACTAATGCCGCCCGCTCATCTTCTCCACAATCGCGAATTGTTGATTTTGCTGCAGCAGCAGCTCCTGTCATTGAGCGCAGCGACAACTCACCTGTTGTTGGACCAGCACCTAGAGCCTCTAGAAGCAAGTCTGTGACAGCCATGGACAAACCCAGCTGAGCAGTTAATCTGTGTCTGTCCAATCAAGGACCTGCGGTCTGATGTATTTTGTAACCTGTACAAGCCCTGATATGCCAGGATTGTGAATTATCTGCTTGTGCTAGTTGTGCCAGTTTTCAAAGTCTTTGTAACACAATGACCGCCTTCGACAAAGCACTATGGCGATAAAATTAAGTATTTTTCATCATGTGTTCATTTGCAGGCTGTAGTTCAGCGACTGCTCTCGATAGTGCGCCATTACATGTTTCAAACTTGACTGCTCCAATATGCTAGCTTTCATTCACGGGTTGATATTGTTTAGCTATTGCGAAGATATCACACTTAATCGTGATGGATGTATGCTATAACCTAAACTGTATCATATCTGTTACGTTTATACCCTGCCTTTTTCTTCTTTTTTTTTTCCTTTCTAAGTTTCATATGTTCACCCAGATGGGTTGGTTGTTGATAGACTACTATGTCACACAGGCATAGGCGCCACCTCAGAGTGACTTTCGCGCCAAGCCATGGCGCATGCCAAACATTCATTGTTATTATTATTATTTTGTGAAACAATTTTTGGTTTTGGTTTTATGTTTTCCGTCCTTTTCTATGTTGGGGCAAACCAAGGTATTATACTTGAAATATTGAATGCTGGCCTTGTATTATATTTACTAGTTTGTATTTTGACACACGAGTGTCACAATTATGAAGTTTTGCCAAATGGATTTGACCTAATACAAGGAACGAGATTCGGCGTATCTTCGTCCGGCCTCGTTATACTGGAACATATTACTTCATTGTTAATGTTCTTTATTGTCATCTACTGCTCGCGTCCGATAACAAGTGGTTTTCTTTATATATCATCTGCAATTATTTTATATGGCAAACATATGTGTTTTCTGAGTTACACGTACCTAGTATGTTTTTGTGTAGGAGCATTCTCCATACATATTCCATTGGTCATATGTATGATATATTATACCTGTATGCTCACTGTGAATTGTGCATCAATTTGTGCAGTTCATGTTGTATCTTCCTATAGATTACCATATTCCAAATATTTCCTGATAGCTGAAATTCTGTATCTTTACATATTGTGCTTTGATTCATTTTGGATACAAAAATTCCACAAAACATCAAAGTTTTGTAGCCGTGTAGTTACAGTACGTTATAGAATTACTCTGCGGTGTGTACATAAAGTATCCTTAACCGAGATGCTTGGTGTTCTCTCTGTAGCAGATATATACTCTGTTGATACAGATAAGATATTTTTTATTTCGTCGATTGTCTTTTTCTGTGGTCTTACCTTGTATCTTATTATAAATTCGATTTCTTACTTCTGCAAACAGAAATTACTTACCTATTATGTTTTTCGAACTATTTTGGATAGAAACAACATGAATTGTGAATTTCTTCTTACTTCCATCTTTATGTTGATATTACCAGCAGGTGATGTCCATTTAAACCCCGGCCCCCTTACTGCTTCTCGCGATGTCTCAATTTGTCATGCTAATGTTAGGAGCCTATCCGAAGACAAGATGCGACAAATCCGAGTAGACCTTGTACCTGATTTTAAAATAATAAGGTTATCGGAAACCTCTCTAAATCAAACGGCTTCTCCTGAAAATGTACACCTCAATGGCTACTATGACTTATTCCGCCGTAAGCGAGCGGCCTTTGGAGGCGGAATCGCTATTTATGTATCCACTCGTTTTCAAGTGACTCGTCGTTGCGACCTGGAGATTGCCGATATTGATATTCTTTGGTGTGAAATTAAGTCACATAATAACAGATTTCTTTTCGGCGTTGTTTATCGTCCACCGAATTCAACAGTGTCTTTTTGGGACAAATTGCAAGCCAGCCTTGATAATGCACGTAATAGTGGTATACACAATATCATACTGTCTGGTGACTTAAACGCCGATTTCAGTACCTATCTAGGACACAAGCTTGTTCACTTTGCCTCAACAAATTTCCTCACTTTACATGTAAATGAGCCAACTCGTATTACATCCCACTCTGCCATCTGTCTCGACCAAATTATTTCAAATATACCTAATTTCATTTATGATACTTATGTCCTACCTCCGCTGGCTAATTGCGATCACTGTGTTGTTGGTGCTAAGGTACGATTCAGTTATCCCGCGGACGGCCTACAAGCGTCATATTTGGGAATATGGTAAAGCAGATTTTGGCAACTTCAGAACATATCACAATTCACTCGAATTGGAATTCTTGCTTTCTTGGTAACGATATTGATCTAAGTTGCGATTCCTGGTCAAAATTATTTACGGATGCCGCTATGCATTGTATACCTAATAAAATTGTAGAAATTAGACATTGGGATCTTCCATGGTATAATTCCAGACTTCGCCGCCTAGAACGGAAAGTTCATAAGCAATACACTGCAGCCAAGAATTCTAATTTTGAGGCTAATGCATGGGCTACATTTTGTCAAACTAGGAATTCATACCAAGGACAACTGAAATGTGCAGAACGAGATTACAATGACAAATTACGGAAAGATCTCAAAGACTCCTCTAAGCAAAAGAAAGGCTGGTGGCAAACCGTGAAATATTTTCTTAAACGCAATCATTCTTCAGCTATACTTTCTATTGTTCATAATGGAAACCTTGTTTCGGAAAGTAAAAGTAAAGCCGAAATTTTCCATTCTTATTTCTTACAACAATGTCATGTAGATGCCAGTACAGCCATTCCTCCTGGTGTTACTGATGTCCCTAATTCTTATCTCGACTCTATCATCATACTTGAATCAGAAGTTGATGAAACTCTTCTTATCCTGCATACGTCAAAAGCCTCCGGCCCTGATGGTGTCAGTGCAAAACGTCTAAAGGAGGCTGCTTCAGCCATCTCCCCCTCACTTACCAAACTTTTCAACTTGTCTCTCCTTACCAAACAGTTCCCATCTTCTTGGGAAAATGCTGATGTAGCCGCCCCCCCCCCCCCTTACAAAAAAGGACAACACAATTTATGTGCTAAGTATAGACCTATCTCCCTTCTTAGCTGTGTTGGAAAAGTGTTTGAAAAAAAATGTTTTCAAACACGTTTTCAACTTCTTCCGTCAAAATCTTATTATCCCTACTCACCAATCCGGGTCCATACCTGGTGATTCCACTGTTAACCAACTACTTGCACTATATCATCAGTTATGCCTTGCTCTTGACAAGCAAAAGGAAGTTAGGATCTTTTGTTTAGACATAAGTAAGGCTTTTGATAAAGTTTGGCACCCTGCATTACTCCATAAACTAAAAAAGGCTGGTATTACTGGAAATCTTCTGTCTTGGATTTCTAATTATCTTTGTAATCGTCGTCAACGTGTGGTCCTCGATGGTAAATCTTCTTCCTGGGGTACATCCAAGCCGGGGTACCCCAAGGCTCCGTGCTAGGCCCATTAATGTTCCTGATTTATATAGACGATATTGTGGACATTGTTAAGTCCAATCTTAAAATGTTTGCTGATGACACGACCCTTTATCTAACAGTGGATAACCCCGTAACTGCAGCTGAATCACTTAACTCTGTTCTATCTGAAATCGAGAGATGGTCCAAAGATAGGTTAGTTACATTCAATGCTTCCGAGACCGAATCAATACTTGTTTCTCGTAAAGTTACATCTATTTCCCATCCACCTGTTACCTTTCAAGGTTATGTGCTGGAGACAAGAACAAACATAAACACGTTGGTATCATTCTGCGCTCTGATTTACGTTGGAACGACCATATCTCAGAAATTATATTTAAAGCTAACAAATTGATTAATATTATGAAGAGTTTAAAATTTACTTTGGACCGTCCAACACTAGGGATTATTTATTTTTCCTTCATTCACCCTATCCTTGACTATGATAGCCCAGTGTGGAGTGGCTGTACTGAATCTGATGCTAAAAGTCAAAGTCAAAGTCAATCAAAGTCAAAATGATTTTACTTGACAGCGATGTTACATCATAGGCAAATCAATCAGAATGTTATCAAAGCAAAAATAAAGATATAATCATCAGTTATAAAAGCCACAAGCTGAATAACATTCAAATAAATACTGTCGGGTTAACTCCAGCTAAGGGATTTGATTCCGCTATCGCTGGACCTACCTGAAAGATGTAGAGTTACATCATAAGTTGCACCTGGTTATTTATGTGATAAATGGCTGGTTGGGACTGAGGAAATCTCAGTGACAGTGATTCAGACAATGGCAGGACTAAGAAACAGTATTTCTGATACATTTATATGAATTGGAAAGATGTGCAATAACTAGCATTTTAATTGTCTCTATTACATATGTAGCAGTTAATAATGGTACAAACGTCTGAGTATTCATTGATGAACTGCAATTTTGCATATTTTGAGAATCCAGAATACGAATGGGAATAGACTTTGTCTGTGATGATTGGGGATGTCTCTTTTATTAGACTTGGAATAAAGAAACGGAATGTATTTTGTGTAGAGCTTCTGATAGGGACTGCTAATCGAGGAATATCTGTGTATTGGGTATTGTGTGCGTGTGTTGCAGTAGGTGTAAAAAACATGTGCTCAAAGTAGCCAGGGAGTTGGTTTTTGGAGTACCTGTAATAGAATTTAAGAGCTTTCATTCTTAGTATATCTTTAAGTGTCAGGATATTCAAGTTTTTGAACAATGGTTCAGTATGCACAAGGAAATTGCTGTTACAAACACATCTTATAGCCTTTTTCTGTAAGGTACAAATTCGGTCGCAAGAATGACCCCAAGCTAAAAGAGAGTAGTTGAGATGTGGCAAAAAGAGAGAATTATATAAAAGGAGAAGCCCTGTCATAGGTATGTAAGAAAACAATCTCTTGAGGGTGCCAATGACCCTGGAAAGTTTATTGGCATTTTTATTAATATGTGGGGCCCATGACAAATTTTGGTGGACCTGTAAGCCTAAGAAATTAAATTCATTCACCCTTTCAATTTTAGTGTTGTTTATTATGATATCTAAATCCAATTGAACTTTTCTTTGTGGGAAGTGAAAAATCATGTACTTAGTTTTAGATAAGTTTAGAGACAGTCTGTTGGCAGCTAACCAATCATGTACTTTCTGTAGTTCAGCATTTATATTTTTGGATAAATCTTGATCTGTTGACCCTGTGGAGAAGTTAAAAGAAGCGAGAGACTTGAGTAATGTTGTGTCATCAGCATAAAGGATTGATTGAAATTTATCAGAGACAGAATGCATATCATTTATGTAGATGAGAAATAGAAGGGGACCGAGGATGGAGCCTTGAAGAACGCCAGTAGTAATAGGCAAGGTTATAGAGCATATGCCATTATACTCGACAAACTGAGTTCTGTCAGTGAAATAGCTTTGAAACCAGTTAAGAGGAATACCTCTTATACCATAATAATTTAATTTATGCAGGAAAATACCATGATCTAACGTGTCGAAAACTTTTGACAGATCTAGATATACACTGATAGGTATTTCACCAGCATCTAGATCTCTATAAATTTTATCTATAAATTCCAAGGTAGCAGTTTCGGTTGAATGTAATTTTCTAAATCCGTGTTGACTGATGTAGAGCAAGAGGTTAGACTTAAAATATTCATAGATTTGACGATACACAACTTTTTCAAAGATTTTAGATATTACAGGAAGTAGCGAGATGGGTCCATAGTTGTCAATTAAGCTATTATCATCTTTCTTATATATCGCTTTAACCTTGGCTGTCTTTAATTTGTCAGAAAAAATGCCAGTACAAAGTGGCTGGTTTATGATTAAGGACAATGGCTTTGCCAATGAAGCACGTGCACCTTTGATAAGTTTCATTGACAATTGATCATGTCCAGTGCTCGTCTTCGGCTTGAAATTATTCAGAATACCTAGAATATCATCTGCTGCAATATTTGTAAAGGAGAATGAATGTACAATTGTTTCTTTAAGATAAGTTGAGAAATGCGGTATGTTTGGTACCTGTGTCTGCATAGCCAATTTTGGACCAATATTGGTGAAAAATGAGTTAAAACGTTCAGCAATTTCTTGTTTATTAGATACTTTTAAGTGTTCAATTTTAAAAAAGGAAGGGAATTCTTTTTTGCATTTCTGGATATGCAGAATTGACTTAATAGTCTCCCAATTCTTTTTAGTGTCATTTTTAAATTTATCAAATTGTCTGTTATAAAATCCCTGCTTCGATTGACGAATAATTTTGTCGAGAATTTTGTTGTAAATTTTGAGATTATGCTTTGTAGTAAAGTAGAGGGGAGTATCAGCAGGTGTGGTTTTCAGCTTCTTGTAAAGGGAATCACGAAATTTCAGAGATCTTAGGATACAATTTGTCATCCAAGGGGAATGTTTGTGCTTATATTTGTCAAATTTGACAGTTTTAATGGGTAAATGTTTCTCCTTGGCCTGGCAAACAATGCGCTCCAGCGTATTGTAGTTTAAGCTAGGATCATGACAGGGTTCAGTATTTAAAGATTGTATAATATTCAAATTAGCTAGCTCATGATAAAAATCATTTAGAGAGTTGTTATCTCTCTTTTTAATATTTATGAATTTAGGAGGGCCGGGTAAGTCCAGGTTTTGATTTAGACAAGTGAAATATGGGAAGTGATCCAATAAGGTTGTAAAAATTATACCTGAATGGCAAGACTTTTTTGAATGAGATGTGCTGCAGAAGATGTTATCAATTAAGGTGGCTCGTTTTTCAGATAAACGGGTTGGCAAGGTAATTTTAGGGATAAAGTTATTGTTGAGAATGACGTCCAAGTACTCAGAAAACGTTTCCCTCAAATTGACTTGTAATAAATCAATATTGAAATCCCCAACAATAAATTTATCAGATTTTTCCATACAAAGAGCCTCAATAATGGGAGTTTATTCAGTAATAAAGGAATCAAGTTCATCATTCCGGTCATGTGGGGGTCTATAGGTGTTACATAATGTAATTGGTTGTTTTAAACCATTTCCCATTATGTCTATAAATTGGCCCTCCCACATTCTGGTGGGAGAGTAACAAACCCTCACAACATATTGAAAATTTTTATGTAAGTAAATCATTTACCCACTATGCGAGCTGCAAATAGCTCCTGAAGGGATAGATACGTAGTTGTCCATCTCATACAGGGAAATGTCGGGCTGGTCACCTTCAATCCAAGCTTGCTGGATGCAGATCGCACTGAATATGAAATCATTCATTGCGAGATTATCAATAAGGGCTTTAAACTTATCAAATTTAGCATTCATTGATTGTATGTTCAGACCTAAAACGGAGAAATTTTGTGAGAAGGGTGCAAGATAAGAGCTTAAATATTCACATTCAATATATGGGGATTCAGAGGCTATGGATATTGCATTATCTAAATCATCCACATTCTGCAACGAATCGTTTAAATTATTTTGGGCAGCACCATCAAAATTTCTGAGGATATCAGCAGTTAGTCTTTTGGGATCCATTATAGATATGTATCAAAAGTAGGTCCAGAGGGACACAGAAATATATAATCATGATGTCCAAAGGGGTGCACATACATATGTAGAGATTAAACGGGTGGCATAGTTCTGGAAGGTACATGTATCTCTCCCGGTACGTCATGATGAAAACTTCATCAAAAAGCGGTGAAAGAATAACTGCCAGTTTTGGCAAATGCATTTGTGAAATAGTACCAACAAAAGAGAGAGTTCGACTACTCGAATGCATAGTGTGGTACACACTGATAACATGTACAGGTACAGCATATGCAGGTAAAGAAGTTGACACTTGTATATTACAAAAGCTAGTAATGCTATTCACAAATAAATTCAATACTGCAAGCAAAAAATTAAGATAATAACAAATATGTTTTGTTCGGCACACCCGGGACCAAAATGTTATACACCAGCTGAGATACGCATGTCTGTGACATAATAAGCAATGTATACATTGGTATGACCTGTTACAAAAACTGAAGTATAAATCAGAACCTCTTGAAACTTTAATGCCGGTCTTGGCATTTTTTGAAGTGAGAACAAAAAATGTGAAAGAAAAAAAGAGAGTTTGTCCACCCTCTATTGGGCAGAAAATAAGTGTGAATAACAAAAATTGGAAACTGGAAGAAAACATGCTGCAGATAAACATGGAACAGGAGCCAACCAGTAGACAAAAATAGAGTTCATTACTTAGACTCCCATAATGTTTGTTAACTAAGCAATTCATAGTCATTGCAGTTGGTGTTCATATTCTTATTCATTCCATGGTTAAAGTGATAAGGGGATCACACTTTAGGAAGTCCTTTGCGATTTCATCTTTGGTTGTTTTGGGGTAGTAAGGATCTTGTCCCTGTCTGGTGAGTTGCACATATGGCCATGTCTTCAGATAGTGGATCCTAGACTTCAGTCTTTGTTCCATAGGTAGATTCCTCCTGTAGTCCATCAGCTCTCTTTTCAAGCATCGTGTTGCAGGTGGGAGATCAGGAGACAAGGATATCTTATCTCGGTGATTTCTCAGATTTTTTGCTCCTGAGAGCCATGCGTTGCGCTGGTCAAGATCCACAAAGACGGCAATGATACCAGCATCTTTCCCTTGACTTAATCGATGACAAGCAGACATAACTGTGGATTCTGCGTTATGGACTTTCAGGTGACCCTTTGCCAACCTGATACAAGATTCTCGAGTTTCAATTTGATTTTCCCCAGCTGGACCCTTCAGGCCATGAATTACTAGTGACCATTTACGGTCATGGACATCCTTGTCAAGCATATTAATGGCAAGAGCAGTAGAGATTTCACGCAACTTGTTGTTGAATTTGGGCAAAAGATCACATAAAATCTTGTCTAACCTGTCACTGCAGTCGTGAACTCCTTTCTCTAGGACACTGAATTTGTCATTTAGAGTTTTCAGCTGAGTGACTACACTTTCAAGTTTACACTTGATATCTTCCCTCACAACTGTTCTGATTGCCTCCAACATGTTGCGAGACAGAAGAAAGACTCGAAAGCGTTCAAATTGATGCCACTCGCATTGTGACCGGCGCAATTCATGGTACCAACAAAAACAAATTATATGAAGAACTTGGCTGGCAATTATTGTCTCAACGGAGAGAAACAGCTTAGTTAATTCTTATGTATAAGATAGTGAACAAGCTTGTGCCCGAACCCTTATGTTCTGTAGTTACTTCTAATGATGTGCCTTCTTTCAATATGCGCCGCCCTTTCAATCTTGGCCATTTTCAGGCTCGCACCAACTTGCTAGATAACTTTTTTTCCCCGTCAACTGTTAAACTGTGGAACCAGCTCCCAATTGAAATTCGAAATTCGTCTTCTGTCCAAGCATTTAAACGTAATTTTCTTTAAAATCAGTACCTCGGTCGACTGATTTCCCTGAGTTGTTTAACTTTTGAAATAGGTGCACTGCTATTCAACATACGCGTCTCCGTCTGGGAGCTAGTCCGCTTAATTCTCACCTATTTGAAATTGGGGTCAAAGAATCACCTGCTTACACATGTGGCTCACACATCAAAGATACATTTCATTATTTCTTTCTCTGTCAGAAACAGTGTTCAACCAAATGGCTCTGTGACCTTTGAAATTAGGTCAAGGTCACCCATCTTCAAACATGACCTAGCCCCGAATTCGGACAATTAGCCAGTGCAATATAAAAGTCCTAGTTCAAAGAGCTCTTCAGTTATCATGTGGCAACCAAAGTTAACTCAGGTACCAACGTGACCTTGGAAATTGAATCAAGGTCACCTAACTTTACACCTCTTCTGGCCCTTAGCAAGAACTATAGACCTGTAAAGTATCCAGTCCTAACTTAAAAACTTCTTGAGTTATTGCCCAGAAACCACAGGAATTATTCAATCTCTCTGTGACCCTGAAAATTGGGTCAAGGTCACCCATCTTCAAACTCAACCTAGCCCTTACAGAGAACCATAAAGCTGTGTACTATTAAAGTTCTAGCTCCAAGGTATAAGTTATCATACAGGAAGCATGAGACAATATTCATTAAAGTAGCTCTGTGACCTTTAAAATGAGGTCAAGGTCATCCATCTTCAAACTTTGTCTAGCCCCAAATATGGACTATAATCCTGTGCAATATAAAAGTCTTAGCTTAAAAACCTCTTCAGTTAATGTGTGAAAGCCAAAGTTTATTCAGGTACCACTGTGACCTTCGAAATTACGTCAAGGGCACCTTTTTGAAACTTTGCCTAGCTTTTGACTAGAATAATACACCTGTACAGAATCAAAATCCTAGCTGAAAAACTTCTTAAGTTATTGTGCGGAAACCACAGTCTACCGACCGATCGACTGACCGACAGACGGACCGAGGGACCGTCTGACATGTGCGAAATATATACCCCACCTTCTTCGAAGGGGGGCAAAATAATGTTAATTCATGAATACGTAGTTTTCTTACCAACTACGTATCAAACTCAACTTTCACGTGGCAGGAATATACATTGTATTCAATATACCACGCTTCATTTATTCCACTTTTAGAGCTGTTTATATTATGAAAATTGTCCAAACCTTTCCTGATATGCTTTGAAACTTTCTTCATTATTGAATAGAAAGAATTATGAGTAGTCTGGGTACCAGGAACATTTAATTTCTGCAATGGTTAGCGCTGTGAATTTGGTTAATTTATTCAGTTAAGTTTTGTGCTTTCTATAATTTTCGCTTTTTTCCCAAACTTCCGGCTGGAATTTCTTCAAAAATATTTTTGAATTCATCCATACCAACTGTTTAGGTGGATCTTTTATTAGTTGTTAACTTATATGCAATATTTGCCATTAGGTGATGATCATTCGCTCATCGACGAGTGTATGTGATGACTTGATTAGCATGAGAGTACAAGTGTAATTGCACTTATCCGTGGCTCTCCCCAACACCATTGACCAGATGGTCAAAATATATCAGTGACATACCTTTACCTCTATCAATATCATTAATGCATTTAAAATCCCAGATATATGAACATGTGGTGACACCACTAGAACAAGAACCATGCATTTTATATACACTATTTAGCTCTACCGATAAAGCTGACAAGAAACCTATGACAAGACTGGGAATAAATAGTGCATTTTGATCGTGTACCTCATATGTGACATCAATCTACATGCTCCCAGCTGGGAGAATGGCTATCCTTATTACATTTATTAGCGTACTTAAACACAAAGGCACAGAACAAAGATGTCTTTTACACCATGGAAGCCCTCTAGAGTATTCGGGAATATACTTGTAGAGCTTTACTGTATGTTGAAACCACAATGAAATATTTAACTATTATTATTATTATTATTATAATTATTATTATTATTATTATTATTATTATTATTATTATTATTATTATTATTATTATTTCGCGGGAGGGTTCCGAGAGGGGATCTTTAGTGGATCATCTGTGAATTGGCATAACTAACGGCTTAAAATAGACACAGAAAAACGTGTGCTTCTTACTTTTGTCATTAGCGTGACCTTGAGCTTTCAACAAATGGGTGACCGTCACAGTATTCCCACAGTTTCATGGTAACTACCGTAAATTTCATTCTGGGATGTTAGCTCAAAGGCTGTGTACACTGGTACCTTGACGTTGTGTATAATTATGGTTCCAATAAAGAACCAAGATAGAACTGCTCATTGGTGACAACTGCGCATTGGTGACCTTTACATCAGTTCAATGAGTTTGGAGTGCCACTCTGGTCTCAGCATGAAGTGTCGTATGAGGACACAGGGGTGTCAGAGTCTGCATACTTTTTCATTTACCAAACACATTCTGCACTTCAAACGTCTACAGGTTTCAGATGGGATAATTCACATGCCGTCAGTATTCCTACCTTCCGTGCCACAGAAATTTCCATTCAGTGTTTGAGACGATTTGCAACTCTTTAACACCAAAAAACAAGTGTGCATGTGTATATATATATTATAATTATATGTGTGTGTGTGTGTGTAAAAATGGGACAAATGAGGACAAAAAAGCTACTTAGTTCACTTACATTTCTAATTCACAAGGCTGCATAAACTTATAAATAAAAATGATACGGAAATACCCTCTCTGATTTGTGAAGAGGCAAACCTCATACAGTATCTGTGTACTGACCACCACACATGCATAGGTGTCAATTGGTTTCTGACACCAGTGGGGTCAATCATCAGAGTAGTTTGGCATGCCACAGCACATGGCTCTGTGGGATACAACCATTCATACAATTTTTAGAGCGCAAAATGCCATTGATTTAGTCGGCAGACACTTCACCGATTAGGGCGGCTTGAATGCCCTAAAATAGTCTTAACCAATTGTTATCAGTTCAAAAGGCCTGAATTGTTCGACTTGATGTAGCATAACTTATTGTACTGTCGTCTTTATGCTTGTAATATTAATTAACCATATCTCATAGTACTATCACCCATATGCTTGTAGAAATGACTGACAATATAACTTGGTATAATTGCTCGTAAGTTTGTGAGAACAATTAACCATGTCTCATTGTACTATCAGCCATATGGTCGCAAAAATGGTTCAACGTCTCTGCACTTTCCCCTATATGATTGTGAAAGCGATTAAAATCTTATATATATCCTGTATGGTAATGACACTGTTTATCCGTGTCTCACTGTACTACCCACTGTATGTGATATTATCAATTTGATTCTCACTTATTGATATTTAAGGGGACAAAAAAGGTGAAAACAATGTACCAATAATTAAACTGTACATCAAGTTGTTTGCTATCCTAAAAGCTTGCCCTTGACAGATGGGTCCTAGGAAGAAAAGCATAGTTGAAGGAAAACACGTATGCTTCAAAAGTAACGTTATCATGGCTTTTTATCTTAAGCTTTTACAACACCTTTCGTGATACTGGTTTGCCATTGCAATTTTTGAGGGAATTCGGTCGTTAGTTTTTCCATTTTGACCAGGTGTAGTCCAGCAGACCGTACTTGTGAATTGTCTTTGAACGGCTCAAGTATTTCTTCCTCGGATCGGAAGTAAGTGTTAAAAGATGTTTGGAAAACCTCATCCTTTAAAAGAACGAACAGTTTAGATATTAAAATATTGCACAATGACAATAACTGCAACTTGCAATGACAATAAGTAACCCAAAAATTTATTTGTTACATCCCATAATTTGGTTGAAACGAACTGGAATACCTCCTTTAAATACCTTGAGCTGTTGACAGTTTGGCAGGAGATTAGATAACGGAACAGGTATTAACTTTCTCTAAAGAATACATCGTGTCCTTCAAGACACGGAAAAGGGCATTGTATCATTTTGTTAACACATCTACATGTATTTTTGGCGAATACTAAACTATGCTCATTAGACTATATACATTGTTAGTACACACACAAACAAAAATACTGACACCTATCAATTTTTTTAGTAATAAACATCTAGCTGCACCCTAATAAACAATAGTCTATATTTCCTTAAGTAGTATTCTGCAGAGATTTCAGATCAAAATCTCAAAAAACACCTAACATTCACTAAAGCATAACCTATTGGACAGCTCTGCTGAAGACCCATCCAAGATACACCAAACCCAATTTAAACAGGAAACAGTGAACACTTTTGGACAAAATACATATGTGTGCACTTACAAGTACTTATACGCAGATGCCCTCTTTGACCAGAAGGAAATTTCAAAATTTCTAATAAATAATAATAGCGACACCACCTTATTTATGGCAATCAATTCGATACATCCGTACTGGGCTAAGAGAGAATCTACTTAGCACTGAGGGAAGAGCAAAAACAAAACTATGGCCTAGCAGTGTTAAAAATGTTTTTAGATCAGCTTTCTCATCGACTAGCTCTGCATATCCTGTGTACCACGTCATCCATCACCGTTCTTTCACAATTACCTTTTCGCCTCCCTTGAAACCAATGAGATTTTTTTAAAGGTCATTGGCTTGGGCAGATGAATACATTTTTTTTCAAGTTTTAATGTGGACCATTCAAAGATGATGAACAGACCAGTCTCTCTCAGAAACTCAGCTCACTGGCAAGTTATGTAAGAGAAACCAGCAAGCAAACACAATTTAAGCAAAAAGGTGGAGAAAATGTATCATAAAACTGAAATAATGAGTGTGTGGAGACGATGCTAGCCGACACCAGAATGAAGCTAAAGACAATTTATTAGAAAAGTTCTCCACATGCTTCTTTTTTGAACATTTTAAATCAATACAAGTATGTGACACATGTCTTAAACACCTATCTTGCTGTGCTTGCTTTGTTTTAACATTGGTGTGAAGATCTTACGTGATCAATGAGTCTTTCGTCGGCCATGCTCGACAGAATTCTGTACATTGTATCAAAAAATCCAGGTTTTCCTCCAAAAGCCATACAGCATTAATACCCCGCGTTGTCAGTGCACAGCTCAGAGATCATCAAAATGCCTCCTTAGAATGAAAAGCATGTACATTCATAAGGGATTAGTTTTATATGTCAATTGCATATTTTGTGACATAAATATACACAAAAGCAGATGTTCACCACTTGAATAATAACGTGAGCCATCTCCATGTGTAGAAATCGATATTCTTTTTCAGCTAGAAACCTTTCTAGCTCAGTCAGTCTTCACAATGCCTAGTATATTTGTCTGTTGCATCCCTGTATGTTGGAAGGGACTCTCTGTATTTACTTTTGATTTTTGCCAGTCATGATTAAACGTAATCACACCAGACTACAACTTGAATTAATTTCGCGTATATGTTTTGGCAAAAAAATAATGCATGTAGTTAATGAAATATATTTCAGAAGTTGAGAGTACTGGTCGAACACCAACAGTTACCTTTTTTAATGGGAGACTTTCTGTCTCAAGTCAGGACTGAAATTCATTTCTTGATATTGGTATGGGAAGATGGATGTTTATGTTTTGGTAATTCTTGAATATCTGTCTTTTGCTGCATTGAACAACACTGTTATTGTTGGGTTGAATTTGATGAGTATGTGTGATTTTTTTCTGACCTGTTTGGCAAAGATTTATGAAGGCCATGACTCGATGTTGGCAAAACCCTTTTGCCCACAGTTCATAAGATAGGCAGACAGCTCTTACAAAAACTTCTAGTAACTACACGATATTTTGCATCAAGATCATGGTCACTTGGTTATCCAAATTCTGTCAATTAATGACATGATTTAGAACCTTAATTCGCTAGAACCAATGTTGACAAGAGCAGTTTAGGTATAAAAGATGATGGCTTCGAAAAGCTACATTAGATATAACGTCTTGACCAATCTTATACAGCTGTTTGAAGGAAACATGGCATGTTTAAAAAATCTGTGCAAGATATGGAATGATCTGTATGCATACTTTTATATGCACATTGTTTTCTTGTATAGACAACTTGCGAAAGGGATTTTGATGACCTTACGGTTCACACAAATAGATAATGACATTTACAGACAAAAAAACATTCAGACATAAATTTTCTTTCAATGTAAATTTTTGGATATTTTTCATATTAATAATTACTGCCATTTTACCAACACTAATACGGATTTGAGCAAGGTCAAGGTCATTCAAACCATGGTAATCTAACCCTGTATACACAAAAATGCTCCTCTTGGTTCCATTTCATTTGCTCAGGTCTGCACCAAAGCTATTGTATTGATGTCTATTGGAAGAGAGGGAATTAAGTGGAATGAAGTGAATTCCAACTTATCCTGTATCTGAAAGGTGAATTTTATTTATGTCCTTTTGTTCAAAACCACTTCCCAGTAGTCATTACGCTATTCTGCAGTCCGAACGCTTGACTCTCCATAAGTTACCAAGGTACTGTCTAATCTATATACATATGGAGCTACCACTGTCCATATTTCGCAGTTTCTTTTGTAGAATTTTGGACAGAGACTATGCTTTTTTCAATGTTTACTAATTTGCATGTTGCATTACTTTTCAATAGATTGGCACAGATCTGTAATGATTTTCTCTTTCACAGGCATTTTGCCAATTTGCATATGTTCCCATGGGCTCCAGACAGCGTCATTTTTTCCCACTAAAATAGCTTGATGATCATACATTCTTCTCGTGTAATGGTAAGAACGTGGGTATTTTACACAGTATAAACACTGTTCTTTTGATCAGTGTAGGAAGGAACAGCCATTGAAATCACTATCAATGCTTGCACAGTTTCATTATTATATGTTTTCACTGTTCCAAAAGTTCCTTTTTGGCAGGGATATGGCTGTGGTGAAGTTAGAAAGATGGAACATGAAGAAGCAAATGAAGCTCTTTGCAATGTCTATGGGTATATTACGATAACGTTGTTTATCTGTAATAGCCATTTTTGACTGATTTGTGGGTTTTATGATTTCCATAGCTTTTGCACAACTCCCACTTAAAAGATTTGGAAAATACTTTGTTTTGCTTTTTCGTACTGAGTAGTTATCTTATTCCTTCAGCGTATGAACTCTCTACATAAAAAAGGCTCCTAATAAGGGTAGTTCACTGTATCACTAGTTAATGAGGCACATGCAAAAATTCTAATATTTTTCATATTAATAATTACTGCCATTTTACCAACACTAATACGGATTTGAGCAAGGTCAAGGTCATTCAAACCATGGTAATCTAACCCTGTATACACAAAAATGCTCCTCTTGGTTCCATTTCATTTGCTCAGGTCTGCACCAAAGCTATTGTATTGATGTCTATTGGAAGAGAGGGAATTAAGTGGAATGAAGTGAATTCCAACTTATCCTGTATCTGAAAGGTGAATTTTATTTATGTCCTTTTGTTCAAAACCACTTCCCAGTAGTCATTACGCTATTCTGCAGTCCGAACGCTTGACTCTCCATAAGTTACCAAGGTACTGTCTAATCTATATACATATGGAGCTACCACTGTCCATATTTCGCAGTTTCTTTTGTAGAATTTTGGACAGAGACTATGCTTTTTTCAATGTTTACTAATTTGCATGTTGCATTACTTTTCAATAGATTGGCACAGATCTGTAATGATTTTCTCTTTCACAGGCATTTTGCCAATTTGCATATGTTCCCATGGGCTCCAGACAGCGTCATTTTTTCCCACTAAAATAGCTTGATGATCATACATTCTTCTCGTGTAATGGTAAGAACGTGGGTATTTTACACAGTATAAACACTGTTCTTTTGATCAGTGTAGGAAGGAACAGCCATTGAAATCACTATCAATGCTTGCACAGTTTCATTATTATATGTTTTCACTGTTCCAAAAGTTCCTTTTTGGCAGGGATATGGCTGTGGTGAAGTTAGAAAGATGGAACATGAAGAAGCAAATGAAGCTCTTTGCAATGTCTATGGGTATATTACGATAACGTTGTTTATCTGTAATAGCCATTTTTGACTGATTTGTGGGTTTTATGATTTCCATAGCTTTTGCACAACTCCCACTTAAAAGATTTGGAAAATACTTTGTTTTGCTTTTTCGTACTGAGTAGTTATCTTATTCCTTCAGCGTATGAACTCTCTACATAAAAAAGGCTCCTAATAAGGGTAGTTCACTGTATCACTAGTTAATGAGGCACATGCAAAAATTCTAAAAGTGACAGCTATATAATCTATCGATAAGTGCACTGACATACCTTTCTTGAGCTCTTTTGCTCTTCTTAGTAGAAATGTCGTGAGATCAGTTGCTGCTTGCCTTCTGAATATATCCCTTTCATGCTTTTTGTCACTTTGTGTAATATGCAGGCCATTGCTGACAGCACACGGCCTGCAATCAACAAAAGACAAATGGTGCAATTAACATTTGATTGCAGCTCTTTGGGCAGTATACATTCACTGAATTACACATGTCATGAATTCCAAACACAATGTGTACGCAATTTTTTCACTTTGGAAAGCAAGGCTATAAAGGTGTATATGACCCTCAGGTGTGTACACTTACAGGTTATGTCCTTTAAAAACGCTCAAGGCTTTAATACTCTCACAAAAGCTAATGAAAACCTGTCTTCTCTCAAAACGCAATAAGGGAGAGTTTGTTTTCCCGTAAAGATATGCATATCCAACAGACAGTTACCATAATAAGGACCATAATCAGGGAATACAAAATATATGATACAATTTAAAGCAAACAAAGTTATACTGTATAAATTTCTAATGCACATATACATATATGGGGCTTGAAGGAAAAGTAAAGCGGTATTTTTTTCTATCAATAGATACATGCGACATGATAAAAAAAGCTAATATTGAAACTTAAATAAAACTTCTATTAGGTATCACATATATTTGATTAATGCTTTTGGAACATAGCTTACCCACGTGGTTTATAGCTCATGAGAACAGACAAATTGATGTGATAAATAAATGAGATACACATTTGTAATAGTGTTGGATCTTTAATAGACTAAGCTAAGATAGGCAAGTGGTTAATAATGGCCCTTACAATGAGGAATATGCTAATTATTGACTACTATTTTAGCATTCGGAAAACTACAGATTAATGCAAAGAATTTTTTAGTATGTGTAAGATTGTTTTTGCAGGAAAGCGGAGATGACAGGGAAGAGTGCGATTAAGTGGAATGAAGTGAATTCCAACTTATCCTGTATCTGAAAGGTGAATTTTAACTTACATGTGTAAAGGTTGTTGCTTACTTTGATTTCAAACAAGTTTTTATGTGAATACATATTCCTTCTCACATCAGATGAGAATCACAAACTTTTTATTGCCCAAGGTGGGTATGTTTAAGCATCATGCTCAAGTCCCATAGAGGGAGGCCCTGTGTGTAAATGGAAAGAAAGAAGACCTTACCTTTTAGACAGCCAATTGGTTGCGAGACTCGTGTATGCAAGGTTCAATGTATTACCAGGAAAGCACTGCTCATAAAAGTTGGTCCCACTTGCAAAGGTATAAACATTTGAAAAATGCAGCAAGTAACTTTTTGGACCTGGCAGCAGACCTGAAAATAGCAAAGAAAAACAGAAAGTTGAGGACAGGTATATTATGCCACTTTTTTTAAAAGCACTCAGCCTCATCCAAGTGCCCTGAGAAGTTGGAAACCAGATTGAAATCTCTTCAAGTAAAATATACTGTTATTATTATCTCACTGACTAATATACACTTTACTATATAACATTTATAGTAATTCTCTTACTTATGAATCATAACCACCTATGGAAAACTAAACACATTCATTTCAACACAGAAGCAAAGATATACTGCCTAGGTGTAAGCAGATATATTCTGGGTAGTCTAGATTAGCAACATTTATTTGTCAGACCTGCAACACCAAATTTCTCAACAATCAGTGTCATGTGAAAAATGTGCGACCAGAGCAGGATACATTGGTAAACCTCTCTGGTGTTCCATAGATGTGTTAAAAAATCCATGAGAAATTTGTGGCTTTAGTTCCATTTGTGGTTCTGAAAACCCGTTAGCATAGGTCGGAATATCGCTCTCATACCAGCTAAGCTTACCAATCTATCATTAGATTGCACACCCTTACCCGTCAAACATACTGAAGTGGGGTCCAATGAGAAATTTAACTTCTTTACATGCTCATTCGGATGCAATCCAGAGACAAAAGAAAATTAAAAATTGTATTTGCAGACAAACTGTGTTTGTAGAGTGTGTAGTCTTCATTGAAATAAGTGCATATGTGGAAATATGTGCATCCATACCATACATTAACTGTATAATTCTCACCTTGGGTGAATTGAAACAGCAATGTAAAATCGTTGAAAGCTTGGTCGTCAAAAAACACTTGAATTGGTATTGAGCCACCGTACTTTTCCCTAATCTTCTCTGATAAAGAAAAAATGCAATCGCGTTTAAGACATGGATCTAATATGAACAAATTAATAAAGCAACACATGAAAATTACACGTGTAATTCTGCTGACAGAAATGTCTGTAATGTTGTTACCAATGCCACATAGGAGATTTCCACCCACCTAACTTACTCAGGTGGTTTTGCATTTTTCTTTCCTGAATCGAGACTCAGATGCAAATTCCAAAGAGATTATACTCTCAATGTCAGGGACACCTTTCCTAATATAGTAATGAACAATAAATGAATGTAGAAAATGACAGAAGGTTATTCCACGGGCAAAATCACCTGTTTGATTGCATTATTAGGTACAAGTGTTTATATTTAAGGATGACTCTACTAACTAAATGATTAGTGTCAGCTCTATTCAGTATTTATGTTGATTTTCCGAATAATCCACTGACCTGCTCTAGTAGTTTTACCAAGCGGATAAGTATGAAAAAAACCATGGTCATTGCATAATGCACTCACAGGTTAAATTGTGCAAAGGAAGTTAATCTGCCTGCCCAGCAGGTATAGTTAAAAATTTGGTTGATAACAAATGTCATTTTACAAAGACAAATCCTCATTTGGTACTTGCTGGAAGTCGACAGGTAAAAGTGCACACGGGATACGGAATACGGTAGCAAACATTATGGAGCAACATGTAAACATGCAATTTGCATATTTGCCATTGCATGGTATTCCTTCAGATGGATGAGGGTTACATAAGGTTGTAATTTGCAATAAATGTACTTTCTGTTTCTGTTGCAGCATTGGCTGAAAACGTTTAATTGTATTCCAAAAACTTTGATTCCAATTCAAATGCTGTCACTTAAATTTTAGCCATGATAGACTGGATTTCTCAAAGGATATGCTGAATCATATGAAAAGAAGCTTCAGAATTGTAAAATGTTGGCATATGACCAAGACATGGAAATAACTACACGGTTTCATATATTTGGTTGCTTTAAAATACTCTCTCTACTTTATTGTTCTTCTCTGCATAAATCACTGTATAATGTAACATAATCTCTCAATATATCTTGATAGAAAATGACTTTCTTTAAGGAGATTTTAGAAGCCTATTATAAAAGCAGAAGTGCTACTCTAACAATTTATCTAGTAATATATAAAACAACAAATTTCCGCCCATTGGTCCCGGTAATAAATTTGTTGTTACTCTACTCTAACAACGTAGCAAATTGTTCCGTTAAAGAGTCCAGAGCATTGTCTGTTTGCGCCATTTATCTCCCACGCTTGCTTTGGTTACTGGAACATAAAGAGTACCAAGTTTCCCTCTTAAAATATGTGTAGTTTGCAGCAGGATGCACACATACTATGGCTCACAGCTATTAACTTTGGGCACATGAATGTCTGGACATCGAAGTTGGGTGCTACTGAATGTGGTAAGGTGCAGTTTCTTCTGACAATTGGGACTTCCTTGTGTGGCAGATTCAATTAATGAAAATAAGTTCATAACTATGTACTTACGGATAATATCAAATGCGAGTGGCATAAATGTAGTCCCAACACTGCATCCGAAGTCACACATAGAGAAAGGACCGTCTTTGTCCACTGGAGCATTGACTTAAGTCAAAGAGAAGAATATCGTCTGAGTATAATTATCGGACAGAGTCTATGCAAAATAAACATTTTCTGTTGATGGACGTTTGCAAATAGCCACTTCCCCGAAACAAAACAAATTATATTTCATCTAGAAAATTTAAAGAACGTTAAAATACACCAAATGAAGCAACATAATTTGCTGCCAGTTTTATGAGAAAAAAAGTGATACAAACAAAAAATGAAGATAACATGTGAATCTTCAACTTCTGTGGTGTAAAGTAGGGCCAATGTGGAAATGAACTGGCTGTGTCACCAAAACCATCCTCTGCTCATCTCCCTACATAAAGCCCTAACCTAATTCAAACTGCTGTAGCTCGAACTGAGCAAATAAAGGTAGAGCTGAGCCTAACTTAAATTTGGGCTTAAAGTACGTAGATGAGTCCGATAGATATTTAACTTAAATGCCTTTAGGAACAAAGGCAATTGTACTACAACCTTGCCATGGTATATCCGCAACACATTTGAGTAGAATCTGGTGCCTGACAATTTTATGTCAATATAGATGTACATTAGTGGTCCAATATAAAGCTTGACTATTGTGCACTCTTATCGATCTATGCATAAGAAGTTGTTAGAAATAAGCAGATAATAGTGACTGAATGTGCACGGTTGGTGGAGAATTCGTCCAAGTTCCAACCTTACCAAGTTTTAAAAAGTGCAACACGCGAATTAGAAGTAAGAAATTACGAGCAAGAGGCCCATGGGCCTAATGCCCTGGTGACATATAATCTGTTGATGATCACCAAATAGTTTTCCTAAAAAGCATTCCTTCGATGATTTTGAGGAATTATCAAGGTCATCCATATTATGTAATATCACTTTCACATGATACATATATATGGTACATTTGGTACCATTCACCATAGTCTTTATCAAGATACCCGATTAAATGTCTTTTTCTTAGGCACCTTAAGACCTTGAAAAATAGGTCAAGGTCACACAATGTATGTGTCACAATGACCCAAAATTAGTTAACCGCTAACAGGATTTTCATATGGTGACCCATATCTTGCACTGTCCATTATACCTTGACCTTCAATTTGATGTAAAAAATTTTAGAACATAATTTGGGCCTGCGTCCAGCTTTCTATATACGATTTATTTGTTTCAAATCAGGTTATAATGATATGGCTTATGGAAGTAAAACTGTAAACATGGACAAGCGCAAAATTTTATAACA
Source organism: Hermodice carunculata (assembly GCA_964020975.1). NCBI lineage: Eukaryota > Metazoa > Annelida > Polychaeta > Eunicida > Amphinomidae > Hermodice > Hermodice carunculata. The sequence continues at coordinate 903,226 of CAXHWN010002465.1, read as the reverse complement.
ATTAGTCATGGTGAACCGGAAAATAGGTCACAAGTAGTGTTTTATGTAGAATGTAATCAAGTACAATTTTAATACAGAAGCTCAATTCTCTTTGCCATTGATGTTCAAACTACACCCTGTCGCTACAAAATACCTCTTTTAAATTTACATAAGTGGTACCCTGACAAAAAGAGGTCAATGTCACTGATACTTCACAGCGTACTAGCATTTGGTATGATCTATATATCATATAAATTTTGCATGTCTGATTCAATTATCTCTTCAGATATGGAATGTTTCATCTTTGGAGATTAGTTGCCATCAAATTATCGATGGCGCTACAAGCATTATAAGCTACCCAGATTATTACCCTTTCCCAATGTCACCAAGTTTCATAAACATCTATCACACATTGAAAATGCTAGAGCGGTCAAAGAATTTTCACAGTGTGACCGATATATCAGACAATGTTGAAGGTGGGGCCACCATTTTCGAACTCGAACCTGATTTCTATACACTTAATAAGTCTTGAAAGTTATATGGGTCATCCTGAAAACTGGAGATTGTATCGCACTCACAAACAAAGGTTTGCAGACAGGCAGACAGAGAGACATAAATTATCACATAAGTTCTGGAATCTGTGATCAATAGAGGTAAAAAGATGCAAATTCAAATTTTTTTTAAAATCGTAGCACCACCTGCTTCCAAATATAAGATGTATGAGTACATAAAAGTATCTCTGTGTTATGTCAAAGCAATTGGTCAGGTGGTTTTGGAGAGGAGTTTTAGAGAATTTTCGGAAACATTAACAAACAAAATCTTCTGAAATACATGACAATGTGAAGAAACGTGATAAAGACCCACCCATGGTATACCGCCACCAAGTTTAATGTAGATGTGTTCATAGGTTTGGGAAAAACTTCATTATGCATCGATGTATCCCTGTAGTAACCAATCAAACATGGATTCTTAGCAGTCACTGTGAATTGGAAGAAAGCACTGTTCCTTAATGTGATTAGCTGGTGGCATCTATTGAAGAGTGCCTGTCTGGACTTCGGGAGTATAGGGTTACCAACCAGTCATAAGCATACAAGGACTCGTTATCACTGCATCCTGTACACTATCTTGGAATACATCTTTGCAAATACTTGAGCAAAGTTTTGGTTTTTCAAGACATGGTCATACTCATCTTAATTGCCCCATGTGGATAGCAAAATCTGGGATTTTAGAGCTTTCAATCTATTTTCTCAGAGCATTCAAGTTCAGTGTCTTGCCCACCTTGAGACTTCAGAATCCCAGATATTTTGAAAGCATGTGAGAGTAATTTCCCAACCTTGAAAGGAATATCCATTTAAATTTGGCACTTTCAGAGATTTTAGAATTTAGTAGTATGATAATGCTATGTGCCGCAGAGATCGCAATGGTCCCCAAGGTGGTCTTCTAGTTTATATTAGATCTGACACGCCCGTTTGAAGGGCTGATACCTCTGAATCCCATGTACTGGAAAATAACGTTGTTGAGGTGACCCTACAATTGTTTCATGGTCACGTATTGCTTTCTACAGACCACCTATACTATCCAGTAATATTCTGCTTTTAAAGTCACTAGAGTTGAGGACAAAGTTTACAAGAAAGCAGCCAACATTTTGCTGGCTGATGAATTAAATTTCTCACATCTCAAATTTGTCAAAAACTCTTGTACACAATCTAAGTGACAATTTCGACATGACATTCTTCATTAGGGAGCCCACATGTTTTAACGACAATGCTGAAGGTACTTTCCTTGACTAAGTTTTCAGCAATCGACCTTGACTTTTTCAAGATAGGAGTTCCTTTAATTGTGGTCTTAGTGACTTCCATCATCTTATTCATACTTCCGCTAAACTACAGATAGGTGCAGGAAAACCAAACTCTGTTTCTTTACGAACTTACAAACACTTCAATGAACTGACTTTCTGGAAGATGTAGCTAAGGTGCCCTTTCAGGTATCCGGGGTTTTTGATGATGATGATGATGATTGTCTGTAATATTCACTTGAGGGTCTGTATCAAAAATTTAGGGGGACCTCCAATAAATTGACAAAGGATACTTGGTCACTACCTGATTTCCTCTGTAGTTTGTGTTGAGCAGCTGATATTGCATGTGATAGTTAACACAAGCAAGCTAAATTCTAAATTCCTGCGATTATATATTGTTTTACCATTGCCACAGTCTATCTTTGTGTGGTGCCAAATGACAGCAATGGGTAACGTTGCTGGAGGAACGGCTGCTTTTTGTTTAGATAAAGAAGTAAAGTGTTGATATGTGATAAGGAGAAACCAAGGTCATTAATGGTTATGCAAGGCTGAAGAGGGGATCATGACGCAGGACGCGGATTAAGTGATTTATTCTTCAGACTTGCGCAAGAAACCACGGATGAACATGGTTTCTCCATTTGAAAATGCTGCTGTTTCCTATGCAATGTTTTTAAACCAGGTTGTTAATTTTACTACAAAAATCATAAAATCCACTTTGAATCACTATTTACACCCTGCTCTGGATATGCTGCGACCTGTATGCACGACTAGTTACACGAAAAGCTCAACCAAATATACATTGCCGACTAACAAGTTAGAAGGAGGAGTCATGCATCGGTTTGTAGCAAAGGTGCATTTACATGTATGGATGATGTAATAAAAAAATCAACAGTAAACGACAGTAGTTCCGCCCACAGATGGAATTGTCTTCATTTCTACAAACTGAAAAGAATTGAGATTGTCGTTTTGGAAAAGCCATTGAAAGGTAAAACACACACACACACACACACACACACACACACACACACACACATCAGAGAACAAATGGACACCTGTTTTATAAATTTCGGTCATGGGGTGGCCACCATTGACCCAGTGCAAAGTAATTGACAGTACAGGTTGGGAGAGGCAGCTTTATAAACATGTTGCCAGAATTGAATAAAAATTCATCAAAAATGATTAATATAAAAGAACTGGACCCTTACTGGTTTAACAAACTTGACAAAGATCACAAGAGGTATGTAGTCGGCAAGTTTGAAAATGATTCGGCTTACGGTTCTTTGACAAGAAGTCCAAATTATAAATTTCGAATAATGCGCCAGGGAAGACAGACGAGGGACCGACAAAGTACTATCTTGAAGCTCCAGCTGCCTCATACATAAGCTGAGGTAAAAATTTGTGGCGGATATTTTAAAAGCGATTCAATATCACTGCCGCCTGACTTATTGTATTTCATTGGCCACTTGGAATTGCTATGGCTCGGTTTCTTTGACCTTAGGATATAACATCCGTATAATATACTTTAGCTGCCTGTAAAAATTGCTTTACCTATGTACCTACCCACCCACATATTACCTACCTGCCTACCTTCCTACGTACGTACGTACGTACGTACCTACCTACCTACCTACCTACCTACCTACTTACCTACCTATCTACCTACCTACATACCTACATACATACTCCTACTAAAATGAGAAATTAATACCGACAAACTGCTGGGGTTTTTTGGGGGGTTTGGCTACAGATGCTAATAGTAAGATGAAACAACAAATGACTTGGCAGCGCACTATCAATCAATGAAAGAACAGCTATTCAATATTCATCAACTTAACCCTCATTGGATGGAATAGTGTTACCCAAACTTGATTCGGAAAGGGCATTTTGATATAAATATTAGTTCGCCTGTTTGTTACTTTGTTCCTAATTGTGATAGTGAAGCCTGTCTACTTCAAAAGATGAATAAAGAATAAATGCACTTTGATGTATTACACTTTTGTGAAGGAGAGATTGAACATATGCGATATTTACGGCAACTGAGGAATCAGAAACAAAGGAACATGTAACACATAAATAATCATTGTCGCCCGTCGCCTCTGAATGCCACAGAACGCCGCCCACACTTTCTGCGGTAATGGAGCCTTTGCAGGAATAGGCAGTGGTGGTCGGTATCGCTGCCCTGGGCCGCCAATGGCCGTTCAATGGCAGCTACGTTTGGTCTTAAGAATAACATGTGCCCTGACAAATGCACAGCCTCTACTTTGATCCAGGTGGTCTTTTCTGGAAATATATGGCCAATTGTTTACCTATGAATTTGCAAAAGAAACAACACAGCAGAGCAAAAAAGTAAATAAGTAAGGTTAATATGCTTGCAAAACCCTACATAACAAGCCAGATTCAAAGACCTGGGCATTGGTACAGAGTGCCACCATTGCAGTATAATACAGTATATATAGTGCATGCTTTATCATATGTGCACACACACACACACACACACACACACATACAGGGAACCATCAGGAACACTTTCCCTCTCTGCCAAACTATGCCCAACAGGAGAAACTTCATCAATTTGTTGCACCTGAAGTCCCTTATAGAGACTTCTCATATAATCTGCCTAACTCGTACAACCATGGTCGTTCATTTTCTGGACAAAGACGCGGTCCCATTACCCCCTCAAGCTCGACATCCACTTGTCAAATTTTCTTAGTTGTGGAGCAGACTTTGTGGCGACTTGGACTTTAAAACTTGAGACAGTACTCTTGATGCTAATCAATAATTCCATTGTATGTATCTATGTGTGCTAGTCAAAGGTTACAAGCGCAGAACAAATGGTTCCAGTTGACCTGAAATATGTGTGTTTTTTGTGTGTTTTTTGTTGTTTTTTAAATTTTGTCTTTGTGGTTTTTTTTTTTTGTTTTTGTCATAATGCCTCAACGTTGTTGCTATAACACTATAGGGTGCCCACCCTGGGAGTTTTCAACTTACCCGGATATACAGGTTATTTTATTATGATTTTCATAATGCTTAGTCATGGTGCATCTGCCGGATGCTCAACTGACACATGGGTTCTAAGTTCACAACTCATATCTTATTATATTGGCTGATTAAGATTCAATTCTTGCTCGGCCCTATATATTTATATCATGATGTAAGTCTTATGTAGTATAGTCTTACATCCTTAACTTGTACATAACTTGATTGTCTCATTGTCTCGTTTTATTGTGGTAATAGAGTTTACTTATTTCATGATGGTCAGTAGCAAAGCCTACAAAAACGTGTGGCTGGTGGATATCAGCGATCGCCGCGGAACCATAAGAGGCAGCCTTACGCAGCCAATTGCCATCATGCAGCCACCCATTGCCGCTGAAATGATGTTTCCACAGAATGGTGTGCCTAGTGATAATTCAATTGTGTTATTATAGACCTTTTGTGGTCTATACCTTTTTTTTTTACCTATAAGTAATAATCATATTTGAAGCTCAGAATGCACCTTATTCAAATTATTATTGCCAAATTTCCCGGCAGGGGGCGCCTCCAGGTGTAAATCGCTGCACCTGATGTTAACCTTGAGCAAAGTAATATAAGTACAAGCAACATCTTTAGCAAATTCTGTAGATAATTTTTAAATAATGGACCTTTCATCTCAAATTTCAAAAGCTTACACCAGTTCTAAGATTTCAATATTGTGTGTGTATATATATATATATATATATATATATATATATATATATATATATATATATATATATATATATATATATATATATATATATATATATGTATATATATATTTATTCGTTTGGATTTAATGGCAATATGCTATGGATTATTGGACTCGGTTGGTGCTACTGGATAATTTTGTGACATATCGTTTCCATTAGATTCATATATCACATAAGGTTACATATTCTTACCGGTCAAAAACTCACAAACATGACTGGCAAATATATTTGTTTCAGTCATAATGCTTCAAACACTACATGTATATATATATATATATAAATATATATATATATATATATATATATATATATATATATATATATATATATATATATTTGTGTGTATGTATACATATATATATATATATATATATATATAATAAAACAAAAATATCATTTCACAACATCCTGGTACTTGAACTGAAATCGGTCAGTACCGAGCTGTACAGGGGTATCCAGGAAAGAGTATTTCAGTTGTTACATACAAAATTCAGGTTTAAAAGAAATAATGAAAAAAGGTACAAAATTTCGGATATGTCCCAAGTTGAATATTGACAGTATTTTTCAGGATACATGTGATGCACTTGACTCTTACTGTATGAAATGGGCAAAGAAAGAAAAAATGGAATTTCAGAAATTTGAAGGATGGTTATCAAACTTGAAAAGAGTCTTTAGAAATAGAATTTATCGTTTCAAATCCCAAATTAAGAATTTCAATACGGTTAATCTAAAACAGCCTAAAGTTTCTAAAGCAGTCAAAGAACTACAAGATGGATTTGTAGTCACTAACATAGATAAGGCAGGTAACAATTTTGGGATCATCTGCAAAAAATATTATCTGGATGTTTTGAAAAAGGAACTTGGTATAAACAATATTTCAGACATAAGAGGAAATGACGTTTATAAATTACACAAACAATCCATTGATATTTTGATTGATGCATATAAAGATGAGATGAAAAGGAATTTTAATATCAAAATTTCTGAAGAGGACTCCTCTATTCCACTTTTGTTCTGGATACCCAAATTACATAAAAGCCCTTTTAAATCTAGATTCATAGCTGGTGCTTCAAAATGTACTACAAAGCAATTATCAAAAGAAGTAACATTGTGTTTGACTGCAATTAGGAATCATTTTCGTAAATACTGTAATGCAATTTCTAGAAACTGTGAAATAAATTGTTTTTGGAGTATTAACAATTCTTCCGAGTTTGTATCTAAAATCAAAGATGTAAAGGCAAAAAATATCAAATGTTTTGATTTTTCTACACTGTACACAAATCTACCCATAGATGAAGTCAAAAGTTCACTTTCAGAATTAATTAGCAAAATGTTTAAACATAATGGTAAACCATACATAAATATTAATTCATATACAAAGAAAGCATACTGGTCACACAATAAATATTCAAAAAGTAATGTTAAATCTTACACTGTTGAAACTTTGATAGATGCTATAAAATTTCTCTTGGATAATACTTTTGTTCAATGCAGACCACTGGTTTTTCAACAAATAAAAGGCATTCCAATGGGTAGTAACTACTCCCCTTTACTGGCAGATTTATATTTAACCTGGCTTGAATTTAAGTATATGAATAAATTGATGAAAAAGGACTTTCAAATGGCTACAAAATTATCAAACAACGCAAGATATATTGATGACATTGCTTGTGTAAATGTACAAAATTTCAGTGAAATTGCTAAAGAAATTTACCCAAAAGATATCCCTTTGGAGGGTAACAATTCAGATGGTTTCAGAGATGTGTTTTTGGACTTGGATGTTCAGGTCACTAATGACAGATTTTGTATTAAAGTCTATCACAAAATAGATGAGTTTAACTTTGAAGTAGTTAATTATCCTTTCCCGGACAGTAATATTTCCGATACTATTGGATATAATACATTTTTGTCACAAATTTTGAGATTTGGTCGTATTTGTTCTAAATTTCAGGACTTTGCATCAAGAACCAAATTTATTTACAATAAACTTGAGTCAAGAGGATTCAAAGGTGTACTTTTGATCAAATATTTCTACAAATTTTGCTGTAAATATCCCGACATGGTTAGAAAGTTTGGCTTCAATAATTTTAGAGATTTTAGACTTGCCTGTTTTGCTACTTAATTTCATCTTTTGACACCATTATGTTTAAACGTTCACCTTTCGGACATTTTAGGCTAGCTTGTTTTCTGTTAGGTAAACCCCCAGGGGCTACAGGTAGCAAGAAGCGGCCTACGACAGTTACAAGCTTGCCTAATTGTACTTGATATCTGTTTAATATTTTCATTGCATTCTTTTGACATAAATACAAAAGATTTCCATTCTTTTCTGACTTGCCCTATAATTCTACTGTTAACATCCAAAGATTATTAGAAAGTTTGGCCGCAATAATCTACAGTTTTTAGATTTGTCTGTTTTGCTACTTAACTTTACCTTTTGGCATCTTTCTGTTTTAATATTCACTATCAGACATTTTAGGCTTACATGTTTTCTGTTAGGTAAACCCCCAGGGGCTACAGGTAGCAAGAAGCGGCCTGCGACAGTTGCATGTTTGCCTAATTGTACTTAAAATCCTGTTAAGAAAAATTGTTTTGATAGCATGTTTTTGGCATAAATGCTAATGACTTCCATTCTTTTCTGACATGCCTAAATGCACATTTACTCACTATTAAAAAATTATTCAAAATTGACAGTATTTTCTCAAGTGTCACAAACCTGACACATTAAGTTGACACATTGACTCAGGGTTGGCAGTTAAATAGAGCTTAATTGTTTGAGGAGTAGGTGTCATCATGGAGTTTGTTTTACATCGCTGGTACAGGATGTACATTGTTGCAGTCCTTGTTAGGATTTTCCTTGGTTTGTACAGGTGGTCTAGCTGCAACTGTTTATTTTACAATCACTGGGACTGAATTTAATGCCCCAGCTTGTTTCCACTTCAGTTAAACATTGGCGGATGGTTTAACTAGGAAAAGCTGTCCAGCTAGAAAGGGTACATTTTGGTTCAGGGGTAAGTCAAATTTTCTTATCTGAACCTGTACTATGAAAATTTGGTAATTAAGGTTTGTTTGACAGGTATTCTTCTTTGATATGAAGCTCTGCATTTACAAGCAAAACTTCACATATTTAGCTAATTCATCAATTGCCACGTTCATATTTATTCAGTATTATGTGGGTTGTCTTTGCTGAATATTTAGCTTAGGCAAGGAGCCGCTACTCAGAGAGACATGTACGGGTAAAAGGCTCTGAAACATGTTGAGTAGTTACCCGCTGAAGACCCTTTAATTTATTTGGGCTGATACAGCCTATGTCAAAATTTTACAGAGGAACGTGTGCAATATAGACAATAGTAATTCCATATATATACAGGCTAGACAGGGACAGGTTAGCTTATGGAGAGTAAAGAGTTCGAACTGCGGAATAGGATATTGACTACTAGGAAGTGGTTCTGGGCAAAAAGACAAAAATACAATACAAAACAATTTTGTACAGTGCACACATATCGATATTGTTTTATGAAGTATAGTTCTTTGTATTTTTATAAACCATAAATGCGTGAATATATAATTTGTCATTGATGCAAAAAGGAGGACATTTTATTCAGGGTGGGGTATAATATCTTATGTATCGTTTTGATGTGATCTGGATGTGTCTTGAGACAGAGGTGTTTTCTTTACCTTTAGTGTAGTAGGAAAGGGTTAATGAGCCAATTATTTGTTGAGCACGACAGCAGGCAGGTAATTGATTTTGGATATATTTGAACTGAAACTTGTTTGCCCCCAAGTGAAACATACCTTGTATGTCAAAAGCATTTAGTTGCTTGCAAAGTGGATCAATGAAGGCACTGAACTTACCAGAACAAGTTAAACACATAACTTTTTCTGCAGCGAAAAAAAAGACACGTGAGTAGCTCTGGTAAGCATAGCATAATCTAAATGTAAAAGGAAAAAATTAAATCATCCAAAAAACCTGTGGTTGGAATAGATGCATTATATTGTTTGAGAATGCCAATTACTTTATCTGGCTTGCCACCTGCCAAGCTCATGTGGGCATTACCGTTAGGGTTTTCTTGAATTTTTATCCTAAAAAGATAATACATCACTTTCACAAAATGAATTTGTATCAGTGTTAAGATTTAAGATGAAGCTTATTTGTTGTTGATAGAAACGGAATAACAGGTATTAGCTGTTGAGCCTGTTCATGATAGTGTATCTGCATTCTCAAATTTGCTAGAAAGAACCATCCATAATCAGTTGCACAATTTCCTACATGATCATCAGCTTGTCACAAGGTAGAAATCTGTATTTCGGCTTGGCTTCTCCAGTAACACGGCTCTCACATAGGTAACACTCCTCCACCAAACAAATAAAGATATCTACATGGGTGTAATATTTCTCGACCTGACGAAGGCATTTGAAACTGTCAATCACTTGTATCTTTTTTTAATTAATAATGTTCATATGATGCTGAGGGAGGTGAACATACATATTTTAAATCATATCTTTCTGGCCCAACCCAAGCAGTACTTGTAAAGGGGTACCTATAACATATACTACCCATATGCTGTGGTGTCAAGCCCAATTTCCCTAGTCACTGCAAAAACTGTGCTATATGCTGATGACACAGCACTATTGTACAGTCACAGGGTGGTCTACGATGTACGAAAGGTACTCAGCCAAAATGTTGTGACGTTCTGTAAAATTGGCTGACGAGAAATCGCCTGACCATGAATAAGAGTAAACCCAAATGTTTGCTATTCAGGAGTAGTTACATGATGCAAGATGTAAAAACTATAGGTCTAAAATTCGGGAACCTCCAAAATGAACAAATACACTCTTTTTAATACACTGCCAACTGGCTGGATGGCACCCTATATTTTGAATTCCACATTACTAACATTGCTGCCAAAACTACTTTAAAATTATACCAAGAAAACAGAAACACAAGGTACTTGTCATTCAAGGGGTGAAAAATTCTCACTAAGGCATTAGTACTTCCCCATTTCATTACTGTTCTCCTGTGTGGACCAATGCTACAAAACTAGACATCAACCTTTGCTCAAACTGATCACAAGAGCGGATAGAATGAGTATCGGCGTGACATGGTGTACACCCAAGGAACATGTTTTAAGCTCACTTGGATGGATGATGCCGGAGATTGATGCAAATTCCAACTAGTGCTAGCTACTGTTCAATACTCTTGACAATAAGTTACCAATTTACAGGTATGAAACTTTTATTTTGGCAGTAAAAATCACAATTATTCAACACATGGTGGGACTTCCTAAAGCTTGGTTCCTCCGAAAGGAAAAAAACAAATTCAGGTAAAATGACCTTAATGTTTGATCTCACATGGATTTGGAATACCTAGTGATATACGGCAGTATGGTATTATATATCACATTTATCGAGATGTACCGTTCATTTTTTTCAGGTCCTCGTGGGAGAACAGTGGCATGCTCTAAATGAGTCACAGGAAAAAGAAGACAAACAAGTAAATAAATGGAACGAGGAGAGGTGCAAGCATTGATCCTTGCGACACACCAGATTTAATAGGTAATGGTGTTAAACGAACTTCATTATATAGAACGAATTGGAATCTCGAATTTCTTTATATAGAAGAAATTCGAACCTGATAATAAGCTAATGACAAAACCACTGTCAAGCAATACCTTGTGGTTACCATGGTTGCATAGGTAAGAGAAATAAGATGGTTTGTCAGTTATGTAAATTTTTGGGTGTCAATTCTTGAAATGAATTATGTGAAAAACTTGATTAACTGATCTGCAATTATTTCTTTGTTTGCTACCGCCATGTTTTCGATAAATAAAAATGCAGATGAAACATTTTCTATTTTTATTCAGGTTCAAGACTCTTCTTAAAGTGTCCCATATCTTTTAACATCTCTTTTGAATTTTTGAAACTGCGAGTTGTGTGTGGTTTTTTTTTATGTTTTTTTTCGTTTCAGCACAATAATGTTTTGCTTAAGGTATTATTGTGTGGTTTGGGATTTTGTTTCAGACTATCATATTGAGAGCTATCTTGCGTAGCTTACGAGCTTTTGTGAAAAGTTATCGCGATATATGAAGCTGCCACTGATAACCGACGGATTATATTTTTCATGTATGAGCTGCATATTATCCGTATTAAATTTGAATTTTTTTTGTCTAGTGGTCTGTTTGGTAATAAACTTCAACAGAGAATTTCATTGCATAACATTGCAATGAAGGCCTGATTGATAATTGTTTCTTAGAGTGCGTTTTGTAATTTCCTGTATTCATGTTGTCCCTTTGCTTACTCCAGAATTTGTTTTCAGATAACAAAGATTATGTACAATCCACGATCTAATACAAAAACTTTATATCATATCAGGCAAAAAAGTCTGGCTTATAAAGACATGATAAACTGAAAGTGTGAAGAGCCTTAACTATCAATCTAATCGAAAAGGTCATTGTGTTATTTGAAATATCAGTATCAATGAATTCAGAAAGCAAACCAAAAGCGACCCTTTGGGTTGAGCACATTTCCGTAAACGCATATATGCATATATGTACAAAGCACAAACATAATATGTGTCTAATTGTATGCATTTTAACCTGTGGATACATGTAGGAGCAAACACACATACATACCAGTGGTCCATGACTGGTTTATCAAAGGCCATCGTGTGTGTTGACCTGTCTATGGGAAAGGCATATTAAAGACCACTTACTGTTTATCGAGAAGAGAAGCTGCGATAGCGGCGGCAGCAGGTTTCTGTCTGTGGAGAGGACTCCACTGGATACAAGTCAAATCGACTTTCGCGAGTTATCCCTGCACACTACGTGCTAAATGACATACATATACTTGCACACACACACATACACACACACACACACACACACACATACATATATACATATATTCATGGTAATATTAACCTGAGCATGAAATTAGTTGCTTTCGGGTGTATACGATAAGGCTATCTTAATTTTTGGTTTACAGAATGATGAAAGGAGTACTTACTGAGTGCCTGAAGTGTCATTTTCTGGATATTCTGAGCGAAACTGCGAGGCACGGGATGCGTGTTATAGTAATCAAGACCCTTTTGCATATGTGGCTCAAACATTGAAGAGGGCTGAAAGTATTATTGAATAATTAACTGCATAATCATGTACATTATCCTCCTGACACTTTATATTTGGTCTGTTTTCTTAAGTAAATTATAATTGAGTAGCTCTTTGTCGATGAAGCTTGATCATTTTATTACTTGTACATTTTCTCAACTTTTCAAGGGCTAACACTTATAGTATCAGGTAAAACAAATGTCCTCAGGTGTGTCAGTAGATGTTAAGTTGCCTTTTTGAATAATGTATGGAATTATTTAACCAGATTAAAACCCACAAAATTAAATCAATATTTTCTTGCCCACAATAAAACTGAGTCAAAAGCTTGGAAAATTGTTGACCTGCAATGGGGTGTGCCCTTTGAACAGATCTTATCTCCAATGTTGATCAAAAACATATATAGTTATCAGGAATTGTAGTAAACAAGAGGACTGTGTGAACAGCCCATGCTCAGCTGACCTAGACATTTATCACACTTGCAGTTCTGTGAACGTAGGTTAGGATCAAGTTCACCCATGTACTAAGCAAGTCTAATATTTATAGAAGAACACTTGCATATCCAATATTAAGGTCCCAGTTTGAGTAATTCTCTGGTTATAGTGAAGAGTAAAATTTATGTTTGTTCCACTGTGACCCCGGAAACAAGGTCAGGGTCACTCATGTACTGTCTAAGGATGACCTTGACAGAGAAACATCAACATGTGCAACATTAAGGTCCCAACTCAAAACAGATCTCAAGTAATAAAGTGAACAATAAATTTCGTGTCAGTTGTTATGTCATCTTGGGAAGAGGTCAAGGTCCTCACATCCCTGGAGCATGACCATTTGCACAAAATAGGTAGACACTTGTAAAAGGTACAGTCCAACCAAGTTTGGCAAAAATCTGGCAAAAATTATTTAAGTAACAACCATTACAATATATTCACATGTTGAACTTTCCTATTCAAACGTTTTTGAAAGATATATGAAAAGAATCATAAAAAATCCAAAAATCACTGGAGCATGACCATTTGAATAAATTTGGTAGAGACTAAACGAAGGTTGATTGCAACCAAGTTTAAAGTAAATATGACAAACAGTTTCTTCACAGAAGTCCAACATGTGAATTACCATTAGAATGCATTGGAATTCCCACTGACTCGCATAGTTAGCAATAGAAAGGTGCATTTACCAATAAGTACCCAAATTGACACAAAACGTTAAAGGGCAGGAATCCACAGCAAGCACTGCTACCTAGTGAACAGCTTTGCTTGACCCTTTCACTAGGAATATATCCACAAAGTTTGAACTTAATCTGAAATACGGTTCTGAAGAATAAGTGACAAGTAACGAAAATACACAAAATTTCATTTAAAAAAATTGCAAAATAAATTGCAGCACCACCTGGTGAACAAATTAAAAACTAGGAGTCCATAGGACTGTTTAAATTTCATATTTGTCCAAACAAAGAACCAAAAAAAATCATTAAAATTCCAAAAATCACTGGAGCGTGACCATTTAGACAAAGTTGTTAGAAACCCACTTGAGGTATATTGCCAGCAAGTGTGAAGTTAATTTTTACAAAAAAGGACAAAAAGTTGCAGCACCACCTTGGGACCAAATTATGAACTAGGAGTCCTTAGGACTGTTTTTATGTAACATCAAAGCAATTGGATGAGCGATTGTAGAGAAGACTTTGTGACATTTGTCCAAAAAAACCCACAATTTATAATTAAAAATCCAAAAACCACTGGAGCATAACGATTTGAAAAAGGCTGGTAGAAACCCACCCGAGGCACATCCCCACCGAGTTTGAAGTAAGTCTGGATGGTGGATTTGGAGAAGAAGTCGAAAATGTGAATTACCATTAGAATGCCCGTTGACTTACATAGTAAATCAATGGGAAAGGTACATTTATCAAAAGGTACCTGAATTGAAAATATCGTTAAAAAACAGAAATCCACAGCAATGACACCTTTTGAACAACTTTGTTTGAACCTTTCACAAGGACCACATCCACCAAGTGTCAGCTTTATCTGAGTTATCATTCTGGAGAAAAAGTCAAAAATAGCACCAAAAAAAACCCACAAAAAAATCATAACAAAAAATTCAACATATTGCAGCGCCACCTGGTGAAAAACAGGTTTCAGAGATTTTTAGGATTTGTCAACCCCCCCCCATCATAAAAAAATATTAAAATCATTGGAGCATAATCAATTGAACAAACTCTGTAGAGACTTACCCAGATTACATTCCTATCAAGTTTAAAGTAAATCTGGCCGAATTTGAAAATGTGAATTATAGACGGACAGACCACAGATGAAGGACCCTCATGTAAGCTCAGCTGACTGACAAGTCAGCTGAGCTGAAAGTTAAAGCTTATACTATTGACATCCAAGTGCTTTGCCACCATTGAGGAAGGCATTGATGCTGCATACTTATCCAGACTATGATTTATATAACTTCCAAACACTTGGATAATATTAAGGGGATACTTATCATTAACCAGGAAGTGAACATAACCAGGATTACATTGTCAACTGTTCCATAAATATCACATGCCCTCTACTAAATAGACCTTTGTATAACGACGGTATTCTGATCAGAAGTAGCTGAGCATCATAACTGGGTGTAAATTGTTCATGGGTTTGTCATCACCTTGTTGTTGCTGATGTTGCCACCGCTTGATACACTTGCAGCCAACTCTGCTTGATCATTGGTCATAAATAATCGTTGAAGAGGTTGGTTCTGTTGAGTTGCTTTGTTTGACCATCTCATCAACCTCAGATATGCCATCTCTACGAGATATCTGCTGAAATATGAAACACACAATTCCATCAAAGGAAGTTGAATCATAAAGAAGGTCTCCACTATTACTTGTATCAGGCGTAAGGCTCGTTTGAATTACTACCCATTTTAGAGTCCCAGACTGAGCCAGTCGAATGTGACTATGGGTTACTAATTTCTTTCTGATGACCCCTTTTAGTCTACTGTATATGATAAAATAGCTTACATGCTTGCTTCAGGATTGTAAGGTAGAATGCTGAGTCAGTAATGTTTCCGGGCAAGATAGCAATCCAGTTAATGGTATACTTTATACCGATATATCCGACCATTTCCCAGTATTTCGTATTTGTTTTACTCAAATAAATTTAAATGAACCTCTGCCTCATTATAAGCAAATTATTAATTCTACAACATTAAACGATTTAAAAAATCGTCTTACTTCCCATGACTGGAACCCAGTTTTATCAAGTCATGATGCCAATCAAGCCTTCACCTTATTTTTGAAAGATTTCCGACATCATTACTCCAATGCAATTCCAGTCAAATCGTACTTAACGAGGTATAAACAGCGGAAACCTTGGCTTACTGAAGGTTTATTAATTTCAATAAAAAGGAAGAATAAACTTTATAGAAATAGAAATAAGAATAAACTTAGATATACCTGTTACCGTAATCGTCTACACCATTTATTGCGAGTAGCTGAAAAGCGCTACTTTAATAATGTTATTGAACGTAATAAGAAAAATCTGTCTAAAGTATGGAAGGTTATCAATAGTACCATCAATAAGCATAAAAATGCCAAAGTCACTAACAGATTCAAATATTATGATTCAATCTTGACAAATCCAAAAGACATAGCAAATCATTTTAACTTTTACTTTTCAAACGTAGGATCTAACTTGGCAAAAAACATCCCTGTGTCAGGCACTCGTCCTGAATCTTATTTAACAGGTCAATATATAAACTCATTTTTCTTTTCACCAGTGACAGAAGATGATGTATGTATTTTGATTTCTTCACTAAGAGACTCCAGCCCTGGATCAGATGATATCAAACCTCAAGTTATCAAACATGTATCAAATGCAATTGTGATCTCTTTAACTCATATTATAAACCTATCTTTACAAGCAGGTATATTTCCAGATGACATGAAAATAGCAAAAGTTCTTCCATTATTTAAAAAGGGTGACCCAGAAATCTTTTCTAACTACAGACCTATTTCTTTACTTTCCTGTTTCTCAAAAGTGCTTGAAAAAAATGCGTACAATCAGTTATTGACATATCTAGATGACCTAGATATTCTATACCAACTCCAATTTGGTTTTCGTAAGAAATATAACACTGAATTAGCTATAGGTTTTCTATCTAATAAGATATCGGAGGCTTTTGAGAGACAAGAACACTCCATAGGAGTTTTTCTTGATCTCTCAAAGGCTTTTGATACCGTCAACCATCATATCCTAATGACTAAATTAATGTCATATGGCATTCGTGGGTTACCACTGCAATGGTTTTCATCGTATTTGTCAAATCGTTATCAATATGTATACTTTCAGAATGAAAAATCTAATTTGTTAAATGTTACCCATGGTGTCCTTCAAGGTTCAATCTTAGGTCCTTTGTTATTTCTCATTTATATAAATGATTTATTTGTTGTATGTCCAGAATGTTTATGTCTATTGTTCGCTGATGATACAAGTTTACTTTTCTCCAACAAAAATTTTGAAGATCTAGTCCTAAATGTTAACCAAACCTTAGAAAGGGTATCTACATGGTTTCAAGTCAACAAACTTTCTGTAAATGTCGAAAAAACAAATTATATGATAGTTCACTAAAGAAACAAAAAATATGATAATAATGATATTAAAATTGAAATAAATAACTCAGATATATTACAAGTGACAAAAGTAAAATTTTTAGGAATTTGGATGGATGACCATTTAACCTGGAAATTCCATCTAATATATATTTCTAACAAAATCAGTAAAGTGATCGGGATATTGAAAAAATTAAAACAAAGTGTTGGTACTTATATTTTAAGGAATTTATACTTTGCTTTAATCTAGCCATATTTTACATATGGCAATATCACCTGGGCAGCAAATTATAAATCAAATCTGGATTGTTTAATTAAATTACAGAAAAAGATTATACGCATTATGTCAAATTCAGGCTTTAAGGATCACACAGAACCAATTTTCCGAGAGTTATATATTATGAAATTTGAATTTTTAAACAAATTCCTAACTGGGCTATTTATGTTTAAAATAGTGAATAATTTTTTACCGGCATTTTTGTCAAGATGTGTTTATTGTTAACCAAGATATTCATCACTATGACACTAGACAGAAACATAACTTACATATATTTCATTATCGGGTTAACACCTCTTTATTTTCTATTAAGATTAATGGACCAAAAATTTGGAATGAACTTCCAATATCCCTAAGAGCATTGTCATCCCTTTATGCCTTTAAAAGTAAACTCAAGAAGTTGTATATGGAACATATTTAGATGATGCTTTCTGTTGTTATATTGTAATGTTAGCAAGAATCTCTTTATTATTTCTTTACTTACACATGTATCTCTTATTAGTTTGCTTATGAAGCAAGAAGTTTATAATTTATATTTATAACTTTCATTTGTGTACCTTATGCTCCATGGCTAAGGGTATATAAGCCCGTAAGGGTTTCAGCCCTCAATTTATGCCTTGTATGATTTGTATCGTAATTTTTTTAAATAAAAAAAAAACTTCAAAACTTCAAATTCAATAGGCTTATCTAATGAAGTGATATGTCTCCTTGCGCACCATACGGGTATGTCCGACACCAAGGTCCTCTAGCAACATGAAAAGAACTGACTGAGGATATGGGCAGAAAAGGCCCTTGAAATGGCAGGTGACATAGGGAGAGACTGTCCTTGAAATGGCTGCTGACATGGACACAGGTTGCCTTTGTAATGGCTACAGTAAAGATCATCAGGGCAAACATGACAGATCATGCGTTCCCAGCATACCTACACCAATATCCTCGGATTGATGAAGTGTCAGTAATTGGTTTAATTCATTTTTTTCAAATATTTCGTTACCATATATTAGCAATAATAATCTTCGCAATTTGGCAAAGGACAGATGCCTTTTCAAATCCCTCTTGGGGAAACAAGGCATAAGAAAAGAAACAAGAAAGAACAACAACCACAAGTCAGAAAGACTAGAGCAAGAAGATAAATATATGTATATATATATACATATATATATATATATATATATATATATATATATATATATATATGTATATATATATATATGTATATATATATATATATACATAAAGACACATACATATGTATATACGTTGCATGCAGTGGTGAAACTTTGCTACTACATTGTGTCACAAATACAGAGATGTTATATCTATATATATTTATATATATATATACATTTGTACATACATATATACATACATATATACTTATATATATACATACATAAATGTATATATATATACATATATATATATATATATGTATGTATGTATGTATGTATATATGTAGAGAGAGATGAGGAGGAGAGAGAGAGAGAGGGAGAGAGAGAGAGAGAGAGAGAGAGAGAGAGAGAGAGAGAGAGAGAGAGAGAGAGAGAGAGAGAGAGAGAGAGAGAGAGAGAGAGAGAGAGAGAGAGAGAGAGAGAGAGAGGAAACCGGTGTAAGGAAAGCAGATTTATATTTTCTTCATATTCTGGGGAACCTTTTCAAGGGCCGTCTGTAAAGCTATTTTGTAGTATAATGTTTAGAAAATCAAAATTTTTTTTTTTTTTTTTTTTTTTTTTATTTTGCTTGTTTGTTTTGTTTTGTTTTGTTTGTTTTATTGCAGAACAGGAAAGATTAAGCACCAATCTACAATACAGCCGTGCGTTGAGTTTAAAAAATGTCAGGTAAGGAAATTATGGTTTTTGGCCAAATACCCACATGGTTTTGTATTTACAACAGTCTGCCAGTCATGCTTGGGTCTGCTAGGCAATGGTAAGAGATCAAGCTGCTCATTGGTTAGGGATAACAATAGGCCAGTGGGCTGGGGAGAGGAGAGAACAGTGGGCCAGGGAGAGAACAGTCGGCACTCCTAATCTGTTATTTTAGAGACTGAAACCAGCTTTTAGGACACCCCATTTTTGTGATCTTCTCTCAGAAAAAAACTTCAAAAGTTCTTTTATGAACATACATTTAAAAGATATATTTTGATGACAACACAAAAAAGTAGAGTATTATAAGAGTAATTCTCAGAAGACAAGTATCGACCAGAGGGAGTGAGCTCATTTTCCACAATGGTCAGTCTACCACTCCGAGAGAGCTAATCAGACCTTAATCACATTTTTTCACAATTCTAATTGTCGTCCGACTTCTCAGAGGTTTTCAAGAGATTGCTCGTAAGTGGTTTAACCGATTTCAATGAAATGAAAGGCCATTTGAAATATACATTCTTGCCTAAAAGCAGTGTGTAGCGTTTTAAGATATTTTTTATTTTTCGTAGTTTTTTTTTTTTAATTTTGAATTACACATAGCGAAATATTGATCCTTTTGCTTATAAAGCAAAAAAAAAAAAAAAGAAGAAGAAGCTGTCCTAGACATTACACCACGATTGATTACACCAAATTTGAAGATTTGTTTGTTAAATCTTAGGGTTTGTATAAATAAATATATATATATATATATATATATATATATATATATATATATTTATATGTGTATGTACTACATCAAAACAATGAAAAAGCGAGAGAGAATGATTATTTTTTCTTCACATTATAGAAGAATATTTATATCTAAAAAAATGTACGGGGGGGGGGGGGGGTAACGGCATTATTTTGGAAAGGAGAGTAGAATAAGATACCACGACACTGTATTCACCGAGCTGTAGAGACGGCCTCTTTAAAACCACCAAATGTTCGGAAAATGAACAAAGTAAGACACCTTTATTCAAACTTGGGAAAAAAAGATTGCAACATTGATTTTGAAGCCTCTTATGTTGTCCCAGGAAGCATTGAATCTTGCTCTCACTGATAGTCATTTTGAAAAAAGACTATGTTTTACACCGGTATTGACTAAATTTTGGCAATTTTTTTATGACATTTTTTACAGAAATTAACATTTATAAGAATGAAAACTTAAGCTTAATCCCATCATTTATTTGATTTTTATTCTAAACTAGGCAAAATTAATAACCATCCGTTTAAATAATTTAATGATGTACCCATACTTTTTTAGATCATTTGAAGATACGCACATGTATGTGTAGCATAATCCTTTGATTACATCATGTGTAAAGATGAGCAGACTTGGAGCCCATGCTTGACTACACATGGGCTGAATGTGACACAAAGTCAAAAAGTGCACTTCGCAGAAAGGATCATGTGTGGTTTTTCCTGTCCCTGTTAGGACCCTCCTGACTATAGATTTTTCTCACCATACCTGTGTAATGAGGCCAGAAACTGTGCCAATCATAGGTATAAAGGCATGGGTTTTTTTCTGTCGGTTATGGATTCGCCATCACTGGTCAAACTGTGAACATCACCATGCCAAGGCTATCCAAAATGGACAGGGCAAGAGCCATAGGTCGCATTGAAGCTGGTGAAAGTTGCAGAGCTGTCACACGGGCAATGGGTGTGAACCACAAATCCATCAATGAGTTGTTGAGAAAATACCGAAACATAAATGATGTTGCAGATTAACCATGCCCGGGAAGACCACCAGGCAACAAGACCGTTTCATCGTCAATGCAGCACTGAGGAGTAGGAGCCGCACAGGTCCTGATATTCAGAGCCAGCTGGAGAGAGCCAATCCTCACTAAAGATGCATGTCCACCCAGACTGTTCGTATGGACTGCATGCTGCTGGTTTAAGGTCCCGGAGCATGGTGTAAAAGCCGCTTCTTACCCACATCACAAGGTTGCTCGGTTGCAGTGGACAAGAGAACATGCCCGTACAACACATGCAGGATGGAGCAATGTTCTCTTCACTGATGAGTGTCGCTTTTCCCTCCACAGAAGTGATGAACGTGTTCGTGCATGGAGACGGTGAGGGGAGAGACACGCTGCTTGTTGTGTTCAGCCCACAGGATATGGAGGGGGCAGCATCATGGTGTGGGCGGGCATCTCTCCTAATGGCAAGACAGACCTCGTCATCATGGAGGGAACCATGACAAGCAGACGGGACATAACGGATGTCCAGGAACCTCATGTTATTCCATATGCGGGTGCCATTGGAGACAACTTCATGCTGATGCACGACAATGCCAGGCCACATGTTTCAGCTGTGGTTCATGACTAACTGGATAGTGAGAGTGTTGAGGTGATGGAATGGCCAGCATGCTCACCTGACCTCAACCCGATTGAGCACCTGTGGAGCCATATGAAAAGATATGTGTACCAGAAGATGGGTCTTAACTCACACGTTGCAGATCTACTGCGTTATCTTCTGGAGGAGTGGGACAGTATACCTCAGGCACTTGCGAGAAAGCTCGTCTACAGCATGCGAAAACGCTGCCAACAGTGCATTGACAACCATGGTGGCTACACATCCGATTGAATGGACATTGGAAGGTGCTTTATGTGACACAGTTATGAGTCAATTTCTGCTCCATTGAACTCAGAAAATGCCTTAACTTTAAGTACAGTCTGTGATAACTTTTGATGCAACCAAGCACCATCTGTGATAACCATTGATGGGACTCTGCACTCAGTTCATATGCATGTTTGAGCGCTCTACAGGTACTCTTGCGCACTTGTGATTCAGACCTTGTCTGCTTATTGACACTGTGCAATGAAGCGTAACTTCATTTGATTAGAATTTCCTCTACAGATCTACTCTAAAGTGTATACAAAATAAAAGAAACATTGAATATATTCAAAATGTGTGCTTTTTTTATATGAGAATTGCTTTTAGTGGAGGGTTATTAATTTTGCCTAGTTTAGATAAAATAAAAGGAACAAAAGAAGAAAACAATGAAAGAAACAAAAAAAATAAAAAAGTAGTGAATATTTGGCCAAGATTGGCAGGGTGCGAAGAGTTCATGGACAAGTAAACGGTAATGGCGTTAGGTCGTTGGTGAGTTGCTACAACAGTAATACAGTCGTTATTGTACATGTTATTACATTCGTCAGTATGCTTCCTAACAGGAATAATTATGATGAAATTGTGGTCCCCTAACTCTTTAGTTGTAATCATAGAAGTCTTTGAAAATAAATTAGCGATATTATTTATGTATTTCTTGTAAATATGCCTTTCGTTCAAGCTGCGCTTGTCGGGCTCGGCAGTGATATGTAATGGTTTGACGTTCATTTGAATAATTGTCCTTCAGAGGTTTTTTTTTTTTTTTTTTTTTTTTTTGATCTTTTTTTTTTTTTTTTTTTAATCTTTTTTTTTTTTTTTGATCTTTTTTTTTTGTTTTTTTTTTTGTTTTTTTTTTGATCTTTTTTTTTTTTTGATCTTTTTTTTTTTTGTATTTTTTTATTTTTTTTTTTTTTTTGATTTTTTTTTTTTTTTTGTTTTTTTTTTGTTTTTTTTTGATTTTTTTTTTTGATCTTTTTTTTTGTTTTTTTTTTTGGTTTTTTTCTTGATTTTTTTTTTTTGATCTTTTTTTTTGTTTTTTTTTTTTTTTGATCTTTTTTTTGATCCTTTTTTTTGTTTTTTTTGATCTTTTTTTTGATCTTTTTTTTTGTTTTTTTTTTTTTTTGATCTTTTTTTTTTTTTTTTTTTTTTTTGATTTTTTTTTTTTGTTTTTTTTTTTTTTGATCTTTTTTGATCTTTTTTTTGTTTTGTTTTTTGTTTTTTTTGTTTTTTTTGTTTTTTTGTTTTTTTGTTTTTGTTTTTTTTTTTTGATTTTTTTTTTGTTTTTTTTTTTGGTTTTTTTTGTTTTTTTGGTTTTGTTTTTTTTTTTTGATCTTTTTCTTTGGTTTTTTTTTTGTTTTTTTGTTTTTTTTTTTTTTTCCTTTGGTTTTTTTTTTTTTTTTTCTTTGTTTTTTTTTTGTTTTTTTTTGTTTTTTTTTTATTTTTTTTTGTGTGTTTTTTTTTTCTGTGTTTTTTTTTTTGTTTTTGTTTTTTGTTCTTTTTTTTCTTTGCTTTTTTTTTTGGTTTTTTTGTTTGTTTTTTTTGTTTTTGCTCTTTTTTGTTTGTTTTTTGTGTTTTTTGTGTTTTTGTTTTTGTTTTTTTTTTTGTTTTTTTTTGTTCTTTTTTTTTCTTTGCTTTTTTTTGTTTTTGGTTTTTGTTTGTTTCTTTTGTTATTTTTTTGAAGGGACAAAGAGACAGAAAATTAGGGTTTAGCTAATAAGAATATTTGAATACAACTTTTATGTGTTTCATGATAAAACATAATAGAATATACAAAATACATGAAAAATGCACACATGAGGGCGGGAAGTTGTAAGAAATAGAAAATTAGATATGGATCAGTGATGAGACAACAAGGGGTTAGTGGGATATAAAATGTATTCCACTCCTGACGCCTTACTGCCTGAGCAGCCAGCCCACCTGACAATTTATACCAGCCATAGTGTGGCATGTGACCACCTGTTTTCAGTTCTACACAATATGAAATAAAGAGAACGATTATTGAAATGACAATTTATGAATTGGAGCATGTGTCTATTTTGTGCACGTAGTGTAGCATAGCGTTAATTTGAATGTATATGGGCTGTTCCCACTTGCTTTGGCGTGTATGTCTATGACATGCCCTAGTCACGTTTCAGCTTACGTTGTGTCTGGAAAGTTTTTTCTGTAGCTGTGAAGGACACATAGAGACAGAAAAGCAAAAAAAACTAAATACATGATGCATGGCTGGTTTACAAATTTATAAAATGAATGCTTTGATCTTGAGTATTTTGTCATCAATTTTCAATATATAATTATAAAATAAAATTGTTTTTTATCATTACATTAGTTCCATGATCCATGATCAACACGAATAGTCACATGTAAAAAGGAATTATTCGCAATAAAAAAAGCTAAAGTGTAAATCAACCTCTATAACAGCATATAGTGAACCAAATAACATTTTGGAGAAAGCAAAAGTTCGTAGCTCAGCATTTTACGCACCAGAAGTCCACTCAGATGACAAGATTCCGCTCAGATAAGCAATGGGGGAGGAACAGGTCGTAAAGTCCGCTGCACGTAAAGTAAGTGGAAAGTCACTTGGGCCGAAGTGCGCATCACTGTGCCCGTAGCCTGGAAAGGATCATAATGGCGGAATTTAGAGAAGCCTAGATTCAAAAGTCAAAAGTCAAAAGACAAAAAAAGTTCTGGTGCAGGAGAAAAAAAGGCCATTCCCATTCAAGTACGCAATGAGATATGGTATCAGTTATACATCAAAAAAAAAAAAAAAAAACGAACAAAAAACAAGCACACGAACAAACAATAACAAAACAAAATAACAATGTCAATTGATTTTACATCGCCCTTTGTATGGAAGGGAATTCTGATTTACACAAATTTATAGGGTAAGGTTGAAACATATTTTTCTTACACTGGAATCATTTTGTTTAAATATTGTCCATTGGAAATATGAATGGTGAAAAGGCAAATCCTACCCCCCCCCCCCCGAATCATTTAAATACTGCAATGTTACAAACTGTCATCATGTTGGTAATAACAAATATATTTTTAATGTTATTGATAGTAGTTATTCGTTTCGTTTTCAAACCCATTGAAATGCTCAGCTATTTATTTTTTTGCATATTGATAAAATTGACAAAAGCTTGTTAAAACGCAAGACTCTTGATGTAGATTTTGAAAAAATGACAGCACAGTTGGCTAGGGAAACATGAATACGCACGTCTCAGCAGCAGAGGAACTTTCGTATCGCTTACATAAAAAATTGGAAAGTCCATCAGCTCCTGACACATACATAGAATTGGCCGTGTGCAGAAATATTGAATGTTCCAATCTCTGACATACATTGAGTATTGTAGGATAAAGAGAAACGGATAAAAAGGGGGGGAGCACAAGGCGTTTTTATATATTCTAAAGTGATAAGATGAGAATTTCACAGTAGGTTTTTTTACCATATTTTTTATTAGTAAAAGATCTCGACTGTTCCTGGAAATCTAGTTTGGACCAAACAAGACAAAAACTGTAGGTCAGGATCCAAAATGATTTTAATAACATTGTTTAATGTATATAATGTAATTGGTGGTTAAATACAAAACGAAATTTTTAATTTTACTATTCATTGATAGGACATTGTATTCAAATTAACACCATAACAAAGGGCATAAATGGCGCGGTTGGAGGCTGGAAATGAAATAGAGACATGTAACTAGGAGATAAAAAAGAACATTACAAGATTTGAAAAAAAAAGAACATATGGTTCGCACAAATAAGCCTCTATACCAGTGTGAGGTTGCCAGTAGACTTGAATGGCTTTTCTCGCAAGGAGTTCAAAACATATATAAAGATACAACAGATCAAGGTTCAAATATTACAGTGCCGCCTTTTGAATAAATTAAGGTCTGTAGTCGCGAGAAATGTCCCTATGCAATTTCAAAGCAGTTGGCTTGGCGGTTTGGAGTAGAAGATTTTGGGAAGAATTTTCCAGAAAATGAAGTAAAAATATCATGGTGATAATTATAAAAATCCAAAAAATACAGGAGCGTGACTATTTGAAAAAATAAAATAAAATAAAACATGTGGAAGAGAGCCACCTTAGGTATGTCCCCTCCAAATATAAAAAGAATCTCTTTGACGGTTTCAGAAGGAGCCAAAAACGTGAATTCCATTTGCAATGCACATTGACTTACATAATAATCAATAGGAATGCATTCATCAACCAAGACAAACCAAATTTGAAAACAAAGATTTTTAAACATCATTAATCCAGATTATCATCACCTGATGAACAGATTTGCTTACCCTTTCCACTAGCTACAAGTGGGGGTAAAGGTCCGACACTAGAACACTCAGTGCCCACGTTTATTCCGTAAAACAACTAGAAAATAGCAGAAAAACAATGCACAACAAATCGATGGCAGAACCATGAAACCGTGAGTGACCTACCCAGGAACAGAAAAAGGCCAGTTGCCAATTGGAGAGTGTGGTGCGATCGCTGCGTTGCAACAGTAGCTCACAGTACTAGCTAACTTGGACCAAAGGTATTGCTAAAGACCTAGAGATCGAGGAAAAACTTGGCCAAATAAAGGAAATAGTTGATTTAGCTTATTCCATCATTGCTTAATTGAATTTCCTTTAAAACCCGTTGGTGAAAAATAAATGTGCCATCTGGCATACAAATTAAAATATATTGGTCCGTAGAATTGATGGTATTAAATATCAAAGCAGCTGGCCATATTGCCAGCTAGGAACAGATGAACTTAATGTCATAAAGAGTGCAGAGTGGGAACTCATTGGTTGACAATAAAACCTCTATCCAATAAAAAGTTTAGAAAATAATATAATTATCCATTTCAAATGACATTGCACGTTATCAAATTCTGCGGCAGGAACTTTGAAATCAGTAGATCCTAATTTGTAGTGTGCATTTGTTCACAGAAGCCTCATCCAAATTAAGGCCGCACTGCAACTCGTGCCACGTAATTTAGCAGACATTTTGGTTCTGGGATGAGCCAATCCCCCATACCATGGATGTACTCTAGTACAAGTCAGCAGAGTCTCCAGTTAAGACGACCTCCAAAAAGAGACCGAAGAAAAGATGTATGCTGCAGGACAGCGTTGCTTACAGACAATTGGTGGTACATTTTGATGTACAATTATATTACTCAAGTGGCACAATGTGAGGATATACAAGTGCCTTCGGCTGTGGCCAGGTGAAAAATTAAACTGACGTCAAAAGAGGTTATGCGTTAAAGGAGAAAGAACATCAATTTTGAACATGTTTCAACAAATGTCAAAGTTACCGAAGGCCTAGGAAAAATATATGTGTGGTTCAAATA
This sequence comes from Hermodice carunculata, assembly GCA_964020975.1. Classification (NCBI taxonomy): domain Eukaryota; kingdom Metazoa; phylum Annelida; class Polychaeta; order Eunicida; family Amphinomidae; genus Hermodice; species Hermodice carunculata. The sequence goes on along the minus strand of CAXHWN010002465.1, from coordinate 875,927 downwards.
GCGTGACAGACCTTACTAAAAAAGCCCAACCCTCCAATTAATGGAACAAAAAAAACTTTTAGGCGACCCTTCCCTAATAAATACTGATCAAACCAGGCCAATGATACAAATTCAGCCGGAGACCAAAGCGGCCCAAAAAGGTCCGGTTTTTTTTTGTTTTTTTTTGTTTTTTTTTCAGCGGCTCAAATGTTATCTACAAGGCCAAAAGGGCCGATGGCATGCTAGGGGGTTTCTGGGGCCATCCCTCCCCTCCCGAAAAAGATTGAATTGGAGCATGCAAAATGCTGCATTCTGGGGAGTTTCGAGTATCTTGCCTTCTCATGGCTGAGGACATCACAACATTTTAGTTAAAGTTGTACTGATTTGGCTATTTTCCCACAGATTGTAAAAAAATCTGACAAAATTTAACAAAAATTAGTAGTAAATTTCAAAAAAACATCGCCATGTTATCCTTTAAGATAAGACAAATTTTGCATTCATACATGTAAGGCTTTAGAAAATTTTTGCATGCATATTATGTTTATTAATTCGGGGAAATTAATAAATAGATTATCCCGCAATTAGCAAGTTGTGCATTTTCTCTATAAAAGCAAGAAGATAAAAATACATTTAGATGACCACTAGGCCTGAATGTGCTTACCTTTTATCACTGAATGTTGATTGATAATATTTTATGCACACATATGCCAGGATGGTGTAATATAATTGCGGAAAGCACACCAAACTATGATGAATGAAATGGGAGTACCAAATACCTAGGGAATCTTGCCTTGGGTTATTTCAGTGGTGGACCACACCATGAAAAAAAGCAGAAATGCAAGTATGAAATCAGGAAAATATTAGGTTGTCTTGCACAGGTTTGTAGCTGAAATGCTTTTTTATTTAAATTATTTAAGAATTAAAAGATTGATCTATTTTTTTTTCAACAAATTAATATATAAATAAATATTAGCACCAAAGGCGTAATTTTCAAAACGACCAGATTTCCTTAGCATGGGCGCTTTTGCAATGTTAAATGACCTGCCAGGCAAGACCATGGTGCTGTCCAATTGCAGCAGCAAATTTACATTTCCTGAATCATGTTCTCAATTAACTTTTTTACACGAGAAACACTTATTTTTGATAAATTCTGTAAATTTTTTCAAGAACAATGACACCAAATTTTGCTACAGTGCTTCAGTTGGACAGCCTTAGACCAGCTGGAACACGCGACCGACCAGCAAAATCACCCCACAAAAAACCACCTGTAAAAAAAGCCATTCAAATCAACTGTAACCAAGCTGTAAGACAAAGTTAGCAGAAAAGCTGGCCAACGTGTGCCTTTTTTTGCAGCAAAGTCAACTCGAAAACAGCATTTTGTTTCAACTTGTCTGGACAGTCAACTTGGGCCGGGGAATAAAGCATAGCTGCTGCATATATAGCCATGATGGGTGCAATATCGGTATCTAGTATCACTAGTTTCAGGTGGCTGTTCTCTGAGGTACCAAAGCAAATGGTTGTCAACGTATTTTTAAAAGACTTACAATCTTAACTTTAATCCCGCTGGGCAGTTGTGTCTGAAGCAGTTATCATGGTTAGTTATAAATCCAAATGCAACACAAAGGCATGCATGCACACACGCTGAGTGCCATTTTAAACATGGCGCAATGCATTGTGCGAAATGAAAATCACAGTGAATCGTGGACACGTGTTTTCAGCACTGTTCCAGGTTTCCGTTCTCCGAGTTACCAGGGCAAACGGTCATTAAATAACTTTTAAGACATGACTTACTATCTTGGCTTTAATCTGCCCACTCGGTTGCGTCTGAAACAGTTATCATTGTTAGTTACAAATCCAAATGCGACACGGCACGCTCGATCGCCATTTTTCACATTGTGCAATTAATGCATTAAATGCAAGACAGTCTCACAAAAGTACACTTGATTTGGATATCAAAGTGAATCGTGGCCACAGCATATATATCATTATTAATGCTCTGAAATAATTGTAAAATATATACTTTTGGTTTTATATTTTGTAACCCTCTACCCACCCCCACTCGGCAAGATTGTCCCAATGCTCCTTTACAAACCATTGGCATTGGGTGCGGAACTCATTATTTTCACAATGGCAGCCAAGTCCATTGGCTATTTTGAAGAGGTAGCGCCCAAAATATATGTGTGATTAGTGTTAAGGGAAGGTTAATTTGTCGAATGAAAGTAATGTACAATATATAATGGGACTTTTTCCAGAGTGAGCATTACCTGAAAATATAAATACAACAAGAAACGGTGACCAGTTGTAGGCCCAAGATTTAGGATTTTGTTTCAGACAGTGAAATAGTCCTGAGGCAATGATATAAGGATCAGCAATAGGCTGAGTGCCAAGCGCTCCACTGCGCCAAAGCAGAAGCTCAGTGGAGAAGGTTGCCCGGATAGTGGATACAGGTCCGAAAGTACTGGCGAGTTTTTATACAAGTGGTAAACATTAAGGTCTCAATTTTAAAACAATAAAAATTATCAGTTTTTTCGATGAACATCACGAAACTTTGTAGGAATGTTAAGCAGGCAAAAAGACCCCCAAAAATTGTCGTAATTTTGTGGCGACACCTACAGAGATACCAAAATGTGTTGCAAAACACCATACAGTATTTTGAGAAAGACTAAGGTTAATGATATCAAACGTACCGCAAATGTGTATCATATGGATTTTTTACACCATTTGAGCATATTGTGTGCTACAAATCGCATAGGACTCACACACACACACACACACACATACACACACCCATACATACATACATATATATATATATATGACTACATTTTGTAACAGGAGACCTTTCAACTGAATTTAGATTTGCATAAAATGAAATGTACAGCAAAGCTAAGTGGTTGTAGACTGTATACTTGCATATATATCGGTATATAAAATATAAATACATATATATGTACATACACACATACGCAAACAAGCATGCACACACACACACACACACACACACACACACATACATATATATATATACATATATATATATATATACACATTTGCTAAGTGTGTTATATGTCGAGCATTTTTTCCTGTTATAGTAACTAAGGATCAGATTAAGTCATGCATCACGCAAAGGTTTGTTATATTTGTCTGTGACCTCGTTATTTCATTCGTTCCCTTGTGTAGCAGGTCTGGACATTGTGCAATGGCACGGTGCTGGGCACCATTTTTCTGGAGGTCACATTGGCCTTTTTTTTTCTCTCTCTTTTTAAACGATGCATGATACGCCTGGGCGAATGCGACGTGTGCTGATATTTCTTATGGTGTGTGTGTCAAATCACTCTGGACAAAGGAAACTGACATGAGGTAGATGTTCGATGTTCATACCGATTTAGTGTTTCGAGAATCATACAAACTGGTCCGCACACTGCCGTATCAAGCCCACTCCCACGGATATATTGTGCAATAGAACGGTGTGGAGACTTGATGCATGTATTTTTTTTTTTTTTTTTTGTTACTTTTATTTTCTTATTATTTTCTTGTGGAGATCTGCACGATACTAAAGGGTTGTGGATTCGCATTATGTTGTATGTGTAGACCGTTTTGCCAGAGCAGGTGGGCTAGGCATGTGTATTTTCATTAGCTTGCATGTTTAATTTGCACCTATACATGTTGACAACCACCATCCGTAAAAATACAAAATGTCTTGTGGTAAATGCGTGTATATACTTAAAATAGGTCTGGGAATTTGACCAACTTTTGCTGTGAAACTATTCAATGCATTGAATGTTACTTCCACCATGGAGGTAGATAAACTCCATGCTTTCACATAGAACTTATTAGGATCACGCACCTCTAGTTCACAAGAAATTAGCGTATTGGGTTGTTTATTCAGCCACATATGCCTGAAATTGCTTATTGTGACCTCTCCTATTTGGATTTACCATTTCAAATACATGGAGTTTTGGTGACTTGTACACTGATGATGGTATGCTGTAAAACGCTCAGAAGTAATTAACATGAAATACAGGACACAGACAATCTGGTAGCATATATGTGAATTAGTGAAGCACCAAGATCAGCCTTACTCTGTATCTTCTGTTGAACACCAACGAATTCGTAATTTTGAAACTAATTAGCAGTATTATACGGCATTCTAGTGGCGCCACTGTTGCTGTAAAGGCTATAGCTCATGCCGTACGGCGGGTTCAGTGTAATGGATTTATGGGTATTACTTGTGTCGGACTTCAGCATATAGTTATGTTTGTGTGTCCATACATACATTCTGTTTTGCTAGAGTTCTTTTTCTTTCTTTCCTCCTTTCTCTCTTTTTTTTTACTACCAAATTTTCTTCGCCAATTTTTGCAAATACAATTACTACTCAAAAACTTCAAACTTGGCATGATTATTAGTATATGCCCAGATTTTGTGCCTTTTAATAAAGAAGAAAAAATTTGTTAAGTTTATGCAAATTAGGAGCATTTGAAATTTTAAATCTTGAATATCTCCAAAATTATTGTACGTGCAGTTAACCAATCTAAATTTGATTTGTAGGTTTGTAACACTGCACATTTTTGTAAATTACAAGTGACTTCTAAAGGTCAAAAGTCAAGGAACTTTGGAATTTTCATCCAGCCATAACTCTGTCCATATTCCACAACGTTTCACCATGTTGTACCCAAATTGTAGCGTTGCAACACTGCACAATTTTTGTAATTAGCATGCAATATCTAAGGTCAAAGGTCAAGATCATTTGGACCTCGAGGACAAAGGTAACGTTTTCTAATCATATCATGAACATATCTATTTTGAATGGAATTTCCCGATAGTACACACAGTATTAGATGTGAAGCTTGCAGATGGATATTTACAAGACATGCAGGCATAATATAATGGAATGTACAGAACCCATTTGGTATGTCATTTAAAAAAAACAATCGGTCAACAGGCGATGCCTATATTAAGACCCCTTGGACAAATATTGACTATACAAACAAGCAAGGTGGATCTGCTAGGTACCAGATAGTTGTAATACACAGTACATGACAGATAGGAGAAAAAAAACAGAAAAAGATAAGAGACCATTGGGCGAATATGTGATAATGTGTGCAATGAACAGCTTCATTTGATTATAGGATTCTGTACACATTTTAATTCTTTCACCTCATGTTTCACATAGTTTTGATGATAATGACTTCACCTTTAAATCTTTCTGTTGGTCTCATGCAACAATGAACTGATTGAAAGATTTCATAATCAGTTCTTTTTTTCCACCCGTTAATCCGTAAAGTAATTGTTACGCGCACCTGCTTGATATTCTAGATCACAAGAGAACTCAACAAAGAATGACAACAATGATATAACTTTAACACTTACAGTATATTAACAATCAAAAATCATTACACCATAGGTAAATGAAATTATACACTCAGCTAGATATTCTCATAGTAAAACAGTCTGCAGTAAATCCGAATCTCTGGTGAGAGATTATCCACAGGTACTGTCCAACAGTTCCAAGTCGTATGGCAGGTGTTGTGCTGTGTTCTAAAATGACTATATCATGTCATGTAATGTTGCTAATAAAAACAGGTGATTTACTTGGTCAAATGTGGCCTGCTTACCTGCTGAGCCATCCATTCTGGATGTGTACAAAGTCCCCAGTGACCTCCTTAATCGGTGGTCTAGTGTTTTCCAATCGGTGTCCACAAAGAGGCTCTCCTGGTGACATCACAGGATTTCCTAGGGAAACACCTCACCACATTCCTCCACATTTAATAAGACAAAGGTCACAAACAAAAGGATATATTGTGCCAGAACGAATTTTGATTTGTCCAGAATGATACCATGTATAATTTTATGTCCAGACAGGGAAGAAAACTATGAAGAAAAATGAATATAATGCTTCATGTGCAAGATGGGTGCAGCTTAGATGAGGACTCCTAGGGCAAAGGAGAAAAGACACATTGGTTAATAAGATGTTTGTTTCTGTCGCTCATGTGTCCTGGTTATGCTCGTCTACAAAAACACCATATTCAACCGGCCATATTAATATCTTCACCAAAGATTCCCTACTCCAGTGAAATCAACTGCAAACAAATACAATACCCCAAGCAATACATGCATATCCCAGATTCCAAATTAGCTTTAACATGCTAACCAATAACCCAATCACAAATCACGTGTATTTTTTTTACTGCATACCCAGATTTTATTTTAGTTATGTACATATTACCAAACTACCTTCCTTCTGCAGGGAAACCTAAAACACGAGCTTCCACCAAGGCATATTTAAGTTGGTCAAATGCCTCCTAGTGTTTTCTTTTTTTTATCCCACACGAACTTGTCTTTGCCCCTGACAGCTCATACAAATAACTGGCTATCTCTGGAATATGGTCCCAGTGGTAATTTACAAAGCCCAAAAATGACTCGACATCCTTTGTGCTATGTGGCTTCGGCCAGGTGGTTACAGCCTTTACCTTAACTGGGTCAACTCTCACACATTTTGAAGCCATCTTTCCGAAGAATCTGCCTTCATGTTGAAATAATAAGCGCTGTTTGGGTTTCGACTTGATCTGATGGGTTAGAAACGTCTCAATCACTTTCCGAAGAATGAGTCTGAAAAGAACTCACCAGAACATCATCGAGAAACGTTAGACGGCTCAACCACATCAATCCCCTCAGAACAATATTTATTGCTGTCATGAAAGTGGCCAGAGCATTGCATAAACCAAAGCCATCTTTTGATGTTCAAACAGGCCATATTTGGTAATAAATGCCATCTTGTGTCGATCCCTAGTTTTGATCAGAATTTTCCAGTAGCCACTAGCCATATCTAAAGAACAAAAATAGATGTTGCCCCCTAGAGCATCCAAGTATTCTTGGATAAAGGCCAAAGGATAGCATCGTTGACCATGACCTTATTTAGTTCTTGACAGTCCATGCACCAGCGCACCCCACCACCTTTGTTTCATACCAAAACAGCCACTGCAGGTCACTCTGATGAGGACAGCTAAAAAAACCCCACATCCAGCATCTACTTCAAGTGCTTTTCCCTCCATGCCTAGGAAGGCTAAAGATAGTGCTTCATTCTTTGTTTCGCTGGAGTGTTGATCTGTGATTGTTGATCTTATGTATTATATCTGAGAAATAACCAAGATCAAGGTCATTTTGGAGAAACATCAGAATATCCCTCAAGTAACACTGAAAGCTTCTGAACTCCCTCCCTTGACAAGTTCACATTTGACCATTCCAACAAAGACTGCAGATGTTCAGGTACCTTTCCGGGATACATCTATGATGTAGAATCAGCATTTGTGCCTTTAATGCTATAGGCCTCAGAAAGTTGGCTGTTCATCAAAGGTGACAGACTATTTCCTTCTGAGAATGAATCACTGACATCATCTAATAATGTTTCCTCCATTTGCATGGCACCAAAGAACCTGGTTTTAGAGTGACAAACATATCTTACAAATTAATAGAGGGAATAGATACCTTCTTCTGTCCAGCTACTCACATAGTTGGGGACACTAAGTCCGATCGGTTATTCTTTGGTTTGACCACATACTCACCTGGATTGGCATCCTTAATTCCTCCAATTCCATGCACCTGACAATTTGGGGGAATTACTAAACTTTCTGTGAGTTCTACCTTACACATGGCAAAGTCACTGTCTCCTGCTTGGCAAAGAGTAGCTGGGATGATAGCATCTCCTATACTGACATCATTGCACTTTAGGTCCACTACCCCACTGTTGGGGAGAGGAAATCCAACCTTAAAATTACTGGGTCTGTCACTGGGACAATATAAACATCCCAAGGAATAACCTGACACCTAGAACCCGATATGCTACCATAGTGCCTTCTTTTGCCACACCTTTAAGTGGAACCCATTCCCCTGCGTGATAATCAAGACTAATTCGCTGTGCAAAGTCTGTACTGACTATCGTGACCTGAGCTGCTATGTCCACCACTGCACTACAATCCCATTTGTTCGCTTGGACCGGCATGCCTATGTTGTACCCAGTATTTGCTCTCAATGAAAATCCCTCCGAAATTAAACTATTTACATTGGAAGCATCGCACCCTACCTCACAACTATATCTGAAATCTCTATTTATAACCTGGCCACCAAGAGTCTTAAGGGTTGCCTAGTGGCCAGTATCTACAACCCTGGTTTGTTTAACCCTTTCCCTGGTGCTGACACTCATGGTAAAAGTGTGACATGCCCCCACACTTAAAACATGACCCTCTCTCCTGTGGCAGAGTACTAGCTGAAACCCAGCAGGGAAATTGCTACTACAGGCTTCTGCATCTTCTCCTGGGAGTACATGAACAATTGAACATGCCAAGCATGCTCTTCATGGCTTCCTGCATTCCGGTCTCAATTCCAGCTGCCACAGGCATCTCGGTTAGTGAGGCTATTCAATCCTGCAGACTCATTTGCTTGTGTCGTCCCCTATCTCAAGATCCTATAGACATAGATTGCACCTGAGGGAAGAAGATCTCATCCTCAAAGGACACTGACACACTTTTCAAAGACTCTTGCCCATACATGATGTCATGGTTTTGCTCTTGGATCTTTATAAGGTGCAATGCTTCTTCCAAGTCCTCTGGCGCCTTGTTCAAAACTTGAAAAGCTGCCAAACAATGTAAATGTCCCTCCAAGAATGCCTCTATAGCCATGGTCTGGATGCTCCCCACAGCACCCCTTGCAGCCGGGTAGCTGTCCCTGGCAAGTTTCTGAGCATACTCGGCAACTACTCCACACTCTCCTGCGGCCTCTGCTTCAACAAGGAAAGCTGCCACCACACACTAACCGGCAGGTCCTTTCTTCCAAACCAATTATCTAGTTTCCTTGACAATCACTGAAAATCCTCGCAAATTTCCTCTTTCAAACTCCTGAAAAATTCAAGGGCCTTACCATGCAAACCATCAATGAGATGGTCTAGCTTCTCATTCTGCCCCCACCCATTATGCAATGCAATCCTCTCAAAACTGTAGAATAAAAGGACGCCAGTCTTCCCTGCCATCATAAGTGGCCATCTTGGGTGGATGTGGTCCTCTCACTCTCCTGTCTTGCATTCCATACCCCAAGTTGCAGATTGGGTTATCCATGGTCAGCGATATTGGTTGATGCATTGCTGGCTGAACTACCCAAGGATACACCTGAGGCTGTAGCATATGGACCATCTGTGGCTGTTGCCCTAAAAATATCCACTGGATATTGGATATTGCCCCACTAGCCTTTGTGGTTGAAGTGCAGGAGCAAATGTTTGTTGCCCTGAACACACTTGATATTGGGGAAACCCTAGGAGTGAATACCCAACTTTCCCCCCACCCCCAGCCTGGGAGGTCAGGGTCGTACACTGTGGGACACTATTCATTGATACCGAGCCTGGCCCTAGTGGATGCAGGTTACCTATACTGGATGGCAGGGATGTTCCTGTGATCCAGGATTTAAAATCACTGCCCCCTTTACTCCCTTGAGTATATGGTAATGGTGCGCCCCAGGAAGCAGACACATCCTCCCCCCCCCCCTTGCCCACTAACAGGCTACCACTTGCAACCTTCGGGTAAACAGTTGTGGGTGTAGAAGTCTTATTTAATGATTTAACCTCTTCCCATTCCTCCCTTATGCGTGACTGAGGCACAATTACCGCATCTAGCTTTTTGTCCATTTTACATGTGGGACATAAATTTGTCAAACAGTTGGACAATTTGCTGGGACTCAGAATCCTGTTGCTGTTGCTGCTTTACACCGTTAGTGGGTGCATCATTGCTCCCAAAACAAATCACCTGATAATAAATCATGGTGTCCCATGTCTGCTGAGGCAAGATATTTCTGTCAATAAGAAATCCTATGTAATCAGCAGACCCTCTGCTGCCAATTCCTCCCTTATAGCCAAAATAGCTTTAAGTATCACAAATGCAATGCCTGGAAAAGCACCCAAAGCCTTTGGGCTTGCGGTTTTAATGACAACTGGGGCCATTCCAATGGTAGATTAGTCAAACTCAAAATTTGAAACAAATCACTTTTAATACAGTATCTGTATTTATAATGAATTGAAGAGTGAAGGGAAATTCACAATATTATTCAACACCAGAACACTAAAACTGAATAGTAAACCTTCACTCTCAATAGTGCATATATTTTTGAGTAGGTCAAGTCGACATGAGAGGGGAGAAAAAAATACTATTGAAATACCAGTAGCACATGGCAAGGCAAGACATGCAATCAAAGTAACCAATACTTAAGATTCAAGCAACACAATTGTCAAATACCAATGCAATGGATAGGGAAATAATAACACAGAGCAACACTGTGTGAATGCAGAAAAAAAAGTTATGTGCAGGTATGCAGAGTTGTGGACTGGAGATTCAGTTGTAACACTGAGCTGACACCAGTGTATCTGTTGTACAAATCCTGATAGTGCAGTCCTATCCAGGAAAAGGAGAAGAAAAGAAAAAAAAAAAGAATTGTTGCTGCCAGTATGATTTAGCCAATAGTTTTACATAAACCCATAATTGTGTTCATAATCAAACCAAATTTCTTCAACAAAAATTGTCCAACATACAATCTTGAATGGAGGAAGAAAGGAAAAAACACACAAAAGACCAAACAAAACTAGGAGAAAACTTGGTAAATTTGGTGGGAAACAAAACTTTTAAATTACCAGAAATTCACAAGAGCAAAGTCCTATTCCGTACCATTCACTGAAAAAACTGTATTGTTCTAAATCATAATAGCAAATTAATTTATCAAAGGAACAAATCATATTCATAAAATTTGAAATTTAGAAGAAAGTTTTAGGCATTATTAGCCTCTAAAAATTGGGTCATCAGCGGGGAACCAGCGCAAGACTTGTTTCAGTGCCATTAATCCCCAGACAAGTCATTCTGCTAACTGGTGGCACCATGCTTGCATGTCCAATACAAACATCCCCAGCAGATGTATTACGGAATAAGATGTTCCTCTGTTAATGGGCCTACTTAAAAACGTAGCCCACATGACAGAAATGTGATGAAACTACACCCAACACTCATGATTAGGTCTAACAAAATTGAATAATAAAATAATAAACCATCCCACACTTACCTACAGCGCCTGGTCTTACAACAGATTTGACGAGGCCTACCTGACAGACTGGTAGGATCAAACAGATCAAACCAGCTCTTCAACTCCAAGTAAAATTACATGTCATGTAATGTTGCTAATAAAGCAAGTGATTTACCTGGTCAAATGTGCCTTGCTTGCCTGCTGACCCATCCACTCTGGATGCATTCCAAGTCCCGAGTGATCCTTAATCTGTGGTCTGGCCTTTCCCAATCAGTGTCAACAAAGAGGTTCCCCTGCTGACGTCACAGGATTTCCTAGGGACATACCTCACCACATAGGTGCCAAATAGTCTGGTAAAAATCCCACAGAGGTACAGTTTAGTTCCAATGTGATACTCAAAGGTACAGTGCTGATCCAAATCCCACAGAGGTACACTTTGGTTCCAATGTAGTACAATTAAATGCCAAATATATCAGCCCACTTATAGACACTGTCCACATTCCACAGGTACAATGTATAAATGAGTATCCCCTAGGCAATAACAATGGCTTACAGTCCCACTAGCTTAAAGTTAGACAACATTTGTCAGATCTCAGAATTCTCCTCTCTCACCCATTCATGAAATGCTTTATATATCTAGACCAAGAACTCTCACCAATATTCCAGAGTTTTCCAATAAGTCACACAACCCAATTCACGGAAACCTGTGTGGACCGCATACAGGCTTTCCACAATGAATGTAGGTCACCATTCCAATTGTTTACAAATTACATGAGAGTCACCCCAACAAAGCGGGCCAACCCAGTGACTCTGCACACACTCATTGAGTACAGTGACCTCTCCAAATCAAGGCCAACAATCATTTTCATGTCCAGAACAAATATTTAAAGGTTGCATGTTGCTAAAGGTACAATTTCAGTTTGGAGTCTGTCCCTTTGGGAGGCATATTTAATACACTGGGAAACATAATGAAAGTAATCCTCAGCAGAAAGACCACGGAACAAAGTGGTCACACTATCAAGCCCATTTTCTGCTGTCGGAGTTCTACTTGCTGCATCCCATTTTCATTTTAGCATGGATTATGGCTATTTTCCTTTTCTTCAAAATAAAATAGCTCACTCAATTTACGTTTGCTTTTGTTTCATTTTCTTTTTTAGTCTTCAATGTTTTCAGCATTTTTGTACTGTAAATTGGGGGTCTTAATGTTGAAATGGTCTTTTTATGGAGATGGTCTTGATTGGAAATTCTAATGTATAAAGATTCAAGTGCACCTCTGTAAAGTTTGTACTGTAGGCTCTTTCAAATAGCTTCTCATTCCCTTGCCTTTGTAGTCATTGAATTTATATGTGATGACCGGGAAAGGTCAGAAGAAATCATAATACCAAGATGTTTAGGTTGCTAAAATGTTCAATAGCTGCTTGTTGTAACGTTAAATTAGTGTGATCAACATGCATCCTTCTGCTACAAAACAATGATGATTTAGTCTTCGCTGGGTTAAAAGTAAGTAGCCATTGGTTTGCCCAGTCAGACATTGGTGCAAGATCTTGATTTGAAATGCTTTTCCCTTCGACTGGGTCATCCACTTGGATAAACAGTGTTGTGCTGTCTGCAAATAGGCACATATCTGATTTAACTATGTCTACAATATTGTTGACGAAGATCAAGAACATGAGTGGGTCTTGTACAGATACATGTGAGACACCTGTGTAGATAGGGCCTGAAGTGGACGCCTCACCTTAAATAACAACATGGTGATGGTGGGCATATATATTATTTTCTTCCCACTCTAACAGCCTACCACAAATGCCTGTTTCCCACATTTTTTAGTGATATACTTTATCAAATGTTTTTGTGATATCACTACATGAAATTTATTTTCATAAGTTAATTGCATTATAAGACGTCTGGTATAGGCAAACGAGTTGCTTGATGGCGCCATCACTAGAATGTCTCTTGGACAGGACACAGTTATCCAAGAAAAAGTTTAAAATATGCTTGGAAACTGCACATTCATAAACTTTGATAAATGCAGTTAGTAGTTACAGTGGTTTGTAATTTTTACAGAGAACTGGTGTTTCACTTTACAAAGTTGGTGACATGTGTGCTTTCTTCCATTATGATAGGCATTTTGAACTGACTAGACAAACATTTAACAGTCTAGTCAGAGAAGAAGAGATCCTAGGTGCAACCTCTTTTAACAGCAATGGGCTGATGCCATCTGGACCACAAGCCTTATTAGTGTTTAAAGATTTCAAGATGCTTTAAACTGTTTGGTCTCTGAACTCAGTTTCATCTGCAGGATTCTGCTGGGAGTAATATCTCGCTAATTTAGCATCGTTATTGACACAGCACTGTTGCAGAAAGAAATCATTAAAACATTGCTTCTTCTGTATTGTGGAAAATGATTATATTATATGAAATTATGGTGGCAATTGATGGTTTGGAATATCCAGATATGAAGTACTTCACCATTGTCCACCAATTTGTGCTTTTTTAATTTTCCCTAGTTTACAGTTTCACATTGTTTCATGTGATATTTTGTTTCTGCTGACCACCGATTGGTAAGCATGACTGCAGATCACAGAAGTATCTCCACACGTTGAGGGCTTCATAAGATGCTGTTTTGCTTTTTTGTGTATTCTTTCCACTTTTTGCTTTTGAGTGCATAATTCAGAAGTGTATTATGCTGCGTCTTTCACACATGCGTGCACGGTCTTGTTTGGTATAACATCATGTGCAACAGTCAAGAAAGGTTTAGTCTATATGTTGCAGGCTGCATCAACCCTACCAGTATGGAAGCAGGCAGCCCAGTCAACTTATTTTGCTTTTCTCGGAATATATCAGAATCAGATTTAGAATAGTAAGTCCCATATATGCCTATTACAGCAATCAGCCTTTTGAGTATTGAAATATAAACTTGCCTCAACTGTGCATTGGTCGCTTTGTGCCACAGGTAACACCACCGATACAGATTGAATGCACTGGGGCATTTTAATGATTATTTGATCTAAACAAGTTGATGTTTGCTCTGTTATCCTCGTTGACTCTGAGACATGGAGCTTAAGATCGTTGTAAAAACAAAATAAAAAATTTTAAAGGGTATGTTTTTTTAGCATTCAAGTCCCCCACTATCATGAAATTTGAACAGTCTGTATTAGTGTAAGCAAGGTCAAAGTTAAGATGAAGACCATCACAGAAGGATACGTTTGAATTTGAAAGTCTGAGTGCAGCAGCTTGTACAAATTTGTTATTGTAAAGTCAGACATCCGCATTAACTCAAGATTTGGACCTCCAGATCCATTCGACGTTTAACAACTAGAGCATGAGAAACGTAAACTGCAATACTTCCACCAATCCAACCAATACAGTCACGGGGCATGATAGCCTGGAATTCAGGTGGATCGAGACTGTGACTATCTTTCTCAGCTGTAAAAAAGGTTACAGACATTATAATGTGGAAAGACTGCGTTAGGGAGGTTTTTGTGTAGGAAATTTTTCTCGTAAGAGACTACAAATGTAAGTATGACAGATTTTCTTTTCTCTTCAGTTTGGTTGTCCGGGCCTGGGTTTGGATGCACATCCCGACCAGGGCAATCAGTATGGAATCTCGAGGTAATTTACACTTGCTCTAATTGTTTATAGCTGTTTATTGCATGGTGCAAAGTCTCCGTTAACTGCGGAAAAATCAAGCTAAAGTATATAGGAACACATAGCAATGGGGTGCAAAGCAGATAAGATACTCAGACGACATCAACATCTCTGGAAAGATAACACGCCCTGGCCAAAACTGCATAAGAATATTTAAAGTTACATGAGTGTCACACAGATAATTTTGCCGGCAGATTCCCGAGTTAAATAAAGGTTATTTAAAACAAGATAAAAGCGTAACCCTGATATTGTAAAAGTATACCTGACCTATTATCCTCTCTTCATATCAGGGGAATACGAAGCTCCCCAGTGTGCCCTGAGATATTTCAATTGTTTGATATTCACTGTGTCAAATGGCAACAAATATGGGCAGTCAATGACTCATGGCATTACTTGTAATGAAAACACGATTGGAACAGTCGTCATTACAGTAAACAATGCACCACATGCTGTACATATTTCAACAACTGGGGCGCCCTGGAGACACCTTTAAAAGCATTAGAAATCTCATCGCTTTTTAATTCACTGTGAACAGTGCTTGCAGTAGAAACAAAGAACAGAATTCTGCATAGAAGCAGAAAGAAGGTAGAAAGATACACAACACAAAAGTGTTGCACATACGTTGGAAACAGCCTGTTTGAGTAGACGATAAAACCGAACCATAGTAGTATGCCTGTACTACTTGCATTCATGTTGTGCTTACAGTCCAGGAATATAAACTAAAATCACAACAAGAGTGGCGTGAACTCTAAACGTAACCTAAAATATTTAACCCAACAACACTAGACAAAGATATAGCATTAGACTGGTAAGTCCTCGTTTGCAAGTTGTTGTTTCCCAATAGTTAGAGAAAATATATACATATATTATAGAATTATGGATTGGACCGCCAAATACTGACACACCATGCGAGTTTGCGAAGCAAACGAGGACTGAATTATATTAGCGGCTTCAATCCGCAGCCGATAGACGGCACTACGTATTGGTTGAAAAATCATCTGGTCAGCCTCCTGTCAGTGCAAGCCAATGAGGAGCCGAGGCCTCAGTTTGACCCCATATGACCTACATGTCAACGTTTAATCCCTGTATCTTGATGTCCAATGTAAACTGCTTGGAGCCCCTTCTTATTTAGGAAGTGAACTTCCTCCTGCATGAGAGCAACCAGCGGAGACACAACTATTATTGTATTGTATTGTATTGTAGTTTTATTTGCTGAAAATCATACATACATGAGCATACATATTGCACCAGAAAAAGACTCATACACCGAAATAAGGAAAAGAGTATTATATAACTAAGACAGGTTTAACGAAAGCAAGGTATTCAGCTGGAGGAATGAAACCCCTTGGGACTTGTATTCCCTCCCGGCTGAGACAGCACTGATTATATATAAAAAGTATACAATAATTACTGGAATCAAAAGAATTACACAAATTATTATTATTGTAATGTGCTTCCAGTTCGTCAGTTTTCAAAATCGTCTTTTCCCAGTGCAGTGTAAATGGAGCAGCAATATATGTCAATGACTTAGCAGCACCAGTTGGTAAACTTACAAATACAACTTTTCCTTTCCCAAGATAACCTATAATGTCTAATTGCTCGGTTAAAACAGAAGGGCGACCTATAGCCTCTGCAACGAATTCAAAAACTTTTTTAATTTTGTTTCTTCTGTCGTTGGATCGGCCGCCATGACGTCCATGCTGCGATGTTTACGTTGACATGTATGTCAAATGGGGTTAACTGAGGTCTGGGCTCCTCATTGGCTGCCACTGACAGGAGGCTGACCAGATGATTTTGCAACCGGTATGTAGTGCTGTCTGTCGGCTGCGGATTGAAGCCACTGACATAATCCAGTCCTCGTTTGCTTCGCAAACTCGCGCAGTGTGTCAGTATTTCACGGTCCAATCAACAATTCTATAATACATGTATATTTTTTTTTACCGGTGGGAAACAACAACATGCAAACGAGGACTTGCCAGTCTAATATAGCATTAGATTATCACCTAAGTGTCATAGGTAACATAATGTTTTCTTGTATGTTTTAGGTCACACTATATTGTTGTTGTCGTCTAGCTTAGACATTGTAATGTAGGTTTGAGGAAAAAAAACTTATTCTATGACCCTGTTACCTAATGAAGGACTACAAGAACAGCTGTGTGTATATGATAATGAGTAGAGTCCATTTGTCCACAGGTGCAATAATCGTTATTCAGCTGGTACAATATGATGATAAAAAGCACTTAGATCCATGGAGGGGTAACTTGTGGCAACTTACACATATGCATGTACATTTACAGTACTTTCAAGATACTCATTTATTTTTCAAGACATTACCAGCTTATTTTTTGCATCGAGTAAACTAAAGCAAGCACTATCAAACTAAAAACCGATAAGAAATAAAAAACAAACAAACAAAAACAAAACAGAACAAAAAACAGCCTTACACACCAAAAAATAGCATAAACAAAACAAAAACGAAAAAGCAACGACTTCAACATAACAGCCAGAGTTGCAAATTATTCAGAAGTACTGTTGACTTTGAAAAGGTGCTGACTAACATAGCGGACTGAACAAACCACAACTGGGTATATTGGTAGATGATAGCAAGTAAGCTTGTCAAAAAAAATCATTGGTTATGTCCCTGATGCTTCAAAGCTGTGAAATTAAGATTACAAGGGAAAATTAACATTGCACTGATTTGAAATATAACTAATATAGTGTGTAATGTATGTAACTTGTATACACATGGTCACTGCAACTAATTGGACTGACAACTCTTTGATATTATTATTTAAGTTTTTGTCTGCATTTTCAATAATTTATGCTAATAGTAATACTGAACAACTGTGAAATTGATATGTTGATATTACTTACAGGTAAAAGAGAGAGACAGATACCGGTATTTGTCAAACTATAGTGTGCAGTGTCTTTCGGCTAGACGGGTATTGATTGAGTAACTGTGAAATGTATACATTGTATATTGATAGCCCTTAGGCTTTAAAGGGACCAGTACATATGACGCCATAGCGTTCAGAGTCCTGTGGTAAAACATAAAATCATTCATTGGGCAACTGTAAAAAGCATATGTAGGCAGCACGTAACGTTGAATAGAGGATGTTAGCGAAATCTGACAGCATGTACTGTCCAGTTTCCCAGAGTTACAAAAACAATTTTTAACAATTAAAAATGTGTATACTAGTAGTGCTTATAATGTAAGTGGTCTCTGTAATGACGTATTGTCCAATGACCCATTGTCACAAAAACACTTATCTACACTGAAACTGTAAAATTTCTATTTTATTTTAGTGTTTCGGGTGCAATAGAAGGATGAACTGTGTGCCAAATTGCGGAATGTTCAACCTTTGGAAATATATCCAAGTCATCATTATCACAGGTGTGATCATGCAGGCAAATTATACAGATTCGGCCAGGATACTCGTTCACCCTTATGCCTACGGTACCAACTCGCGGCAGATGAATATGGAGAAGCTAACAGTCTTGCTTGTGACTGCAGGGCACAACGTCACAGTGATCGTGCACAGCAGGTATGATGCAAAATATCTGCCAAGATCTGTGACACTTATTAACTACTCTGCTCCTGAAAATGTCACCTTGCTCAATGATCCAGCTTTTGTGGAGAATGAGTTAAGAACGTCGCCCCTTATGTTTGTGAGCTTATTTATGGAACTACAAACCCGTTTTTGTAAAGCATTGCTGAGCAATTCCATTGTCGATGGAGTGTGGATGAAGGGAACGTACGACTTGTATTTATTTGATGTTGTGGACGGCTGTGGGTGGCTCGTGGCCGCAAAGGTTGGTGCACCCTCTGTCGGGTATTCCAATGATGGTTTTAGTACATCTCCTGGCATGTTTTATCCTCTACCGTTAGCGTACATTCCAACTCCTTATGCACGTATCGGCGAGAATATGAAGTTCATGGATCGTGTCAAAAATGTCTTTCATTATATAGTTGCAGTATATATTGTCCCGACGTATGTCACTTTCCCGTCATTCAGGCCTCTCATATCAGAATACAATATTCAACTGGAATTGAATTTCTGGACAAATCCTACTGATCTTATATTTGTTAATTCCTACTGGTCGTTTGATTATGCCAGACCAACTATGCCGAATGTAGTTCTGATTGGTGGAATTCATTTTCGGCAAAGTAAGGTCCTTGACCCGAACCTTCAGGACTATATGTTGAGTGCTGGACAACACGGAGTTATTGTGGTCAGCTTTGGTACGCTTTTGTCGACAATGGAGCAATATAAGGCAGAAATATTTGCTCGAGTTTTTGCAAGGCTGAAACAAAAAGTTATTTGGCGTTATACTGGGGATCCTCCAGATCAATTGGGGAACAATACACGTCTGGTATCGTGGTTACCACAGAATGACCTGCTGGGCCACCCAGCCACAAAGCTCTTCATAACACACTGTGGAATTAGTAGTTCCCATGAAGCCATCCAGCATGCTGTACCGGTTGTTGCCGTGCCTATCTTTTTTGACCAGTTCGATCATGCATACAAACTTGTGCACAGATATAGGGTTGGACTTCAAATAAATTATGAACAGGATTTCTCCGAAGGCACATTAGAAACAGCAATCAATGGTGTTCTGAGAAACTATGAATCTTATAAATCAAATGCCGTCAAACTATCCAAACTCATGCTTGACCAACCAAAGACACCCAAGTCAATATTCCTATACTGGACAGAGTATATAATTAGACACAGAGGAGCAAATCATCTTAGTCTGCCTCATGTCAAGCAACTCACGTGGTACCAGTATTTCCTTTTGGACGTTCTTTTCTTCGCAATCACAATCTTGCTCCTTATAGTGTGGACAACTGTTTTCATATGCAGATGCATATGGTTTCGTTTTCGAAATTTTTCCCAAAGATGGAAGTGGAAAGCAAAACTACAATGATTTGACGTTCCCTATGCCATTATTAATGATGCGTCAACTGAAGAGAACAGCTAGCATAAAGGGATATATGTTTTCTGTATACTTATATTTTATTTTTATCAGAATTTTACACTTCAATGTTGCGTTTTCAAGTGGATGTAGCACCTAGTTTTCAATTAGTATTCATTCAAATTCTTTGCCAAATGTATCATACAGGTAGTCAGTTTCAAGGTGTCATTTTCAGCTTTAGTGAGATTCTCTAAAAGTAGATTTCAACTCCTGCTGAATAATCCTGTCTCTGTTCTCTCCTGCACATATGTGAAGTACTGTTTATGTATCGTTATTGTTTGTTGGCTATATTGATATTTTCCAATATCTGCCTACCTCCAGTTGAAAACTCCTACATGTATTTTTTCTTCTGTGTATCTGTTTTTTATTTATGGTCGCATCCTTTTTGCTACT
This sequence comes from Hermodice carunculata, assembly GCA_964020975.1. NCBI lineage: Eukaryota > Metazoa > Annelida > Polychaeta > Eunicida > Amphinomidae > Hermodice > Hermodice carunculata. Next base: position 855,881 of record CAXHWN010002465.1, on the reverse strand, counting down.
TAGATACAGCATTTCATTTATAAACTCCATCAAACTCGAACCCTGTGAGGTGTTGGGAGGGTATCAAGCCACGGCCTTGTATTAAGACTACCCTGCCACCATCACTATTTTTATGTGTTTCCGTTTTTCTTTCATAGTGATGACAATAAAGGGATTAAATAAGTGAATGACCTTCTTTTTGATGCATCGTCAACATAACGTGGTAATTCGACAGCAGTGCTACTCAATTAAATGGGACTAAAAAATAAATGGTTGTCTCATGATCAACCGTCACTTTTATACAGGCTAGAATGTCTTGCTTTACATGATAAACAAATAGTTCAACTCGACCTGGTCCAGGGCTCAGTGATAAAGAATGTCCCCGATCTGGGACAACTCCGAATACAGTAAGTGTACTTGGTTTACATACAATGAACTGGGCCATGTCGATTATGGCATTAACGCATACCGGCCTCAATTGAACCAAGGAGGCTACACGCTTCACTTCGTGTTGCCTCCTTGATTGAACCATTCTTTTTAGGAATCGGGATTTGGTGCATTTGGAATGTGCGTTTCCCATTTTCGGCTAGGTGACTGGTGCTAAAGGTTGCTGATTCGAGCTACGTCCCTTCCGTGGTCACAAAACATTCATACATTACTGTGTCTTGTACACATATTATATTTTTCTATGTCTCAGATTGTTCCATGTTGACTACCCCCCCCCCACACACACACACATAGACACACATGTACAGACACAGACATATATATGTATACACACACACACATATATATATATATATATATATATATATTATTGAGCTAAATCTCATACAAAAAATAATATCAGTAATACAAGAGTTGAGTGATTTAAGCCCTAAGTTCAAAGTTTCACAATTTAATAAACAATCAGAAAATGACATCACCGCCAGGTAATGGACAAATTGCGTGCAGTTCAAGTGAGCATACATTTCCAATAAATCGGAAGAAGATCCAACTTATGGTTTGGGAAAAAAAATCGGATGTCGGGGTGCCTATGAGCTTTAAAAGAAGCCTCTGGAAACACCGGGATCAATGTAAATCTGCAATGCCGTGACGTACTGGTTATTCGGAACCCTCTGAATTCGACATAAGCAAGGTCATCGGCTTGTTGGAGGTTGAATTTTCCCTGTGTGAGGTTGTTCGGAGAATGGGATGTTCGAGGTTAGCTGAGTTCATAAGTTTTCAACAAACAAAAGGATGCCAGAGGAAAGTTGGATCTAGAAGACCAAGGTTTTCAGATGGAGGTATGCCTGTTACTGATACAATAAATAAACAAATCCGCGCACACATCCTTACGCATATACTCAATGTTGACGAGGTGGAGGCCCGAATTTTTTGGCCAGGAGTATATTATCCATTTATATCAGCACGTATAACTATGAAAATCTTACTCTAGTACTTTTTTATTTATACTGTATACATTGTATTTACTATTTGAAAATGTATTCACCATGTAAGAAAAAATTGTATTATTATGGAAAATTAAAAATACATGCATCGGGGTCATAGATTTAATTTTGTTGTTTGGTGGCCTTCGTTAATCAAAATGTTTGCAACTTTGAGTATTTAAGATGGTCACTCCATTGCTTATACGGCTAATGATAAAGTACTAAGACCAATTTTATTTCCATGCTGCAAAGCCCATATTTTGCTGTGGATATAGTCACCATTGCCATCCTTTTTCTATAGAAAGTAAGCAGTCTCTTACTTATAAGCTGCTGCTTACATATCAATCAACAGTGCTATCACTACAGATAGAACAGGCAACGTGGTGGCACCAGGAAAACACGTTTGCATTGTTCCCACTCCTGTGGTCATCTGTCCAGGTCAATGGTAAAACAATATCCTAGTTTGGTGTGTTCAGGGAAAGAAATTACAAACTGCCCTATATGCACGTAGCACTTTATAGAGCATGCAGCTTAGATGCACAAGTCATCCTCCACTGTACAACAACTCATAGTGCACTCTAAGATAATAGACCTTTCATTATACAATAGCTTTCCTTCTGTAGTAAACCGTATTGATCAATATAATACAGTTACATAACATCAGATGTAATGGCCTTATATATTGAGGTCAAAACAAATTAAAAATATAAACATATATCTTTACCTGGTCCCCCTCTTATATGGTAACCTGAAGAGTGAGCAACTACCCAACAAAGAAATCCTCTCTCCGCATTAACACGTTTCTATGCATTGTCCTGATATTGTTCTTTTGAGAGAGACAGACTACCCCTCTTATGACTGAGACAGCAAATCGACTTTATTGGGGAATAACCTAAAGGTCACGAATCAGAGCTATGAAAATTGTCAAAAATATTGGTCAAGATTTAGCTTAACCATCCTGTTATTCTTAATACAGCTTCAGGGAGTATACACCATTATGTAAGCTACAAGGCAGACAACCACAAACAGTAGGTAAGGTAAGGATCAACTGGTTCATGTGGGTTCTCAGTAGATGGCTCTGTAGGCAGGCGGGCTATATATGTGCATTTCAATTAGTTCCCATTGTAATTTGCACGTATGTAACTTTAAAATCAATGTACCCAGAAGCAACCTATTTCTTGCGGTAAATGATTGTGTATAGGTAAAATGCTCCTATGATTTGGTTAACTTTTGCTGCAAAACTATTCTATAAATTAAATGCTATTTTGGCACAGCATCTAAGGGAATACACACTTCTAGCGCACAAGAATGTTGTGTATTTGTATATTCAGCCAAATACACATACCATTGCTAATTAAGAACTTTACGTTGTCTATTGACTTGTATATTCAGCCAAAAACACATACAATTGCTAATTGCGATCTTCCCTACTGTAAACACGTCTTCATAATTATACATGTACAAAGATTTTTAATGAAATATAACAAGTTTTCCAGCAACCAAAACCGATTGTCAAATGAAGCCAGGTGAGCAAAGGCAAATTAACATAGAGAATAAAGTTCCAGGTGAGCAAAGGCAAATTAACATGGAGAATAAAGTTCCTAACGGAAAGCTCTGGGTAAAATAACAAATACAACCTCTTACTTTCCTGCAATAAGGATCAAAGTAACTGTGGGTCCTTCCCTGCCTTTTTGTTGGTGGTATATGCCCGTACAGCGAGACATTATAATTTTTTTCGATATATATATTACATAAAGTAATGTCAGAAGTCGCTCACATTATTGTGTAGGGCATGGATCGCCTAAATTAAAGTGTTGCAGGTCACGAGGTCGCCTCAATCATTTTGACAGGTGCAAATGTGACTGGTCACAGAAATGAAAGAAGTGGTTCGTGCGAAGGTAGTTTGTGCCAACAAACAGCTCTTGGACTTGTAACAGTCTTTCAGTAAAAATGGCCATAGATGCCTTCTAATCATAGAGCCGGGGATACTTTACCAAGAAATGGTTAAGTCTATTATATCATGATCTTATTTTGGAAAGCAGCATGCGACAATTCCTTGCTAGGCAAAACCTTTGATCAAGCTAAAAAAGAAAAAAAAACGTAATTTATAAGGATATTGGTGTAACTTTATGAATTTGAATATTCTCGGTAAGGTTTGAAATTTATAATGTAAAGTCAAGTTGATGTTTTAGCTCATCTGGCTTGCTACTCATGCTGAGCTTTTAGGAGGCTCAGTCGTCCGGCGTCCTTTCACGATTACATTTCCGACTTCTACTCCAAAACCGTCATCCAGATTCACTTCAAACTTGACGGAAATGTACCTTGGGTGGGTCTCCACATAGTATATTTAAATGGTTACGCTCCAGTGATATTTGGAGTTTTTATGCATTTTTTTGTTTTTTGGGGGGATCTTAAAAATCTTCTGTGATCCGCTCACCCAATTCCTTTGATATCACACATGAACACTCCTATAGACTCCTAGTTTTTACTTTTTTTACCAGGTAGTGCCGCTATTTTCTATGTTTTTGTGTGTGTGTTTGTGTTTTCACTATTTTGGACTTATTTACATTAACAATCACTAAAATTAAGCTAATACGTTGTTGATATGATCCTTCTGAAATGGTCAAACAAAGTTGTTGACTAGGTGGCACTGCTGGTGATTCCTGATTTTTAACGCTTTTTTTTTTTAAATTCAGGTTCTTATCGCTGAATGCACCTATCCTATTGATTACTTTGTAAGTTAATGTACATTCTAATTAGAATAGAAAACCCTACAATATAGCAGAAAGTATATGATGGAGGGGGGCTACAAGACTATGAAAAGAAAATAGATCAGCACGAAAAAACTCTGCAAGATCTACAGTGGCGACTGGACGACCTAGAGTAGTACTCTCGACATCAAAGGCTTAGAATAACCACACCATGGCAAGAGAAAACACTGGTGATGCTGATAAAATGGCCTTAAAACTATTTCAGAAAGGAATGGTCCTCAGTCTCACATTGTCCGATATAGACAGGTTTCACAGTGTTGCAAAGAAAGTCAATGACTTCATGCCAATCACCATAAGGTTTGCAAACTACAAGACAAGAAGTGTTCAAGACAGCCGGATAAGCTCAGGGAATGGTCCAGTTTGTGGGTGTTACCTTTTTACAGCCCAAAGCTGAACAATAAATCCCAACAGAATAAAATAAATCATAACAATTCTCAGTCTACAAGCCCATCACGTTTTGGTCCCCCCCCCCTCCAAAAAAACAAAAAACAAAAAACAAAAAAACAAAAACAAAAAAAAACAAAAAAACATAAAACACCATCTCCTTCAGAATGCTGGGTAATCTCTCAACATATTTCCCTTTTATTATTGATTTGCTTATCAACTTGTGTTTATAAACAATGTGCTGCATGTGAATCTTTAGTCACCTCTGGTCTACTTTTAACATTGTTCTAGTGACTTATATTGTGTATTCTATTCTTTGTGGTATTTTTTCTTTTTGTCGGTGAAAATAGCATTTATCCTAATGTTACTTGTACGATAAACCGACATAAGTAAGGATGAATTGAATTGAATTGTTGTTCACAGGAACAGAATAAAGCTCAAAAGCTCAAGATGGCAACAAAACATTCATAAATGAAGATCTCACAAGTAAGAGAAGTTCTTCAGCGGCCTGAAAACTGAAAAAATCTGTACCGTACTATTTACCCATTCAATCAACTAGTTAGTTTCTTCTATTTCTCTCAAATGGTACATTGTGGGTTTATTTATGTAGTACTCTCGTTACTTTCTCTTCAAAACACTTGTCTTGCCAGTTCTGCAAACACACATAACGAGACATTAACTGGTTACAAAGTCGGGTCACACTTGGGTCCCAGGAGGCTAGTTGGACCAGTGTAGGGGTACCTTCATTTCGTCAGATGTGGGCAAATTATTCGGTAGGATAATATACCGGAGACTACGAAGAATAGTTGCAAGGTTTGGTCTTTTGGGGTGGTATTCAGAATGGATTCAGACCACATCTTCACATTGGCTCAGGTGTTAGAATTGGGAAGACAAAAGTGGAAGAAAGTCTTCATAGGTTTCTTAGATGTGAGGAAAGTTTATGACAGGGTCTCGAGAGATACCCTGTGGGAAAAACTAAGTGGACTAGGAGTTGGTTGGATCTTTCTAGAAATTCTGAAAGCGTAGTATGCAGATGTAGACTGTACACTCTCATTTGGAAAGGCAGAAGTTAAGAATGCACGGCTGCGCCGTTCTAGAAAAGTCGAAACAATGGCCTGAACATATAAATTTCATAAATCAGAAAAACCACAACACCACCTGGTGGACAACATGTGAACAACGTGACAAAGTGATTCAATATCAAAGCAACTCGCCAAATTCTTTCCGAGAAGAAAAAATCATATTTTTTACTTTGAACAATAAATACAATTATAAAAATACCCACTTAATAAGAAATTGAAACATTGCACCAGCTTTGTTAACTTGGTAAAGGCCTGCACCGGGCACATGTGTAAAAAAGTATTCCCTGCGACTGTTTTTGAGAAATTAAATCTCATGTATAGATAGATGATGATGCAACAGGTTTCGTTCTGCTTCCATACACTTGTACCTGGAATTTCACCTTTATCTTTCCCGAGTCATTGGTCTCCCAGGGCCACCACTGGCACACAATATGGGGCCCTTTAACAGATATGGGGGGAGGGGGGAAATAAAAATACAACACTTGCTGCATAGATATGTGGCCTCTGTAGAGGGGCTGGTCTCTTGTTAGAGGGAACATACATATGTTTATGAGGCTGGCTTTTAGAAACTTAGTCCCACAGGAGAATTTTACCTGTCTCAATGGCTCCAAGTCTCCCACTCTCCCACTTTTTATAAAATGTCTCCTGCATTTTGCAAATCGCAAAAAAGTAGCATTATTCCATCAGTAGCTGTAACGTTGTACTGTTTTGTCCTGTTGTTGTACAATTTGGGTGGAGGGGGAGGGGGCAGAACACAACATTTATCCTCATTGTGATTTGTGTTATGTATAGCAATGTTTTTGCTATGTCTTTCTACTTGAAATGCTGATTTTAGAACAATTATTGTAATTTGTACTCTGGCAGAATATTTGCACATATAATAAATGTGATGACCATAAATACACACATGTATGGCTTACTTTTGTTAGCTGTTAGAGCAGTTGAGTGATTATTTTCATTGACTGTTAATGACTCTGACGGTGCCCAAAATGGTTCAAAATGCAGGAAATGAAAGTGAACATTTCAAATTTTTCCTGGAGAAGCATGTCCCCTGACCCCCTAGCTATGTTTCGCGCCATTGGCACTTGGCCTCCCACTTTTCACTACCTGCAGGAGGGAGATCTCCCTGTTTTAACATAGTCATAGATTAGCTTGCAGGCTCTGCTAACTGCTCATGCAGCCTGTCGAGCACCAGTCTCCTGGATCAAATCCATAAAGCTACAGAACAAGTAGCAGTGCCATAGTATGCAGGGACCTGTCATGTCATCAGTGCATTTCTTAAAGAGGCCACTTCGGAGTCAGGAGAATAGGAAAGGTCGGAATTAGGTCTGAAGTGTGTATTTCCCCCATTACACAACCAACTACACAAAAATTTGAACAGCTAGAGCTGTGCATTCCCATTGGTTTGCATGTTCAAGTAACCTTAAATCAACTGGTCACATTAGTAGCGGTGGTTATATGATTTTTCTGTGGTATTTAGTTACGCATCTAGATTAACTGTGCGAAATTTGGTGTCTCTATGTGCAGTTGTTTTCAAGTAATCAAGTTGCAAATTACAATGTAAAGTAATAGGAATACACAATTCTAGCCCTCCAGTGACTGCAGTGCCCTCTTTTAGGCTGGGCTAGAACCTTCTTTCCTTGTCCTTGCCTATTGGAGCTTATGTCATCGCCGCCAACATAATCAGGCACAAGATAACCCAAACATGTTTCTGAACAGTTAAGCGGCCAATGCATGTGAACACCTAGGGGTGAATCCCTTTGGATGGGCCGGGAGTTGAACCCGTACCCGTTACACAGAACAACCATACCACTTGGCCATGGCAACTCCTTACCAAGTAAACATGAATATTTCTCAACAAATTTTATGTCTTTCTCACAATTATGTGATACCAAGAAGTACTGTTATTTTCCCCGCTTTGTGTGGCCAAATATATCAGTGGGTTAAAATCTCCAAGGCATATTTCATACAATCATTAAACCTTCCTTAAGGAACAGAAGCCTGAGAGGTGATTGGTAACAGAGAATTTCAGAAAAACCAATTGGACCAAATGTACAATGTGATCAATGGAAGGAACATAGTAGTTAGATGCATAGATTAAACCAGATAATGATGCTGATGTTATCAGTTGCTCTCACACAAAGCTAGATAGAGCCCATAGGTTAAAATTACTACATACTCTATTCGTTATTTTGTGGTTTGTTTTTGCTGAATATTTAGCTTGGACAAGGACCTGCTACTGAGAGAGACATGAACAGGTATAGGCTCCGAAACATGTCAGGAGTAGTTACCAAGTGAAGCCTCTTTACTTTATTTGGGTTAATACAGCCTACAGTTAAGCCCATATTAAACTGAAGTTACCAAACAAATCAACCTTTTGCAACCTTTTACGAACCATTTGACTGAAAGGCAAACCTTCTTGAAACACTCTCCAAACCATTTCAAAACCATTCCTCTTATTGCATTAAAACCCTTTTAAACACTTTTAAGGGTGCACTAAAGAATTAGAAAGCCTGTACATTTCTTTGTTAATCTTGCTGTATTTACAGACCCATAACATTTTTTTCAGTAATATGTTCAGGAAAACCAAAATATTGCAATAAACGTACACGATTGAAGCAGTCAGTTTTGATCAAATTTCAAAAAAGCTGTCGGTGGAATTTTTTTACGGCTGTACAAAGATGACACCTGCTGGTCACCAGACAAATTAGAGACAAATTGACAACGCAGAACCATATACTTTATGTATTAATTCATTGCACCTGGTGCAAGGTTTAGTTAAAAAAAACTAATGTATCTGACAGCAAATATACTGTGGGTCTCAATTACACACACAATATTGGTCTTCCTCTGAAATAACATCTGCTGGAGATCACTGAATGCATGTATCATGCTAACTTTTCAGTGGCACTTACTCGGGACCTTAGACTTCGCGCATTAATTCTTTAGTGCACCGTTAAGAAAAATTAAATTTTACAAAATATGATTAAAAAAACTGTGAATGAGAGGTTACATACCTAATGAATGTAATGTGATGAAGCACATAGGTTCCAGTCTCTTATTTTTTACTCAGATTGCCTATTATCTGTGGTATATCATAGCCCCTGAAGTCCAGCTTTTGCCCTGAGCTCCTTTCTGTATCCCTCTTGCTTGTGATAAAGGTATATGCATATTTTGTGTTTACTGTGTGGCATAAAAAGGGCTGGTTAGACCAATTATGAATAAAATTGACAATATTAATTACTAAATATGGTATACTTTAATGAAAAATGGCAGATTTATTGCCAAAAAAGTCATAATTACACAAAAAGTGAGGACAAAAAGAGCCCAAGCACCTTAATATGTGTGTAAATTATTGAATGAATACCTCTTGTAGAATTTTAACATAATAATAGATATCTGCATTGACTCAGGGAGGGGGGGGGGGGAAATTACAAAGTTACATGCAGTGAATTTCTTTCTTTCCTTTTTCCTTCAATACAACTTCCTTGTGTATATGATAAACCTGAAGATTTGTGCATGTATGTCCATATACACAAACATTGATATATATGCATTTTACATACAAAAAAAGAGGTATGTTCCATTTGCATATAATTTTAAATGTCATCATCAAGTCTGTGGTGATTAAATATTTCCTGAATGTAATATAAGAAAACAGATACCCTGCATCCTGATACAGCAAGACACCCTAACCCACATCTCCACCCTGACTGGCTCTCATCACCCCACCCGCCTTCACTGTGTTAGTCAGAATGGCCATATCCTTACCATCCCATCTTTGCCCTGCATCACAAGTTGATTTGATCTCAAGATGGGAATATGCAAAAGACGAAAAGCAGCTTTACTGAAAAGTCAGACCTTTCAGCAATGAAACAGCCCATGGAACAAGGGCAATGGAGGTGTACACACTGTTGAAAGTAGAAGACGTGACTTTTCGCGGCCGTCAAAAAACAGGTACGAAGATGCTATGGACCAAGAGCATATTGAAGTCATGCCTACAATACTCAGACCAACAGAAAGAGAGCCAAGTGAGACTGAAAAACTGCAAAGACCTGTGACATTTGACCGCATAAATGGGAATAGGATCCTCCAAATGCAATCTATGGAGGACTTGGTCAACAAGTTTCTTGAAGAGCACCATCACATTGAAACAGACTGTTCTTTTCCAAATGTGCCATTTGTGGCCGGGATGGAAGTAACAAATGGACTTGGGGCCACTGAAGTCCTAGAGTGTACAAAATGTAAGTACCGCTCATCCCCTACACATTTGTATGGAGAACTTGTTGTGCCAGGTAAACGTGGAAGGCGACGGGCTGTCATGACAAACCAGTTAGGTACGTCTTTACATTCGAAATGGAAATACTGGTGCCAGAACTTTACTTGCCAGAATTTATGTGCCCTGCCCCAGTGTACCAACCATGCAGTATATTGCTAACTCGGTCTCTGATGCCTGCTTGGAACTGCGTAACATTGCCATTGAGGAAAACCGGACTTTCTTGGCAAAAGTACTACAATTACGAGAACAATCGAGAGACTCCGCAATAATTGGCATTGCAGCTGAGGCTGATGTTATGTATAACAACCCTATAAAAGGGCGGTCTTTTCAACAACCTTGGACTCAAGCTGTATCAACTTTGATTGAGCAGGACACTGTGTCTCAAAAATGGTGGTGGCTATGGCAACAGTCAGTAAAATTTGTTGTAATGCACAAAAACTTCAGACGCAGGGAGCAATAATAACAGCTTGTCCAAACCATGATGGTGTTTGCCAGGCCACCTATCCACAGCATTAACCAACAGGCAATGCTGAGTCAGCTATGGGACAAGAACTGGTGAAGCAGCTGAATAATTCATCGGCATCTCTACATCTTTCAGAACTGTGCACAGATGGTGACAGTAAACTTTTTCAGGGTGCCTAGTATGCACAAGATGAAAATGTTACCATAAAGAAAAATATCTGTGCCACACATGTTTCCCGCAACCAAAGGAACTGTGTACACAATGCGAAACTTAGTAACAAACTTATTGGGTGTAAAAAGAATAAATCAAATTTTGTGGAAAAAACTTTCCAATGTTGTTGCAAAGAGATGTAATGTAGAGCTGCGGAAAGCAAAGCAGGCAACACACACAAAACTGTGGAGAGATTGACAATGAAAGTGAACAATGCCAAAAACAACAGTTTGGATTGTTTAGTCGCAAGCATGACAACTGCAGGCGCTTTTCCTTTTTTTGTCGACACAGTAAAGGTACTGCACCTGTGCCAAGATACCTGCCTGGACATAAGTATTTAACTACGGAGGACACAGACAGAGAACAATTACAAATGTGATTGATAAGAAATTGGGGCCAGCTGCATTGAGTACTCAAATTTAGCTCCGCACAACAAACAAAAGTGAAGCTATGCACAAGCGTACTCTGAAGGGTGTCCCAAAGTCAAATACTTGGAAGGGCAATCACAGTGGGCGCTGTGCTGCAATGATCCATGAGGCATGCAATCCAGGTATAGGGGATTCTATCATAAAGATAGATAGGTTTATGGGATCTGATATTAAATATGGTGGCCCTGGTGCAAAACATTTCAATGAACTGCAACAAAAACCCAATGTATGATACTGGCAGGAAAATAGTTTGGCATATTTCAGAGAAAGAAAACAACTTTTGAAAAGGGCATTGAGATGCAAAGTTGCTCATTCTGAATATAAGACTGGCTGTTATACAACAGATCATACGTATCGCCTAACAGGTGTTGATTAATATGTTACAAATCTGTAATATTCACAACACAGATTACATTATACATTGTGGATAGTTTTGATGCAAGTTGGGTTTTTTTCCCCTCAACATTGATTGAGCTGGCTGTTAATAAATTAGTGGTTCTAAAGATAAATATGAGGGGTTCATGCAGATTTTTTAATGACACAAGTGACTTGCATCCATATTTTGTGATATTGGCTGCTTTACATAATGCAACCAATAAAAAAGTGATGAATTTTTGCTTGGTATTAACACCAGCAGCGCCTTGTCTTGAATCTGATGTACCTCAAGTCACCCTAGGCCTAGCGTCATGCCCCCGTGCACAATAAACAGCCTTAACCTTACCTAACAGACCATATCTGGGTCCTTTCTAGTACTTTTCTGGCATATAACAACTCAAGCGGAGCTTCATACAGGTAAGTTTATGTCAGTGACAACAAAATAGCGGTCTGCTCGGGTGAACCAGATGTAAAAACTCTACTCTCAGACTGTATGCATGTACATATTTACCTTTAAATGGCTTTAAAAAGCACAAAAACCATATGTATATGGCGTACATTCCCATTATTTCACTTATTTTCCATCACAAGTTGTACATGCGATGATTGGTTTCACAACGTGGCAATAAAAATCATGTTTGAGATTACACCTATATTTTGACTTTAACTTGCTTAAGGCTGCACTAAAGAATTAGAAAGCCTATACATTTCTTTGTTAATCTTGCTGTATTTACAGGGCCATAACATTTTTTCAGTAATATGTTCAGGAAAACTAAAATATTGCAATAAAAGTACAGGATTGAAGCAGTCAATTTGGATCAAATTTCAAAAAGGCTTTCGGCGGAATTTTTTTTTTTACGGCTGTACAAAGATGACACCTGCTGGTCACCAGACAAATTAAAGACAAATTGACAACGCAGAACCATATATTTTATGTATTAATACATTTCACCTGATGGAAGGTTCAGTTAAAGAAACTTATGTTTCTGACAGCAAAAATACTGTGGGTGTCAATTACACACACAATATTGGTCTTCCTCTGAAATAACATCTGCTGGAGATCACTGAATGCATGTACCATGCTAACTTCTCAGTGGCACTTACTCGGACCCCAAGACTTCGCGCATTAATTCTTTAGTGCACCCTTAAACCTTTCTCTAATGGTTAATACCCATTTCACACACTTTCTCAACCTCATTGATGATAACGTTGAAATGGTTTGAAATGGTTTGCAACTGTTTCAACCATTTGAAACCCTTTGTCAACCTTTTGCAAACTCTACTACAACACTTTCCGACACAAAACATGCATTTGGCTGTTAAGTTTTAGATGGGCTTAACTGTATGTCAAAATTCTAGAGAAGAATGTGCACAATATTGACAATAGTACTTCCATATGTGTATAGGTTAGATAGTGACAGGTTAGCTTAAGGAGAGTAAAGAGTTCGGACTGCGGAATAGGGTAATGACTACCAGGAAGTGGTTCTGAAAAAAAAGACACAAGTACAATACATACATGTGCTGATTCCATCCATACCTTGTATCCATACACACATACACTATCATCCTTTTAACTCTTTAAATGTCAAGTTTTAACTGACTCAACTGCTGTCCCCTACATGCACCCAAAACACGATGAGAACACCTGCAAACTAGGACCATTATGTTGGTCTGTGCGGTCTCCAGGTAACTGTATGCATGCTGGAATTGGAAAGAAAACATCAAATATGATATTCTCCGCATAGCTCTTTGCTGCCTCATGTATTAATGTGTATTATGCAAAATATTCAGATTGGTAGAACAAGGCAGGTGGCAATTAGCAACTTTGTATGTCCGCAGCTGATTACAGAACCTAATATCCAAAATTATTGTGGGCTGTAGTTGTGTATTCCCATTGAAATGAATTTGCCAGTCACTTTATATTAAGCTAATGAATTGAAAATTTTCGAATCATTTAAGTTTTACCCCTTTACTTGATGTACATGCACCATGACAATTTTTGATGTTCCTGCATGTGCTTGCCAATTGCAATGGAAACTAGGCAACTGGTAACATGCAACTTAGCCCTGACTAAAGGGTTTTCTTCAAGAGGGATCCAGGAACCGAACAGTCTATTCTTGCATTTCCGTTCTTCTGCATGGTTTTCCAAATACACATTCCAGTTGTTTTGAGAATCATTTTTCACTGCAGTCAATGTCACGAACCAGTTGTCAGATGACAGTTTAACATCAGAAATATCTAACCTTTGCAACAATAGGGAAATACATTTGATATATTCTGTAAAATGAAATATATTTAATCACAGTCGTCTAATGTCTTCTGCTTGGCCCAGTGTATCTCGTCCTTTCCCATTTGAGTTTGATATATCACAGACCCTGTATGTATTTTCATTTGATGGTTGAGATACGCCGGTATCCACATGCCATTTTGGGGACGCACTTTCCTATAAAGGCACTAATATCTTAAATTTGTGGTTTGTTGAAACTTTACATTTGACACACTCCATTTTTCACCTGACACAGCTAGCACTATCAGGGGAGGGCATCCTATCACAACGTCACACAGCTAGCACTATTAGGGGAGGGCATCATATCACAACATCACACAGCTAGCACTATCAGGGGAAGGCATCCTACCACAATGTCACACAGCTAGCACTATCAGGGGAGGGCATCCTATCACAACGTCACACAGAAATGCGACCAGGCACTGAAAAGTGCGATATTCTGCGATGCATATTTTCATTTATTTGTTGATGAGAAAAAATTCCGAATGATCTTTGAACCTCATTTACGCTGTTGTCAACTGGCGCTCAACGTGTCAACCACTTCAAAAGCACTTCTGCACATTCACATAATGACAGGAAGTGGCTTGCTTTTTGATTAAGATTGCCATGAGGGGCAGGTGGGGACACATTTGCAGGGCAACAGGCTTCAACACTGTCATGGATTGGATAAGTAGATTAGAGTCAACAGATAATTATTTTTTACAAGACTTTTTTTATTTTATTTCTAGTTCTGGTTTATTTTTGTGACAAACAAGATGTGTGACTTTTTTAAGAACACATAGCACTGGTGATTAGAGTCAATAGATATAAATTTATAGAAGACTTTTTTGTTAATAGTTCTGGTTATACTATTAATAGAGTTCATTTTGAATTCCTCATCAAAAGACATTTCCAACAGATAACAACATGTCATATCTGCCATTAGCGACTAGGCAACAGCTTTTATCGGCGCGCTCTGGGCGCCGGCGCCCAGACCGGGCCGAGGAAAGCTGTTGACTCAGACTAGAAAGTGTGAAAGCCTCAGATATACTGGCTTCAAGTGTGGATCCAGAATTTTTCCGAGGTTGGTGGTGGTGTCAGTGACTTGAGGGCGAAGCCCGCATGCGAGTGCGAACGGCACGAAGGCTTTGGGGGGTCTGGGGGCCTCCCCCAGAAAATTATTAAAAATAGATGATCTCATATGCGTTTTCCTGGCATTTGCATTTTCATACGGACTATTTGGATTTTCAGCGATGCAAACTTCACTAATCTGGGCTCCGCAAATCAAATTCCGCTTTATATCTGATTCAAAGTAACATGAAATAAAGAAAAGAAAAAATGAGTCAGGGACCAATAATTCCTGGAAATATGTATTTGTCACCTTTACCTGCTAATATTTATATTGCTACTGGTAATGAACAATATTATCACATGGTCATACCTAATAAAGGAATAAAATAAGTATAGGCAGAAGAAAACAAATAATATGCCTACATTGACAGGTTTAACACTTCATTTATTATAAAGTTACAGATCTTTTGGTGGCAAGTGTACCCAGTCGCTATCATACTTTTTCTGAAAAAAGGCCAACTTTTAAAATTCCAAATGGAAATACAGAAGCACCTCAGTTTAAGTATTGTTTGGCTTACTAAGCCAAGCAATAGAATTAGCTCCAGTGAAATAAGCCAGGCGATACTCCATTGGTCCTTGGAGTAATTATATATATATATTTTAATTGAAAATTGGGAACTATTTTGGAGTAAATGTATAGGCAATATCATGATCAGATCATGATATTGCCTATGGATTTACTCCGAAACAGACACTTGGGTAAACGTATTTGGATCGTGTTTTATATAAATATATACAACCTATAATGCTGGATAAGTGCACATTTACATGCAGGTACATCATATATTGCTGGACCTGTTGAAAATACGTTTGGAGATTCTTCATCATTTAAATAGAAGTGTTTGAAATGCATAGTGTTTAAATGCGTTTGTGAAAGTGTTTGAAATCGTTCGGGTAATTGTTCAACGCGTTTGGAAAGTGTTTGAACACGTTTGGAGAAGTGTTCGGTAGCTTTGTGAAAGTGTTTGAACGTTTTGTAAAAGGGTTTGACATTTTTTCCCAAACGCTTTCCAAACGCTAGCCAAACACATTCCAAACACATTCCAAACGTTTTCAAACGTTTCCGAACACAGTAAAACACGAAAAAAGCGTTTGGCTGTTAACTTTAAGCCAGGCGTAACTGTATATAATACACAAACCTTGAGTGGGCACCAAGCTGAGACACACAGCATTAGCAGGCATATCATAATGACTTGTGTTCTCGGTTATTCACCCTCTTTGATCTTATCAGTGTGGTATATTAGCTGACGCCTGCTTCAGTAATTGAATACACATCTGCAAGAGCTACTAGCTTGTCGGTACCGATTTCTGCATTTTTCTTTCCATACTTAATCCTCACTAAATGCTTTTGTCCCAGTTTTACTCAGCTGTCATTGAATTAGCTGTAGCAGTTAGTCCAGCTGACATCACAACCGCTCATTGTCATATCTAAGAAACTTGATATCTCTTTACCAGTTGGGAAAAAAGTGTGTATTTGCTGACATGGGTCCTCATTTACTAAATAAAGCAACTCAAAAATTGTAAATATCACCACAGTACCCCTTTAAAAATGATAAGAGGAAGTTAGTTTTCAAAATTAACATGGTCCATTATAATGTGCTTATCTCTGATAAAAATTTGGTGAAGCTGCGATTCATCCTTGCTGAGATATTATGATAACGTCATCCCCTCGTGTGCCACTCAGACTGCCTTGAAATAAATACTTTAAAATTTCATAGAAAATTTATAAATACAAATAGAAACCTCGTCCATTGTAAGACACATCTCTGACAAAAATTTGGTAAAGCTATGATGAATATATTTTGAGACATCGCAGTAAGGTCGTCAGGGTTGATGTCATATAGACGGCGTTCACATAAATATATTACAAGTTTTAAAATAATCAGAAGAACCTGGTTTTATATAGAAACTTGGTCCACTATAGGGTGCATCTCTGATGAAAATGTGGTACAGCTACATGTACGATGAATGCATTTAGAGATATTGTGGTAACATTGACAAGAGGGACGGACGCACAGACATCTCAACATAGAATACACTGCTAGGAATAGACTTATATGATGCACAATCCAATGTCTCAATCACTAAAAAGATGGAAAACATTATCACCTGGTGAAGGGGACGGTCTTGAGGGATCCTGTAAGCACCGTCTGGTGATAAATCCCCCAGTCTCATCATGAGCCACGGCCGGCACTAGCCTGTTGAAGCCCCGACTAGACACTGTATATAATGTTCAATGATGAGCTCCCTTCGGATGGACAGATGCACGGACGACCCAAGGGACGACAATACCCTCCGGCACTTTATGTGTCGAGGGTAAAAGCAGTATTTTGAGACCCTATGATGTGTCTAGTAGAGGTATATATACTTCAGTGAAGTCTCTGCCTGGTCAACAGAGTCACATGTACCTTGTACTGTAGAATAAGCCATTAACATATCTGATTTCTCATGTGTCTTGAGCTGGTGTAATGATGGCATTGTTCCTTTACTGTCCCCAATACTAATTTTCTTAAGATCCTCGGACAGTGACTCTTTTCATATTGAGGCTCTTCTTTGCCTGCATCTGTGCTCTCCACTCTCCGTCTGCCCAGGCCCCTGGTCTTCATGTCTGAAGTCAAACAAATGCTAGACTAGTTCCTTTCCCCCTTAAACCGGCCAAAACTGGCTTCTGGTCAAATGTCGTCTGATTCCATGTTTTCAGCTAATTTCAACAGTAATAAAAAGCAATTTGATTCAGAATTGAAGATGAGACCTATAAAGATAACATGCCCCATGCCAAGGAAAGCTGTTGACTCAGTCTTAATTCAAGGGGGAAAGGGTTAAGACCACCCTTCCGGTTAGCAAAAAGTCACATATTGCAGCTGGCCCTAAAATTATCTTATTATTGTTCTAAAAATTGTGGATATGTATTGTGAGTATATTGCTGTTGTGAAAAAGTGACAAAAACTATGATGTATGTCAACAGCCTTTTATTTGTAACTTTCAAAACCCTGCATCACAGTGTATATTTTGGCTTGCAACACAGACAAATGTGGAATATAATTTATGACCACAGATATTTACTTAAATTATTGAAAAAAACACGGGAATTTCTCAACATATATAAGAATGTTTTATTTTTTTTTTATAAAGCCAATTTTTTATTTTAGCAATCAGGCACTTAGCTGAGTGCTAAAACAGCAATTTTTTAATTAAATGCTTGTTCATCAGTGCAAGACCAGTTTCGCTTTCAACAAGAAAGAGTTTGAAAAGCATGGAGGCTGTTCCTAGCAGCATATAAATTTTCCACTCCCTGTGACAGCATAGTGTACACTGGGCTTGCTTCAGCATCATATTCATGTCACAATCACTCCAAGCAAATGACTAACAGCACTTTATTTCAAGCAGGCTGTCTTCAGCATGCTTCACGGCAGGAGTTAGCAAGAATTAACCTTGTCTGCGTCAGAGTAAGACTGGGTCAGTGGTTTTCCTTGGCGCATGTGTTCAACCTGCGTGATGGACAGCTAGTGCCCTAAGGCATGCCATTTTGATAGGACTTTTCTCAAAATTTTACTAAAAAAAGTTTCTATTACATTGCAATGTGAAATTTTTAATGATATTAACTGTTTAAAACTAGCCAAGTTGTGGACCAAGTCTATGCCTTTTCACGGTGTGCATGGGGCACAATGGGCCCAATGCACGCCGAGAAATGCTATTGACGTCGGATATTTTCTCTGGAACTATAGGCACACTGGTACTTGAAAGAAAGGTCTTTTTACGACGAGTACAAATCTGAGATCCTAATGGTAATTGAGACTGGTTTGACTTAAGTAGATCAATTTTAGACGCAATCGGCACTGAAAGAGCCAAAGCAGACATTTTCCAGTTGGACACTTTGAGCAGGAAGATGTGGAGGTCTTTATAAAGAGCTTTCATTATGCAAAGGTTTAATTTCAAGTACACTGCCACCTGGTGATTATTTCATGCAACCAGTCAAGATGTGGAGGTCCTTATAACGAGCTTTCATCATGCCAAGGTTTAATTTTAAGTACACTGCCACCTGGTGATTATTTCATGCAACCAGTCATCCAAGCACACTGCCACATCACTATGGCAGATCGTGACAGGTGTATGGTCCCCAACACCCTAAAGCATGGGGTTACTCAACAGGAGAACTTTGCCAAATTCTGCAGGCTTTATACAAGGATGACCTCAAAGAACATGTAAATGCATTGCTCAGCATGCTAGATACTTGGTACTATCCAGGACTAGTGCTATCCATTAGTCACTGGCTAAAAACAATCATTTGGCTAACAAAATTTTGTGAGCTTTAGCCAAATTGCCTTTGAAAATTTGCTTCTTTATACAACTTCTGATGCACAAATCATGGTACTTTACTTAATTACTTAGATTTGTTAACACATTGTAAAATATAGAATTTTGCTCATGGTTTTGGCGAACATTAACATTTGGCAATGGAAGTTACTGTTATTTTACCCAAACTGTTTTATGGTACCCACTGCCAGCTCGGTTATCCGAAGTACCCCATCAAACGGACAATATTTTTTTACATAAGATATACTTCAACCATGCATATTCTCACCTCGTCTCTCTGGGTTACCCCCAGTACATTTCATGACAGAGGTTATCCCCTTACAGTTGTTACGATGTTTCATGCTGCAACTTGCCAAACACATGACCACCTGTATATTCATTCCAAGGACGAATTTTGAAGGGGCCAGCTACACCGCCAGCATCCACTTCTTTTTTAATTTTAGCTGTTACGACTGCCGGGTTGTCTAAAGCACTTCGGGAGTTTGGTGCTGACTGGGGCCCACGTATACCTTCAAATTCCAGGGAGAGCCATGTGTAAAGCCATTTATCAAATATTCAAATTTGCTTTTGGGATAACCCTTGAGCCAAGTTGCCAGTTTTTTAACAACAATGGGAGTTGGGATTTTGCCAGGAGGGGCCTGTTTGCAAGTTACTCTGATTTTGCTGACTGCAGCACTTGACCGCGGTGTGCTTACCTTTGTCACACTTGAAGCACCTGTGACTGTACCTGCAGTGGTTGCCGAAGTTGCAGGAACCCCTGGGTTTGCTTTCGCTCGAGGAGAGTACTTAGGTCAATGTTCTCCCCCCCCCCCCCATATCTTCATTTTGATTTTTTGAGGGACACGGTTAGCTAATGGCCTTACCATAGAGTGTTGAGAAGGTGTGGGGGCAGCTATTGGGAAAATGTTGGATACTAAAGATGCAGGGATTTCCTGCTGCTCTACCACCGAGTCTACAAAGCTGGCCTCATTGACATTATGTGGGCTGGCAGAATTATTGGATATATCGTGAGCTGGGGCACTGGCTGTAGTCTTACCTGACTGAGCTTCTATCAGGGCCCTGAAACCTTCTGCCAGGGTGGACTGGAGCATGGTGGCTAGCCGGTCGAATTGTGCTGCGTCCATGGTTGGTGGGACTGCAGCTGCTGTGCTGGGAGTAGGGGTTGCGGCATGGGGCATGGGTGGGGCAGGTGCTGAAGGGGGCTTGGCGCGAGTAACCCTTCTCTTTTTTGCGAATGGCGCTGCTCTCTCTCTCTGTCACTTTGTGGGATGGCGTGGCCCTGCGCTTACTACGCTCCATCTGAATTTAAACTGAAAAGAAGTTAAAATAAATATAAAGTAGTTGTAAAATAGCAAATAATGGATTCACAGAGAACTCTCCTTTCATGATTGTTTACATAAACTACTTGCAAAATCATAGCGTGCCATTTAGCCCACCAGAGCTGGGCAGTACTCTACCAATTGGATATATACCCGGGGAAGGGGGGGTGTGGTTGTTCATACGACCCAAAGCCTGCTCCCCTGTCTACTTGCGAACAAAGGGGTGAAAGAAAAAAAAAAGATACTTCATGCCACATGCGGGACTGTTACTGTGACCCACAGTCACAGTTTTGTGAAGCTGACGTACAATGTAAAAAATAGTTATAATTCTGTTGGAGAGAGCCTGCTATTACAAGACCCATAGCCAAGACTCGGTACACGGTCACTGCCACTGGCACACAAAGTTTGGCTGGCCCTGTCACATAGAGCTGACTGCTGTTAGTCGTCCCACAGTTATGCCCTGTACACAGGCAATGCCATAGGCACAAACAGTTAAAATGATCCTGTTATACAGAACTGAGTGCCATGAGATCCACAGTGAAGAGTCTGCACGCGGTCACCAGAAGTGGTGCACATCAGGATCTAACCCCTTATGACACAGGGCAGATTGCTATGACTGCTCTGGGACCCGCAGCCATGTTCCAGTTCACGGTCTCTGCCTTAGGCACACACACACACAACAACAGTACAGAACTGACTTTATGAGACCCACAGTGAAGAGTCTGCACATGGTCACCACACTGGTGCAAACGAGGTACTAAACTCCTATGACACAGAGCTGATTGCTATGACTGCTATGAGACCCACAGCCATGTTCCAGTTCACGGTCTCTGCCTTAGACACACACACACAACAACAGTACAGAACTGACTGCTATGAGACCCACAGTGAAGAGTCTGCACATGGTCACCACAGTGGTACAAACGAGGTACTAAACTCCTATCACACAGAGCTGACTGCTATGACTGCTATGAGACCCGCAACCATGTTCCAGTTCACGGTCACTGCCTTGGGCACACACATACACAAAGAGTTATTTATACTAGGGCTGCGACACGGTGAAATGGTCACAATAAACACAAAATTTTAGAACATATGCCAACGGCTTGAAGTAAGCAAGTATTAACTACCATTTAAGTATTTGCATCTAGAGCCATAACAATTAAATACACTACAATTGGTGTGAGAGCACCAGAACATTGACTCAATATAGAATAGAAGCACTCGAGACCATCGGCATTAAGATGTACCCCGTCCTTGTCGAACATGTCAGGGGCGTACTTAAGGTGCCTGTGCTCCCAGAAACGAGCCCCTTCCATGGTGTTCACAACCCTAGCGAGGTAATCATTGGCCATGTCCCGTTTCACCACGTACTGAATGGAGGTGATATACCTGGGCAGCGGACAGAGGAAGATCGCACACACCACGACTTTCTCCACCCCAAACTATTGTGGTCGTCAACAAATACCTGTGCTTAATGAGCTACAGAGATCCAAACCTTGTGTACCTGTGCAATGACAGTCTTAGACTGAACATCTGCGACAGTTTCCATCTGACCAATTACAGTAAAGACTTACTTGCTAAATCCATAGTGGAAGCAGTGAGTGGACCCCTTCCTAAACTGAAACTTTAATATAGACCACTGCCAGGGTGTCCATAAGGCCAAATGCACTGCATATAATGGTAACTTAAGTGCTAATAAGGAACATTTGACAATAAATAATCCTTTGAATACTTCAAGGCCCAACAGTGATAATAATGATGATAGGACCCATGCACTCTCTTGAGAGACAGTAAGTGTTATCAGTTGGAATATACAAGGAATTGGGGATAAATTACAGGGCAGTGACCTACAAAAGAGCCTTTTTATCCTTGACATTATTATGCTGTAAGAGACAATGAAGGACAAAACTTTTGATATTCCAATTCCGGGGTATACTCTATATGCCAGAATAAAACTGCACCCTCGGGCGCATAGGGCTTCAGGTGGGATTGGCATATTTATTTCCAATAAAATACATAAAGGTATTAGTGTCTATACTACTAAGGGATACATAGTCTGGGTAAAGTTGAATTCAAATTTTTTCAGTTTGGAAAAAGATGTTGTGATTCGATGTATTTTATTTGCCACCAGAAGGCAGCACATGTGTACTTGATACAGTGTGTCCATTTTATGACCTTTTATGTGGCGAATTGAATGCCCGCACCGGTAATTCACATGATTTTGAATGTGAAACAAATACCACACCACCTGGTTCAGAAACACTGGTCATTCTCTGGTTTAACTGTCCCTAGAGAAAGTCCACGTATTAATATGGATGATAAAATCAATAATTACGGTAAAAGTCTAATTAAGTTTTGTGATTATATGTGCTATGTGGCACAAAGTAACAGTGTAGTTGATTACCTGTTAGCAAATTCAAATGATCTGTCAATATTAAAACAGTTTAATGTTCATTACCTGAGCGCAGACTCCTGGACGGCGCAAGAGACTGAGGGCGCCAGTTGGAGTCTGACCCAAGTGTACCAGCCTTTAAATTTACCGCTCCAATCACAATAGCACACAAAAATCTTCGTTCAGATTCGAACGTTACTCTGCCATCTAGTGTCCTAAGCTAGAACTAGTTTATTGACTAATTTATTTATTTATTTGAAGCACGCCATCTGTCGACGAATATATATAAAAGAAAACCGAAATGGCTTTACGAGAATGTGTTTGATTGGTTCACTGGTCGGCATATCTAGCTCACTGATTGGTTTGATGTAGAGAGTTCAAATCAGCGCGTGATTCAAATGGTACACTTGGGTCAGACTCCGACTGGCGCCCTCAGTCTCTTGCGCCGTCCAAGAGTCTGGGCTCAGGTAAAATGTTAAGGCCAAGAGGGCAGAATCTGACCACTGTCAATTAAATTTTTCCTTAAACTTGAAGCTGACACATAGTGCTATTAATGGGAGGGGAAATTACATACCAGTTCAGGACACTTGTGATAAATACAAATGTAAATACAGAGTAAGATGCCTATATTTGTACACAACCTCAGAAGTGTCGAATCTCAAGAACTACTCACAAAATTCACAAGTAGTGTGGCAGAAGGTGAAAATCTAGACACTGTGTGTGGGAAGTTTTATGATTATGTTCAGTACTCATTGGACCAAAGCTTTGAAAATTCAAAATTGGGTGAAGGAAAAAGCAGTTTTTCCTCTAATAAGTGGTTTGACATGGAATGCAAAGATTAAAATAACAACTCAATATTTTCCAAAAACAATATGATATCTCCATACAGGAAAGATGACAAGAATACCATGCACTGGAATGCAACTATAAAAGAAATGTACAAAGAAAGAAAAGAATTTATAAACATGAGAAGTTGAAAGAATTTCAAAATATGTTAAATACGAATCCAAATGAGTACTGGAAGTTTTAGAAGAGGCTCAAAAGGGGTGTTGGTACAACTACTAGCTCTATTCAGGTGGACGAGTTTGTGGAATACTTTGAGAAACAAAGCCAGCCTCCCATACCTGAATACTATGAGTCCAAACTAATACAATATGCCGCTAATTTTGTTAACAAGTATAAATTGGATTTGGTTGAGTGTCAAAATGATGCTATTAACAATATATTAAACCAGGCTATCCTTATCGAAGAAGTCCACTTACAACTTAGTAAATTAAAAACTGGGAAGGCATGTGGCATACATGACATTGCTATTGAACAGTTTGGGATTTACAAGTGCCTGGGCAGGTCAAAGCTGCAGGAACTCTGTCATAAATCAAATACAAGAAAAAATTTGAAAGTCAATTTAAGGAAAGCTGCATGGGTAAATTCAGTCCCAAAATGAGAGTAGTAAACTCTGCACTTACAAAATTTTCAAGCAGAGATTCCAAATGGAGCCAAACCTTAAAGTTGTCAATGATCAACGATATAGAAACGTGCTTTCTCGCTTGCTTTAGGCTCAGCTCTCATAACTTAGCCATAGAAACAGGCAGACACGCCAGGCCAAAATACCACGAAATGAACGCATATTTGTATTTGTGTCTTTTTGCCCAGAACCACTTCCTAGTAGTCAATATCCTATTCCGCAGTTCGAACTCTTTACTCTCCATAAGCTAACCTGTCCCTGTCTAACCTGTATATATATGGAATTACTATTGTCTATATTGCACACGTTCCTCTGTAAAAATTTTGACATAGGCTGTATCAGCCTAAATAAATTGAAGGGTCTTCAGCGGGTAACTGATCAACATTTTTCGGAGCCTTTTACCCGTACATGTCTCTCTGAGTAGCGGCTCCTTGCCTAAGCCAAATATTCAGCAAAGACAACCCACATAATAATGAATAAATATGAACGTGGCAATCGATGAATTAGCTAAATATGTGAAGTTTTGCTTGTAAATGCAGAGCTTCATATCAAAGAAGAATACCTGTCAAACAAACCATAATTACCAAATTTTCATAGTACAGGTTCAGATAAGAACAATTTGACTTACCCCTGAACCAAAATGTACCCTTTCTAGCTGGACAGCTTTTCCTAGTTAAACCATCCGCCAATGTTTAACTGAAGTGGAAACAAGCTGGGGCATTATATTCAGTCCCAGTGATTGTAAAATAAACAGTTGCAGCTAAACCACCTGTACAGACCAAGGAAAATCCTAACAAGGACTGCAACAATGTACATCCTGTACCAGAGATGTAAAACAAACTCCATGATGACACCTACTCCTCAAACAATTAAGCTCTATTTAACTGCCAACCCTGAGTCAATGTGTCAACTTAATGTGTCAGGTTTGTGACACTTGAGAAAATACTGTCAATTTTGAGTATTTTTTTAATAGTGAGTAAATGTGCATTTAGGCATGTCAGAAAAGAATGGAAGTCATTAGCATTTATGCCAAAAACATGCTATCAAAACAATTTTTCTTAACAGGATTTAAGTACAATTAGGCAAACATGCAACTGTCGTAGGCCGCTTCTTGCTACCTGTAGCCCCTGGGGGTTTACCTAACAGAAAACATGTAAGCCTAAAATGTCTGATAGTGAATATTAAAACAGAAAGATGCCAAAAGATAAAGTTAAGTAGCAAAACAGACAAGTCTAAAAATTGTAGATTATTGTAGCCAGACATTCTAATAATCTTTGGATGTTAACAGTAGAATTATAGGGCAAGTCAGAAAAGAATGGAAGTCTTTTGTATTTATGTCAAAAGAATGCAATGAAAATATTAACCAGATATCAAGTTTAATTAGGCAAGCTTGTAACTGTCGTAGGCCGCTTCTTGCTACCTGTAGCCCCTGGGGGTTTACCGAACAGAAAACAAGCTAGCCTAAAATGTCCGAAAGGTGAACGTTGAAACATAATGGTGTCAAAAGATGAAATTAAGTAGCAAAACAGGCAAGTCTAAAATCTCTAAAATTATTGAAGCCAAACTTTCTAACCATCTCGGGATATTTACAGCAAAATTTGTAGAAATATTTGATCAAAAGTACACCTTTGAATCCTCTTGACTCAAGTTTATTGTAAATAAATTTGGTTCTTGATGCAAAGTCCTGAAATTTAGAACAAATACGACCAAATCTCAAAATTTGTGACAAAAATTTATTATATCCAATAGTATCGGAAATATTACTGTCCGGGAAAGGATAATTAACTACTTCAAAGTTACACTCATCTATTTTGTGATAGACTTTAATACAAAACCTGTCATTAGTGACCTGAATATCCAAGTCCAAAAACACATCTCTAAAACCATCTGAATTATTACCCTCCAAAGGGATATCTTTTGGGTAAATTTCTTTAGCAATTGCACTGAAATTTTGTACATTTACACAAGCAATGTCATCAATATATCTTGCGTTGTTTGATAATTTTGTAGGCATTTAAAAGTCCTTTTTCATCAATTTATTCATATACTTAAATTCAAGCCAGGTTAAATATAAATCTGCCAGTAAAGGGGAGCAGTTGCTACCCATTGGAATGCCTTTTATTTGTTGAAAAACCAATGGTCCGCATTGAACAAAAGTATTATCCAAGAGAAATTTTATAGCATCTATCAAAGTTTCAACAGTGTAAGATTTAACGTTACTTTTTGAATATTTATTGTGTGACCAGTATGCTTTCTTTGTATATGTGATAGATGTAAATCTGGTGTGGAAGATGCAATTCACCTTTTAATGATTTGCCCACACTACTCAAATCTGCGCCAGGTACTCATGGACTCTCTTGAATCCTGTAACTTGCACTCGGAAACGTTCTCCATGGAAGAGACATTCAGGAGAATCCTAATGTGTAGCGAGCCTGAATGTCTGATTCAACTGGGAAAATTTCTTTTTGAAGCATTCAGTATCATCTCTATGCAAAGAGCATCTGGGACAGACTGAATACATATCTGACATGAACTCTGTTTAGTAGATTAGTGCAATTTCCAACTGAGACTGGTTGTGTAAATTTGATCTCATTTGTACTCATTTTAAAGTTCCTCCCATTTTAGTGGCTCTGGGACAGGCTAGATGGGCTAAGACAGATAATCAAAAAGTTTGTAATGTAATACATGAAGTTGATTTGCTTATTATTTAATTGTAAATGTCACTAGGACAGAATGGGTCACCAGGTAGGCATACTTACTATTTATCTTCCATCTATTTTGTATTTTAAGGCACCAATGAAACCCTAGAGGTTTTCATGCAATATGTACTGGTTGATATCTGAACATACAAACATATATATACATATATAAAATGATGTAGGCCTTGTACTGAACCTGGCAGGGAATACCGGTAGTTGTAAGTAATTTGAGTACTTCACTTGGGTATGTCCTGCGCACATAAGCAGAGAGAACCCCCCCCCCCCGACTCCTAGTGCCGCTTAGACAGTTTTTAGGTGCTACATTTAGTACGAGAGCCACTTAGACAGTTTAAGCACAAAGTTTTGTAATGTAGGCCTAATACATGTAATTGATTTGCTTTGCTTTTTTTTATTCTGTAAATGTCACTGGGACATACTGAACGGGTCGCCAGGTAGGCATACTTACAGTTTTTAGGTGCTAAACTAGCGGTGCTTAGACAGTTTTTAGGTGCTACAATGGTGCTAGACCAACTTGGACAGTTGAAGCATTTTCTAAAACTTATACAAAACTTTAGCAAATTTTGTATTATGCTGCCTAAAGACTTACTATTTGAACACTCCGTCCGAATATCTGTAGTCGATAGTGTTACCACAGAATCATTGGACTACCTACCTCAAATACTAGTCAGTGTTGTTGTTGACTGTAAGGTATTCATAGCTGGCTGGATTATGATATTTGCATTTGTATCTCGCTATATGTTATAAGTGTAAATTACCAGATGTGTGCATATAATTTTAAATGATTGTATTGATTGACTGTGGATGATTGAATTAATTACCATATGACAAATAGGTCAGAATTGACCTGGATAAATATCAATAAAAGTTTTACTTACTTTACTTACTTATTCGTGAAGGAGACACTCGACCATGTTCGTCATTTGAAAGCCCACTGTTTGAGGCGACAAATGCGGGGTACAGAGATAGTTCCCACTGCTTTGAAGCACCACGATATGTGAACGAAAACTCCGAACAACCGAGTTGTGGGGAAGGATCGACCGCTGCATCAAAGAGCCAACCGTACCGCCGTTGATCCCTTCGTACGCTTCCTGGCATTCCCTAAGATCCATATCATACAGTCCTTTCGCCGCACAATAATCTTCAAGCCTCCAGATAAAACTGTGGCCGAGAATCAAGACACGGGGAAGGTGCATACCAACGTTAGGGTAAAAGGCCATGATACCTGCTGCACACTGAAGTCAGAAGCAAACCAAAATGCACACTTACCTTGCGTTTCTGAAACCGAAGATACCCACCAAAAAACTTACACTAAGAACAACAAGGAAATTCGACAGTTTTGAAACGATTTGACCGTTAAAACATGTGAGAATGAGATTATGCAAAATAAGTCCGAACTGTTCGGCTGCTGAGAAGAGAGAAAGGTCATTGAGAGAATTTCGAATTGGGAGGTAAAGGGTGCAGCCAATCAGTGCAGCTGACACATGCGCAGAAGAGGCCAGAGCTTTACCCTGATACTGCCAAGGCTAAGGGATACACTCAGGATTTTAGGGATTATATGAATATCCACATGCATGAATTACGCTATCTAAAGATAGCTTTATATATATATATATATATATATATATATATATATATATATATATATATATATATCCTAAATGTAGTAATGACATTGCCTTCATACTCCATTTTTAGTCAACTAGCATACAATGTGTCCAGAGGGAAGTAAACACTTCGAAATGAGGGAGCGTACTAAAACTGTCCAATCAGCTTGTCGGAGAGATGTTACATCGACAACATATTGTATTTTCGGAGGAAAGAGGAAAGATAAGAAATACCTAAAATAGTATGGATAGTCTGTAATTCCATATATTTTTCATAAGCCAATGACAATACTCCTTTTTGTTAGCATGACAACCAGCCACACTAGTCTTCACAGACCTGCATTGGGTACTGGAGGGGAAAGGCAGTTGGACGGTCAGACAATATGGGCCAAATTTAGGCCTATTAAAATGTTTGGGGCTTAAATGCTTTCACTGTTTTGTATTGGTAAACAGGGTCAAAATTTAGGGCCATTAGGGTGTTAATGGCCTAACTGCTTTCACTCTTAAACAAGACGCCCATGAGTCAGATGAAAGTAAAATGAATGTAGGAATAAGAAAACGTTTTGAAACCACAAAGCAAATTTATTAGAAAAGTACTGCAGTCAGAGACATCAAATCGTAAGAGTGCATTGTGATGCTGCATTTCTAGCATGTCTTTACCGTTACATGGCTTTGTACATGTTCGTCTGCAATATACCTGCAAAGTTACATACATACATACATACATACATACACACATACATACATACATACATACATACATACATACATACATGCATGCATACATATATATATACATACAAACAAACATACATACATGCATACATATATACATACACACAAACATACCTACATGTGTCAACAGTTATACATGCCCAGACCATCTCAATTATATACAAGTTTTAACTTTAAAGCCTCGATGACCTTGAGAAAGAGTCACCGTCATTGATATTAAATAAAATTCTTCCGTCATATCTACAGTGTCTTTCGAAACAATTTAGCATGCCTGCCTCATTCATTCTCACATTTCAAAATCTGTCTGTTGCTTTACATTATGAACAAACCTTGATAAAATAGGTCAAGGACATTCAATTTATACGAATTTGTGTTTTTCTGTAGCGCTTCTCTGACATGAATTTGGTAAGGCTAGTCTTATTTGTTGTACAGATCTTGAATTTAATGTATTTTCCACCTCATTGGCATAGTTTTAATTTTCAATCATATGCACCGCCACGTCTTTGCCATTATTTACACTTTTACATCTGTAATTCATCTGTGTAGTTACTAGCCTGTATAGTTTGTAACACAAGGTCGATTTTAATCATATCATATTTTGAACTTCAAATCCTCAGTGACCTTAGAAAGATGAGTCAAGGTCACTCATGTTATATAACATTATAGCCCATTCAATGAACCAAATTGGCCTTCAATTTCATGTTGCCATCTCAATTATTTTTGGCAATATTTAGAATTGATAGTGTTTCGTTACATTTTGGCTCATATTTCCTGTAAAACTATATGTGGCGCCACTTGTACCCCACTCGTTCAGGATTTTTGGCTCAGAAACATTTGCATCAAGTGTCATGAAGATCCATTTAAAATTAAACACACAAGAGTGTCCCATATTTTTCATGATTTCGCCTATATCTTATGTGACATTGTAGGTCAAGCCCTCATTTTTCAAACTTGATATAGATCTGCATGTGTATGATATGTCCTGAAAGTTATATATGAGCTACCATCAAAACTTTCAAAGCAATTGCGCTCAAAAGTTTACGGACGGACAGACATGAGCGATCGTATAAGCTCTGCGACCTAAGTCAGCAGAGCCAAAAACTACAGATTCTTTGACCAATAAACAAAATGTTGATCATTATGAGATGCATTAAATGTTGTTTCCATTTGATTTTCTTTTCTTGTAGAACCACATTACAGACAGTGGCATTTACGATAGATAGATGACCAGGGAGTTTGCATTTTGTGCAAGACACAGGTTACTCTCTCTCTCTCTCTCTCTCTCTCTCTCTCTCTCTCTCTCTCTCTCTCTCTCTCTCTCTCTCTCTCTCTCTCTCTCTCTCTCTCTCTCTCTCTCTCTCTCTCTCTCTCTCTCTGAAAAAATACATGGAAGACTCCTGTCTGTGCACACTGCTTGATAGACTGTCTCATCATTGTGTCTTTTTACTTATAAATACATGTATAACTGTGGTACATGCAGACACAGTCAGTTATATAATGTATAAATTTATGCTCCAAACATCAGTGTGCATATCCATGTACTTTACAAGATCCACACACTAAAACACACACAGAAAACAATTCAAGCACTATCAAGCCATTTTTTGCCACTTCATTCACATTTTACATACATGTTCAGTTTTGATCGAAATAGAAAAAAGTGTTACTACATTTTAATATATTCAAATGTCATATTCACTTCACTGCAGTACAGTGGAAGCTACACAGTCTCTCTCTCTCTCTGTCTCTCTCTCTCTGTCTCTCTCTCTGTCTCTCTCTCTCTGTCTCTCTCTCTCTCTCTCTCTCTCTCTCTCTCTCTCTCACACACACACACACACACACACACACACACATATACATGCTGTGTATGTACAAATACTCCTGACAAAGTCCCCGGCTCCATTAAAATCAAATATCTCCTGGTTTTGTTTTCCCGAATCACCAATCTGAACAAAAATGCACCCATAAAGTTTCTTTGTAATAATATAATTGCAAACATTAGGTGGTACCATACTTTAATCGCCCTATTAATCAGAACAGACCAAAGGTAAGTTGCTTTTATGTCGGGACAAAATTTCATGGTTCTTATATTCACGAATGTAACCCACCGGAAAATTCGGGATATTAAATCAATCAACCAATCAATCAATCAATCAATCAATCAATCTATCTATCTATCTATCTATCTATCTATCTATCTATCTATCTATCTATCTATCTATCTATCTATCTATCTCTATCTATCTATATATATATAGGTGTGTGTTGGAATGTTTGAAATATGTAACATTCACAACATCATAAAATCAATTTACTATAAAGCTAATCGATAACACTACACTAATTACATTGCGTCACCTTCTAGAAGCTTAGGGCCAAATTAAAACAAAGGTTGTGTCACTGGCCAGAATGCATGCAGGCATGCCCAGCAATTCGAAACGAAACTCTACGGATCTACTCGTATGTGTTTCGTATTTTACTTTTACAAAAGAGACCTCACACGACAACTACCTTTCTGATGTATTCCCAATATTCTAAGAGTTCTGGGTGGGTTTATAGAGGCAATCGGCTGAGCGTGGAGAGAAAGCAAGGCCGGCGATGTATGTCATCTGACACAGAAAAAAAAAACATATACGTCCCCTCCCCCACACGTGCTTCGGATCCAAGCGAGCAGCCCCGCCCCATGTGGTACAATGATACTGAACCTCAGATAAGAATCATATCGATAATGATACTGATAAGAACATTGGAGGATACATTATACGCTATAAAGCAAAGAACAGGAAGATCTTACATGAGGAAAAACACGATATATATTAGATGGTACATATAGAAAACAATGAATATAATAGCTCTCCCAAATCAATAAACCCGAATATATATAATCGGAACAAGTGGCTACCTCAACAAAGGTGTGTACACGTATAAAAGTGGGTACATACGCAAAGGAATAGACTGCATGCGTAATTGTGTTTGGTGTTTTTCATGTGTACCCTCTTGTGCCCCCATATATCATATACGCGAGTCACATATAAGTGACTCACCTAAATATGTATTGTTATCAGGAAGAGTCGTTCAACACTTATCGTGCACTATAAAGTGTTAAGAACAAGCCAACAGGAGGCAGAAATTCTTGAAGAAATGGGCGCTTGAAGACTACGTTTTCCCAGTCCCACTGGAAGACACGAGACTTACAAAAAAATGCATTTAAAATTTGATCGTCATATACGTGGAACGATCTTTACCATTTGTGCTTCATTGTGTCATGTTCTGACTTTAACGTTTAACTCTTTTTCTTTTCTTATTTAAATCGGCTCCGTTTTTTTAACTCTTCAACAAAATCAGAAAAAAATCACTATTGTGCCGAAACATATGCTTTGAAAAAGCAAGAAAAATAGAAGAGGGGTAGATCTTAAGTGGTGCTCCCTTTTGCTTTGTGTGTGTGTGTTCTTGTTCTTGTAATGATCAACAATACTTCAAAAATTGCAAGCTGGATGAGCGCCAAACGTTTAAACGTACATACCAAGATACACACACCCACACACACCCACACCCACACCCACACCCACACCCACACACACACACACATATATATATATATATATATATATATATATATATATATATATATATATATATATAGGGTATGTATGTATGTATGTATGTATGTATGTATGTATGTATGTCCGTATGCATGCCTGTATTTGTACTGCAAGATAATAAATAGTGGTGATTGAATGCCATCTGAAGAGTTTCTGTATGGCTCTCTGAATAAGTGCACAGCTCTGTTCAATCTTGTGACCATTCATCACATATATGCACACAAATAATACATCGAGTGGATATGTGCGTTTCCCATTTCAGCTAGGCGACTGGTGCCAAAGGTAGCAGGTTCGCTTCCCGCTCGTTCCGAATATAAAATATACGTGGTAATTTAACACATGTTGCCCAGTCTGACACATATAAAAAGGTGGAGATGCGACACAAGGAAAGGATTGCAAGCCATGACAATTTATACATAACTCCCCTTGGTTTCTGGTGCACACAGGCCTAGTGGTCTACCAGTAGTTTGATTGCTTTTATTTAACAAACTACACGTTCGTAACTATGTGTATTTTACATACAAGTCTGTAAATTACTCCATCCATTGTAGCTTAAATCAAAAGATAATACACTCATTCGCCTCAGAAGCTGAACAGATCAACGGCAAGATGATCTTTGTTCTAATAATCTGAAATCTATGTTGGCATTTTATGTGCCGCTAAAATGAAAAAATCAATTATAATCTTGATCAAATGTAATTGCGCCATCCGTCACCACAATGTCAAAGTGTATCAGGGTGCACACGACCATTACCAAGTAGAGGATTCTTGCATAACTGCTAATAAGAACTCCATCTGATTAGTAGAAGCCCTGGACTGCAATACTGTATTTTGTAATATAACCTGTTGACTTCATTGATTAAATGATTAGCAGCACAGGGTCACGTTGTGGCCACAAACGTAATTAAAATATACTAACACGTGTCAGCTGCATGTGCAAGTTAGATCATCAAACAACAGTCCCAATTTACAATGTGATTTTTTCTGTGATGACTAAAGGGCAACTCAGTTCCATACAAGTTGCTTTGACGTAGACTGTATCAGTGTGGTTACACTGGCATTACCGTCAGCAGCCACATTCACTCCAAAGTTAAAATACTAAGCATGTACCCATGTAACATGGAATATTTCTTCGCATTCGCACCACTATTAACCCGTTCCACCCTGATAGAAGACCGAGTCAACAGCTTTCCTTGGCGCGCTCAGGGCGCGCCAAGGAAAGCTGTTTACCATGGGCATATAATTTTGAATGATGTCCTATGCAAGTTTCATCAATTTTTGAATAATTCCTAAATAAGTAAAATACAATTAGCAGACGACGTTTAGATATTAGCGGGAAAAATTCATTAGGGTGCAATAATGTTGCCTCGAATCAGCCTGGCTAAAGATAACAAAATGAATAAGAGGCGGTCGTAGAACTAATTTCACATTAACCCGATGAAGCAGGGCTTTTGTAGTAGAATTAAAGAAGTTAACGTCGCGAGTTGGGGATTTATGGTGGGAATGAAGAGATGGCATTCTCTGAATGTGCACATTATAGTCAAAATGTATTGGACTGCGTATCTTTTCGTGATGGCCATACACCCCCAGTGCGCGATTTTGAAAACTTGTATTTTCGCATATGCAAATAAATTAATTTCTAAAAATAGCCAATCTATTTCAGAAAATGTATATTATCATAAGTTCAGTGATGTCTTTCCCTGAAAGTAAGATGAACAGCAACACACCAGGCACATGGCAAGAGGAAAAAATCAGTGCAATAATATTTTGAAAGGTACCAAACGTGTCCTTAATTTTCTTCCAATCCCTCTGCTGATAGGGCATCAGTAATACGATATTTTGGTTTACCTACAATGTATTTTTCGAAAAAACAGCAACGCAGATACATACAACGTAGAGCTCCTGACTTACTTTATATCACAATACTGTTCAATGCAAAAATGTGGGCAAAAGGCGCCCGCATTAATGAGGTAGAATGCCTTCCCAGCTGTAAAATAGAAGCATTAGACTGCAAAATGCAATAAACAATATAAGTGCCTATTAGCTGTACAGCAATATCAAACCAACATATATGTTCAATGGAGCACAGGTCAGGATATCGCAGAGGCCATTTTGACATTTGGATCTCGAGTTGCTGGAGACACTCGCTGCATGCTGTATGTGGCCATGCATAGTTTCACTTGAAACAATAGCCTATGGTTGCAGAAACCATTCAACGAGTGTGGTACAGAATTATCTCAACCTCAAAGTATTTACTACATTGTCAACGCTGACTTTGCCGATATTGACCAATTTAAATTTGATTCATGTTTTTCACAGTGGTATTGACATTGAAGCATACGCCCAATAGTAAACGTGACACTGCCCAAATATTTGATTTTGGGGGCTTGGTGGGGGGGGTGGAAAAAGGGCAGTGAGAAAAAAAAAAACAGTGAAAAGAGCTGTTCATGTACATGTAGCTGCTTTGACTATTAGCTGCGTGTTCCAGCAGAGGCACCGTTTTCCCATGCTACCATCATAATTATGTACTTATGTGTATGTAGGTTGCCAATACGACCATGGTGGACAAAATGCCTAATCTTTTCAAGTAAAGCATAAGTTTTATGCTTCTGCATTTCAGCTAAGTCCATTGAAAAGGTCTCGCTGCAGATATTTACGTCACGCTTTCATATCATATATGTTTGTGTAGTAATTTCATCGACCCAGATATAAGGCGTTCTATGTATCCTTTCCTTAGGCTTTCTTGGAATGCTTTACCTTGGCCATAAGAAACACATGTTGCTGGATCACCTTAACATTATATATTTGGATTACCCAATCAAGTGTTACCATCTTTATTGTTCTATATTATTTGGTTCGATATAAATATTTTGCTTCAGACAATCATGGAGGAAATAGGCTTGGGCAAAGTTACATGGTGATTGATACAATATATAAATATATAATACATTTTGCTTATTTGAAGTCACCTGTATAAATACAGTCATGTCAATTTTCACGAACTGTCTACATTGCTGATTGTGATACTTCCTCTATTTATTTAAATCTGTAGACGAGGATTGTACTAGCCTGCTTTACATTTTAATTGAAGTGGGTGATCAGTACGTTGGAAGGAAAAAGTGTACTGGTAAAACAATCTTTTGTGGGATGCAGAGATTGATAAGCTCATTAATAGTCGAAAACATGCCAATCATTTATATAGATATTGGTCAAAATAGTGACGAATGTGATCCTGAATTCCTCCTGGTAATTTGGCATGAATATCTGACAAAAAATACGCTATACAAGTGATATAAAAAGTAAACGTGTCCAAAATAAGATAAAAACAATTATTCGAAATTCAGGTAAAATTCAACAAATTCGAAAGCATATTGGCGTATGCTTAGACGCCTCAACGATTTTTCACTCAGAACTATAGACCCTGCTGACAATACTCGAACTATTGATGACCTCAAAGAAATATGCAAGGTACTGGGTAATTACTGGCAAACATTGACGTGCAGTAAAGGCAAACAGCAAAACGCTAAAGCACTGGAGAAAGAGGTGTGTAATCTTATGAATCATACCGGAGATACTTCAGGTTTAAGCAATATTGACATAAATTTCGAAAATGTTTCCTTTCCGATCCGCAAATTAAAACAATGGAAAGGCGTGTGGCGCAGACAAGATTCGTAATGAATTTTGAAAACGGGTGGGGGGGAGGGCTTCTTTAATAATCGCACTGGCAGACTTTTTTTTTAACTTATGTAAACTATATGTGTCATATCCGGAACAATGGTTCCAAGGAAAAGTTGTCAAATTAGCGAGGCATCACGGTGACTTCTAACCTCAATAAAACGTGCGTGTCAGTAATGGAATGTCAATTCATGACGTATTTAGAGAGACAAGGTATTCTCTGTCAGCTACATGGAGCTTACAGAACGCATAGGAGACTAGAGGATCAAGTATTTGTCTTTAAAAGGTATGTGTAATTTAAAGAAAAATAAGAAATTGAAAACCTGGTTATCCTTTTCAGACATGTCGAAAGCTTTCGATACTGTCAACAGAAATAAACTCTTTACCTTACTTTGGCAAAAAGGAGTTCAAGGTAAAGCATGGCGTATGACAAGAAGCCTCTATGAAAACGTCGAAAGTAAAGTTATCGTTGGCTATTTTGAGAGCCCTTGGTTTGAGATATTTAATGGAGTCAAACAAGGCTGCATATTCTCTCCTACGCTTTTCTGTATTGTGATGTTAGGCCTCATTGATATCCTTAAGGAAAAGAATCTCGGAATACTTCAGGGCAGTTCCCATATACCTTGCTAACTATATGCGGACGATATTATTTTGATAGCAGAAATCATATGTCAACTTTCAAGAATGCTTAATCTTGCACATATATTTGTGGGGGAAATGGGACATGAAATTAAATTGTGAAAAATCGAAAGATATGGTAATTGGGAAACGGTTTAACTGCAATAAGAGATGGATGTTTGGCTATGTAGAAATTTGGGAATGCAAAACGTAGAAATATTTGGGAGTGACCATTTCAAATTGCATGTCATATTCTGTGCATGTAAAGAATTCTTTAAAACCAAAAGCATCCCCAATACGGGGATATCTTTCCAGCATTTTGTCGTATCATGAAAATGTTAATCGAGTAACTTTTGGAAACTGTATATGGAAAAGCATAATTCTCCTCTCCCTGGCTCATGGTAGTGCTATAAGGTTATGCAACACCCAAGAGTCGGAGGCCACACTAAGATAAATACAATATTTAATGGCTAAGGCAATCCTTCAGGTCCACTCTTCACCAGCAGCAGTAGCCATAATTGCAGAGCTAGGTAGGTTACCAATAAACACGATCTTGAAAAAAAAATAGGATGAAATACTTTCATAGGAATAAATTTGACTTGCCCAACACTCGTCTCTGTAAACAAATATTTGATACCTTGCTGGAGGCAGACAGCAGTAGCCAGCAACAAGCCAAAGTGTGGCCATACACGAAGGAAATAAAGAAAATATTTAACAATGTAGCCATGGACTGCGCTTTTCATTCGCTAAATTCTGACTGGCTACATTACTTTTTAAACATATCTTTGGAGGCGTACAAAATAAGCTTTTTCAATGAAATTGATAAGAAAAAATTATTAAGATGGTATAAGATGTTTAAGCGGTCTACTTTTCCTGAAAGTTATTTATTGAAGGTTCATAATTTTGTCAGTTCTCGACTTGAGTTTCAAGCACGTAAAGGATGCCTTGGGTCGGGAGAGGATAAGGAGAGATGGGGCTTATCCGGTGGTCTATGTAAATTATACAAGGAAAGCAAAGAAGATTTGACCCATTTCATATTCTTGTGCCCTGCACTGAATAACATCAGAGCAAAATTATATAATAGCCAGAAAATCGAATGTAAAAAATTAATGTCTGAAAATGTGTGGCAACATTTTTCTGCAGCTTCTATATGCACCAAACAATGCTGGTCCTTGGGGGAATATTCATACAATTTTGGGAAAGATGTTGGTGATCTGTACGACCGCACGATCAAAAACTATCTTGTTGAAGCTTGGCAGTACAGGAAGCAGTCAGAAGAGGACTCTCCTTAACTCCCACACCTTGTTCATAAAACAATTAATGTTATACTGTATATAACTATGATTGCACAACGTTTTTAACATGGTTTGATTTTACTTTGTCCACAGGACTAAGGTGTGGTGGACGCATCCTCGACTTACCCCGGTCCATGGTGCCCCCGTGTTAAAGGGGTAGTTTTCCGCATAAAATCATCATCATCATCATCATCATCATCATCATCATCATCATCATCATCATCATCATCATCATCGTCATCGTCGTCGTCGTCGTCGTCGTCATCGTCGTCGTCGTCGTCGTCATCATCATCATCATCATCATCATTATCATTTCCAATTAATTGGAATCCACCATGAGAATTGAATGTCATATAAATACCTGAAATATTATAAATAGGTTGGTGTTATAAGGCACTCCCTACATACTCATTACTTCATCAAATGATGGGGATATTTTAATTTAAAATCCTGAAATGTTTATTTCCTCACAAATATAGATCCGATGCTAAGGAATGCAAGAATGGCCAGCATCCTTAAAATGCGCCTGGTGTATCCTCTCGACATTTATCTGCAATATATGAAAGCAGTATAAAATACTTTGCATTTTGGTAATTAATATATCATATTGCCACTCAAAAAATGAACTAATTAGCTTATTTTTATATAACTTTTTACTTTTTCTGACCACCCAAAATACAAATGAGTTTCTAATTATTCGCGCCACGATAGTTTACATTTTATACTCTCTGGCATGCGCTTAGTTTCAAACATTTGTCATTGAAAAGTTTGTATATCCAATTTCTATTTTTCGGGAAAGATTTTATTACCACTATTTCAAATAGATTCATCATTCAAAATTGAATAAATGAGCTTGGGATTGATATGGGTACACTTATAACGCATTTGTACCCTTCAATTTGGAGTCTGCCATTAATTTTGAGACGCAGCAATAATATTATCTAAATTTTTATCAGAGGTGCCATTTGAATACTATTTTTAAAAAGATTGCTCAAGGGCGGCAAAATTATTTGGAAGCTTAGATTTTACTCTTCTTGATGGCATGAAGGCCTAATAGTACGCTTTGAGGGTTGAAAATCGTTCTCACTCATTAATATGATATACCCTGGTATATCTGTTGAAGATTTGGCCATGGGGACTTGTAGCCAGCACAGGAATAACATTGAATAGAAGAATAACAGTTAACCCAGCTACGATGTCGTTCCATCATTTTTATTCATATGAAAAAAAATCACCACCATGTACAGCTAGGCCTACGTTTCTTATTCGTACAGTCAATATCTTTGCACAATTAGAGTCGCCTAACAAACACATATGCACTTCTACTCTAACATAAATGAAGGAAACCCTACAAGACACAAATCCAATTCTTTTTACATAAAATATCTTAAAAACAGACTATTGATGAGAGATCCTACTACATAATTTGATGCCTCATGAGGAGCAAAAATATCAAAATTTACATAAACTGGGAAATTAAGTTTGTGACAAATAGTTTAGAAACGACCTCTGCTAACTTTTCTTCGAAAGTAAAAAGAAGTTAAAAGTCTGCTGATCTCATTAATAAAAAAAAAAAAAAACAATAATGCTCAGGTGTAACTTAGCACAAATGTAAAGCAACAAAGTGGGCTAATTCAGCAGTTACAACGATTATTTCCCAAATGGTAAGTGCACTTACCAACGGTTTATTCAGGAGAATACACCATATACACCTTATTGAAACTTGCAGCCAAGATGACCACACATCGCATTATTTGGATGACTGGGTATTAAGCGTCCTT
Source organism: Hermodice carunculata (assembly GCA_964020975.1). Lineage (NCBI taxonomy): Eukaryota > Metazoa > Annelida > Polychaeta > Eunicida > Amphinomidae > Hermodice > Hermodice carunculata. Next base: position 815,561 of record CAXHWN010002465.1, on the reverse strand, counting down.
ATGGGCTTTATTAATATTTGCCCGTACCATTTTCAAGTTCTATCACATATTAGAAATACAAAAACAAAAACAAAAAAAATAACAAAAAAAAAAAAAAAAAAAAAAAAAAAACGACAAAAAAAAAACATATCAGAAATACTGATAACCCACATTAAGACAACGTAGTCATATACTTGTAAAAGTTTTCGGGGGCTTAACAGAAAACAAAAAATGCTGAACTGTGTGGGAGTGTACCCGCTAAACTGTGTGGACTGCTCAAGTGGAGAATAAGCCGTCGTTTGCACGAGTACCTGCCTGTCACCACCCCGATAGCATCAATAGGGTACATGAGAGACGGGAAAGCTGCCTCTATATAACTATTAAGGCCCTATTAAATGTCCTTTGTTTAATTCACTTCGAATTTCCGAGGAGATAAACGCTGCATGACGACTGCATAATCGTAGATTGCAACAATTAAATGTTGATGTCAGACCGCTTTGGATATGGGTATGAAAACCAAAACACCAACAGTGGAGCAACTGTTTTACGAAAGTAGTCAGGATGAATGGGTTATTCAAATTTTAATCAATAAACATTTATGGGAGTGGAGGCTGCAAAAGAACACCCTAAGTCAGTGTGCACATCTATTTGATGGGATCTTTGTTTGGAAATTAACCGCTTTTATGTATTTGGAGAAGTAGTGAACGGAGTGGTGGCACCAGGTTTTGCGTTGGGCGTGGCCTTTGCTAGAACGCCCGTGGCCACAGAAGCGCTGATACTGGTATTCACATGAGATCTGTTAAACTTTCCCTCAAAAGCAACATGTGACACATTTAGGCAGGCGCCACACACGGGCGAATTGACAGTGAGATCTGAGCCATCTCTCTGCGTTATAATTGTTGCAGACTGGCGTGTTGCTTGTAAAAACAATGGGTGCCCACAGGAAGCAGAATCATATGTGACACGTCTACACGTTACATGCAGTAGCTTCTTGGCTAGCAAAGATAGCTGTGGATAGAGACATATCCCTTTTGCTCCAATCTACTTTAATCCTTTTCGTAAGGACAGCTTTCGTGGAAAAATTCTATGATAATAGTAAAAAAAAAAAGAAAAAAAAAACAATGAAGGGAACCTGTTGACCATGTCCACGCTGTCCACCGTGTCTAAGTTAACTTCTTCCCAGCACTGCGGATCCACCTCGCACATAACTGAAGTACAGATAGAAAATGCTTTGACAAACTCTTGGAGTGTAAATGTTGGCGTCATGCGAGAGGCAATAAGGGCTTTTGCTGACAGAATCTGCGCACATTCATTTTCCGACACAGTATTCATTTTGGAGAGTGCATCTGAAGATGCTCCGCTCGTCAGTAATAGAGGGCTACTGAGTAAACGGTCTTCGCTTACAGACAGCGCCTGGTTTTGTGGAGCCAAGTTAAAGCCATTCCTACCTGAATCAAGCATTTTTGAAAAGTGACTCTGTATTTGTTTCACAGATTCTGCCAAGTGACACACTGTGGCTCTGAGATTCAAACGTTCGGTATTTGCATGCACTCTCGTTAATTATGGTGACTTTTCAGCCCTGGTCTTTACTTCTTGGGGATTGATTGATTTCGTCTTCTTACTCTTAACTTTAGGCATGGAGGCGCCGTAGTCCCAAATACAATTACAAAGGCACACCGTTCAATATGGTCAGAATGTCAAGTATCAAAGAGTTAAAAAAAATGGAATAAGTTTTCTAACCAAAAACACATAAATGAACCGTAATGGCTACCGTATGCCGTATGCAAAGACACAAGAATTGCAAAACTAGATGTTTGAAATACAATCACAGACTGACATAGCATAAGATGGACTTTGTACCCAAGCAAGCTCCACACGTGAACACTTTACTTTCCCCAATGACTACAACTTACTCACAAGTAATGCATTATATATATATATATATATATATATATATATATATATATATATATATATATATATATATATATATATATATATATAAACTCTTTTCTTATATATATATAAACTCTTTTCTTACATTCAGTATAATTTAGTCCACTTGAAAATTATGCTAGCCTGATCTTAATTTTAACATTCATGGCTGGTCACCTTGGGTCCACCAACAAGCAGGATATGCCTTGGAAGCAACATATCAGTGACTTTGACTACTTTTTTTGTAAGTCCCAATAAATGGGAAGTCACAACATTGAGCAAAAACACATGAATATTGAATTAAGTAATGTAAACTACTTCTACTTCTAGATTCACATTAAAATACTTAAGCTATTCGAATATTATAGATGTAGCGTGTGTACTCTTCGCATTTTCGTAAAGACAATAATGGATTCCGAAACAGATTTAACACACTCCTTGGAACAATCATAACTGCAAAGCATAATTCCATATGTGTCTAGCATGATTTTAAAATATCGTGCAACATATAAATGATATTCTTAAACATATGTTGCTGTAAAAACATACTTTACTCAAATGCACGTTTATGCTCCAAGTGGATATTCCTATTCTTCCATGCCATGTATCTGTTATTATACCCCCAGGTGGCCGTCCCCTGTGATGTGACTGAACTACAAGCCAGTAGTATTTTTTTCAATTTAAAGTAAGATTAGTATGACTGTTGACAAGCATAACGTAAAAATGTGCCAGGGCCAATTAAACAGCAACAATTCATAGGTGAGACCCCATGGTCAAATAGGGAAGCACTACACATGATATAATTGGAAACCATAAAAGAAAATTTGCAAATGAAAGGTAACTCTACCATATCACCTTGCTATTTCAATCACCGGTTGCCCGCATACTAATAGAATTTCAACTGGAGCTCCAAAGTATCAAGCGTGAAAAGAACGTTTTCTCTATAGGTATACACAGCACAATATATTGACTGTTCAATTTGAAAATGCATTGTGTGGATTTGTTTCCAATTGTTTTTCCATAAAATAGAGTGGATATGATGTGTGTGAAAGCTATTGATAGAATAAGGATACATACATTATTTTACAACTCTAAGAAGACCTTATAAAAACATGTTAAATTCCCATGTTGCAAAAACACGTACATTATAATTATAACTTAGAGGGATATAGTGGACGACAGTGGGCCTCTCAGTAGAGTATAAAGATGCAAGTTATGTCGTGTTCAGAAATGTTAGGATTGTTATGAATTGATATTGTCATTTGTTTGTGGAGAACCGTTTTGGCTATAAATATATTTAATACAAGATTTTTTGCTAAGAATACGTTAGTGATTGAGTGAATAGACCTTGTAGCACCACGTAAAAACACAAAGCATAGAAAGAACATATAAACAATGTACCGTTTTAATAAAAATAACTAAAGGATTAGTTTTCTTTTCCAAAATAGCCGTGTCTTGTGCTGGTTTCCTATCGCAACATGTATGGTTTAATTACTTCATTGCACTGGTCATATGCACAATCAGATGGGTTCACTTAACAACATTGACGCAACGGTTATCAAAATATTAAGTGTCTTGCTTAGTTATGCTTTTATGCCCAGCGACGCCTGTGTAGAAAAAATTATTTTACCTTCAGGACTTACACTTACAAAATAAATTATTGTGGCCCTCAAACTGACAATTCGTTCTCAACATTAAACTAATTTAGCATGCTGATTATTAAGGGCGATACATATAATTTTACCACATGAGGACTTATTCGACAGACAAAAATTTTCCCACGGTCATCCCGTATTATCTATTCACCTGCAAAGCACTCTAGCTAGATTGCCGCGGAAGGTTGAGTTATGTTTGCGTTGACAGTATATCTAAGAATCACTGTTAGGAAGGCATATTGCCATATGTTAGGCAGTAAAGTGGCGTTAAGGTAAAATTCGCTCGTATAGTAGTACACCTTCCTGTCAGTGTCTCTGTACCAGTGCAAAAAGCTCATCTCAAAGCGCTGTCACTTGGGGACGATATATTGAGTTAAAATACCATTGTCTGCAAAAACGATCTGTAGTGTGTATTTGTTTGGTTACACAAGTCGTGTTGTACACTGCATACCACTCATATTTGTCGTACATGATGTCTTTGTTGAGGAAATGAACGGATTTATAGGTTTATAATCAAAGCGTAGGAAGCACCTGCATATGTACTCCTGTCTGCAACTGTCCTTCAATTCAGAGACTGGCAGTTACCATGTTAAAAACTTTTACTTTGTACCATGTGATTTAATTTCTTTTCAGCTGGACTTCAGATTCCACTCAAACTTTACATATGCAGTGACACTTTTCGACATCACCTGAATGTCCAGTCCATTCCGATTTTAATACGTGGTAACCCAGAATCCGGCTATGGTGTACTATCTTAGATGCTTTTTGTCTCAAATAGTAGAGGTTTGTGTATATATTTTTGCACAAATCCCCAAAGCTTTAACCAGATAATTTTTTTCTGTACTGCAATGGCAGTGCCGGTAGTAATGAGAAGGCTGACATTTAAAAGTGGTAGATATATTGATATAAAATTACAGCAAAAAATTTTCAGGTACCTCTGCGAACCCAAAGTTGCCCTCTCGAAAAAGATGTGCTGACAGTAAGTGGATAAAAATTCAGACTTTCATGCAATCAAATACAATACTTTTGGGTCCATCTGCACCTGCGGAACTATTGGTAGATATATATAGACCACATGATTAAATTGATGAAGCCAAATATTTGGGCTGTGTATTACGACTGCGTCTGAATTATTTCACGTGTCAAATGTTATGCCAGTGAGTGAGCTGGAATGCAAATAATGTGCTATAATCTTTTAAATATTTCAATTCAAGTTGTCAGTCACATTATATTCATGATGCTTTGCCAAACAGTTGATCTTAATCAGCGGGATGAAAGATAGGGTCTATTTCTAATAGACTTTATATCACATCACTAAAATATTGTTTGCCTGCTGCGTGAACCGTTTTTATTAATATTGTGATCCGTTACGCCATATTGCACTTATATGTATAGTAATATTCTTTACTTTTCCACAAAGTATCAAGTAAATAACAATACAAAATGCACATCCAATAAAAATGTTTAAAGTGCCCATTAAGTCTACATACCCGCTGGTGACATATGCATATTGTGTAGAAACTCATTGACGATACTCGTGGCATAAACGTTTAAAAGGCAATTTTTGTGGTTAGAATTTTGTGGATATTATGAAACTTTCAAGTGCTAACAATTTTATTTGTTCAGATTGGATGTTATCCGTTGAAGAATTTAAATTCCCAGTGTCTGTACAGACTGAAACGTTTGATCCAAATCCAACACACAAAACAGATAGGTTTTATTCAAGTAGGCACAGGATCTCAGCATTTACAACAGCAACGACGACAGCAGCAACATCGACTTTCAAGAGAATCAGACAGTCAATCAACAATCTGATGGTGGAGAAAATTAGGATCAATTTTCATAACATATTCCATGTTCCTTCATTGAAATATTGGTTTGTCGAAGAGAATTATACATTTGCAAAAATACTTCTTGATGAAAGTGGTAATGAAACGGCTCAATATTGTTTCTTACTACCAGGAATTAAACAGCAAGTTAGTGGTCTCCAAAGAATATCGAAAGATGTGGTGTGTAAACTTTATTCAGTGTCAGATGTTCTTAGAATGCACGGAAATAGAAATCATCAAAGATTTAGTATTTCGTCAAACTTGGTTATTGCATTTCCTTTAACAATATCTCTCTGGATTCTTGTCACTTTACTAGGAATTGTAGGTAAGTAGGCTTGTTGAATGTTTGCATCGTGGCTGCTTGCTCTGGCTTTAATGCAGGCAAAATAAATTTCATTTATCACTGAAATCGTAATTGAGTGTGAATGAAAATAACATAATTATCTTCTTGTCGAAACCAAGACATGAATGAAAGTAGCAACAGTTGGGTAACCATTGACATTTACACTCTCAGGTGTAGCTATGTTTTAAAATTAAAAACCACTTTGTCGTCTCTATCATTTGTATCATTTTATGTATAGTAGAATCGTGTAAGAATGTTATTTTATTAATTTTGGTGTAATTCATGTAGCAGCAGCACAAATACACGTGCAGTCAACACAATTTCTTCAGACAATTTTTAAGCTTCATTTGCAATAAGTAACAACCATAAGAATTATGTTTCTGTGGTCTGGCTAATGAATGATGCACTTGAAATCTGCGGACACAGGGCAAAAATAGGCCTTCGCGTGACACTTCGTTTAACATGTTCTATTCAAAAGAGAAATTAATTTGGGACAAGGGCAAGGCCTTATATTGACCCCTTTTGTCAGACGAAGATAATACCACAAGACAAACAAGACGTCCAGGGTCCAGCGTGAAGCCCCAAATGGCTGGCAGCTAAAAAGACACTGTGAGGAGGATGAGCACTGATCTGGATCAACAAAGTAAAGAAGGACACTACAAATCACAAGACATATAATGGGGCGATAATGGAAAGCAACAAAATTGCTATTTGACATTTATACCATTCAAGTTTCAAAACTATATAGCATAGTTATAATATAAATGCAGGATTGTTTGTAAATCAATTCATCTTGTGACAACACCGGTTTGAAAACTTTCAGTTTTCATAATGTAATCTTGGAATGCCAGGAGTATTTTCTTATTAATTTCGAGAGTGCTGTCGGAAGCGCCATATAAAACGGTTTCAAGGCCGAAAGATATATAACTTGTTACTGTTCTATGAAGGCAATCATGAGGAACAGCAAAAAGCGAAGAAGAAATGCCAGATGCTTCAATCCTTTGATTGCAACGACACTTTGGTGATTGAGTAGCACCAAGATCAAATAGATGAGCATTCAATTGGCTGCAGCCCAAACACCGTCCTGTATGCAAATCTGCGACATTTCTGTTGCTGACATAGTACGATTCTGTTTGCTTGAGTAACTGAGGCACATTTGAGAAACTTTTGGTTTTAAATTCAAGTAAAGAGTTTCTCACATGAAGAGGCAATTAGTTGCAAAGTTTTATCGTAGAAGGAAAGAAACAATTCTGAAATGAACCAGTTCCGTTTCTATACTGAAGCACGTCAGGGGCCTGTCTTGTTATATACCTTCTGTTAATTTCTTTTCATTAGAAATTATGCTGCTTAGATAATCAGAAACCAGATTATTAGTGACTTTGTACACTAAGATAAGTTTACATAATTCTCTACGTTTTGCCAATGAAGTAAGACCAGTTTCTTCCTATAGTTAAGCAATAGATGTAGTGTCCATAGCACCAGAAATAGCACAAGCAGCAGCCAGTTGAATACTCTTTAATTTCAATGCATCTGATTGGGTGCAGCCATCCCTGACAACATTACCAAAAGCAACATCCTTAATCGTTCTCCTCAATAACATCAGAAGTTAATGTTGTTGCAGACAGATTGGGTTGCTTATTCTGTTGGGAGTTGTTGCAGGATGTACTGCTGTAAGGTGTACTTCTTGGTTCATCGAAAAAAAATCATTAGTTGTGATTAGGCTTGGGACTTTAAATTATTTTTTGAATCACAATTTTATACACAGTTCTGATAACCTGGGAAAGTTTTGCCCTGGCCGACATGAAATATGGACATTTATTCAGCTCTCAGTGCATCGTGTGATTTAACATTGTATCAAGTGGATTGCTGGGTCAGTGGTGGTGGCTGAGGTAAGGGTTAGACAATCCAACAGAAGCACTGCTCTGAATTCCAAAAAGAAATACATGGCCTGGCAAAAAAAAAACAAAAATAGAAAAAAAACCGCAACCAACTGCACATTGGGAAAGAAAAGTAAGGTAATGTGACGCACATGTGTTGCTGAGCGTGACAGGAAAAACAATTTAAATTGCTTACCTTTGAAGAATCGGAAAGACACGGAAAACAACATGGCAGAGAAATCATCCCTAGATTCGTTACCCTAAAATAATGCACTTTTAATGTGGGTTTTTTTTCTTTTCTTTTTTTTTTTGCAGGAAATGCGTTAGTGATCCTGTCTGTAATGAAGTTTAAATTTATGAGGACACCGATAAATTTTCTCTTGCTAAACTTAACAATCACTGATTACATTGTGCTTTTTATTGCATTCCCTTATAAGGTAATTTTTATGATTTAATGTTTGGATATGTTAACCTACTACATTGCAATATATACATGTGTATATGTGTGTACTAAATATAAGAAAGATATCTCTTCACATCTTAAAACTGGTTTTGTTAATTTATCAAAATGGATCCTTGTACATATTCCTGAAGTGGATTTGAACACAAAAGTAGACATTTAATGGAGCTAGCTAAGTATGGCAACAAGGCAGATAAAACATTTACGCATTTACATTACAAGTTTGGGGATTGACACTGTCAATTTATGTGGTGGCAATCCACCAAATTTCCCTCAGAAGTTGGGAATGCCACCAGCTTGTATACAGAAATTATAGAAATGTACAAGCCCTACTCAGTTTATTGCGATGATCCACATAGTAATGAGTGTGGGGGGCACTTGGCCTTGTCAGGTTTAACTCATTCCACCCTAATGACACTTTCCCCTGCTAATATCTAAATGTCGTCTGCTAATTGTATTTTACTAATTTAGGGATTATTTCTCAAAATTGTGGATGAAACTTGCATGAAAGATCATTCCAAATTATATACCCATAGTCAACAGCTATCCTTGGTGAGCTCTGGGCGCATTGCTGCCAGAGCTTAACAAGGAAAGCTGTTGATTCGGTCTTCTATCAGGGTGGAATGAGTTTACTGATTTTAGCCACACGGGAACGTATAGTCTGAAGATAAAGAGTATATATTATATCAGTGTGACCCATGCACTTGCTCCAGTGTTATTTATGACAGGTATTTTCTATTCGGATGTGAACATGTGTCCTAGATTACTGACGACACACTCAATTTGTCATACATATATGTTTTAAATTTCTTAGAACTAAATTACTTGGAAAAAGTTATGGACTGGCAAAGTACATCAATATCAATTATGCCATTGACATTTAGTTTTTCAACTTTAATTGAATTGTATTGATTTGAAAATTATTAAAATCAGGAAATTTCAGGAATCATTCTTAGGAACGGCTCCTGCTAAGGATGGCATAGATTTACTTTGGGTACATTCCTACCAGTTGTGACGCAAATCTTACCCCACAAATGGTTTAGCTGAAAATGTCGATGAAAATAAACATGAACAAAACAAACTGTTAAGCACAGGTAAAATGTTGTCAAATCAATTCCCAAAGAAGTTTAAGGAACGATAACAATTTACCACCCCCCTCCCTGATAAAGGCAATCACACAACACGTAAAAAATCCCAAGGGAAGTGTTTTTTCCCCTTTTTTTAAGTACAGATCCATCCAAAGGGTATGCCATGCAACGCCAAGGAAGACCTCATCAAAAGTTTTTGACAAATGTTATATACAGCGCTGTACACTGATAAGCTACATTCAGCATGCAAACATTAAGTCCTGTAAGTCATTACATAGTTATGATAGTACATTAAAAAAATTAAAAAGCATAAAAGTGGCAACGGGTAGTGAACACGTATGCGATCTGGCTATCCCGAGGTCAGAAAATAAATAACAACTACAACAAAATCCATGTGAAATACTAACATATCTTGAAGTTTGAGCATATAAACAGTCTTCCTTGGATCCCTAGCATGGTACACTCCAAGCAAGTCTGAATATCCTGTAAGCGCTAGTAATTGAGAGGTCCAGCTTGTGAATACACAGGTTAACACGACACCAACTATACTGTAAGCTTGCTGACCGAAAGGAAAGAAAACTAAAAAGCATTGATTATATTGAAATAACATTATGAAATAGAGAAGAGCTCTTGACAACAGCTTGACGGGGCCCACCACACAAAACCCTTTGCCAGTTTAAGCACTTAGGTGTCCCCAACACATGGGAACTCCTGGACTGGAGACAATTATCAGACCTAGGTTCTTCAATTAGGAATATTCAACTACTTCTGCGCGTAAGACAAGTTTAAAACATAATGCCATGGATTTGTTGGCCTGTTACAGAGTTAAAACTTCACCCACAATACCTATTTATAATGTAGCTAACCAGAAAGGTGAAATCACATGAAAAATATGCAGGTTAACTACAGCCCAAGGGCATTTTGCATTAAATCACAATATTGGAATATAATACTATTTGGTAATTCCCAAATAATAACAACATGCGTGTCATTTTGTTTGTTTGTTTGTTTGTTTGTTTGTTTGTTTGTTTGTTTGTTTGTTTTTTGTTTTGTTTTGTTTTTTGGTTTTTTTTTTTTTGTTTTTGTTTGTTTTTTTGTTTTTTTTATTAAAATTCCTACATTCTTGAAAATTATATGATGTTATATTTAAAACAATTTTCACAGTGACCAAGACGTAATGCACTTCAAAATATGTAGGTTGAACAAATGCACTACTGTAATCATCATGGAGTTTATGTTTACTATTTAGTGAGAAAATCATGGAGTGATACAATGCTTGTACTTGTCGCCATGATATATTTGTTTCAGATCATGGATTATTTTTTCCCTTTTGATGTCATTCGTTCCTCCTTAGAGTGTAAATTAATACACTTCATAGAATATTTTGCCCTAGGTTCCTCAATGTCTGGCATGGTTGTCATTAGTATTGAAAGGTAGGATGATACAATTACCGTTGGAAACACAAAAGATTACCTTCTTTTTATTTTCATGTGCATTTACAGTTTAAAAAGAATAAAGAGAAGAAGCAGCAAAAAAGTCAATGACTGCAGAAAAACTTTTGAAGACATAATTGATATTTAAATATAGAAGCATACACTGCAGTGCCTACTCTACACGATCATCTACATGACAGCAAATGTAGTATGTACAGTCTCTGTTTAATGTATGGCGTCCTCAGGCATATTACTGGACGTTCCAGTCCACAAAATTAAAGACAGTCTCACTTTATAACAGTAGAGGAAACAAGCTTACTTCGTATGCCACTGTGCATTTATAATTTAGCTACATTACTACATGTTAAAATCAAATGCAGAAAAATTTGAAAATCAAGGAATTACCACTGGGAATAAATGAAATGTTTTAGAGAATGATTGAAATGAATCCCAAAGGAATGCAAAACTTCTATATTTTGTCGGGGAACAGGGCATTTCGTTTTCCAAAAGGTAGTTAATACTGACTGTATAGCATGTTGATACCAGGCAGCACTTCATTCACTTTATGCTGAACACACAAAATACTTGTAGAGTTGCCATGTGGTAGACTGCATACAAAAAATGGGTTGGTATCGTTTTGTAATCAGTTCTACTAAATATTGTCTGCATTGTCTGCCTTATCGTATATTTGAATCAATGTAAATTCCCACTGTCTGTACCCATAACTATGTTGTTTCTTTACTGATAAACTAACATTTTTCAGATCCCGTGTTCAAACTTGTTCAAGTTTGCTTCACTTTTTCTCTGCTTGGCAGTTTAGTCAACTCCATTAGAAAGTCCATTTGAAATATGCTTTCTTGAATTTTAAATGCATGTAAACATTTCAGAAAGTTTTTTTCAAATATTTTGTGGCATATTTGGAAGTGATAAAACTGCAGCACAAAATAAAAATACTGCATTGTATTTTTAATTAGTGGCAGAAATGTACCGGTCTATTAATGTAAATATAATTGCATTCGACTGTGATTATCTTAAATTGTAGATATCTTGTCATTTGCCATCCAGTTAGCTCCCTAAAAATGAGTGCTTCAGGTCGGATTTTAATTTTGACTCTTATAATGTGGATATCTGGCATTATTCTGGCCTTACCTCAACTACATTTCTGGGTATGTATTGCATCACAATAAATGTTTTCATGACACATCACGATTCCAACAAAAATTAAAATTTATGATTGCAAATTAGTAAGTAGTCATATAGGTATAGGTATGATAAATTGTAAAGGCAAATATTTCCGAATGAAAAATATTAACATACGAGGCCTAAATAGCACAGGAGATCAACATGCCAGTTTCCTTCCCAGGACTTTAGAAGACCATACAAACCATCATGACATACCCTTTTCGCCAAAATGATTAATTCGTTGCTAGGATTGATGATGTCGGGCCAAGAGACATACACCACTTAGAAGTTATAATAATAATAATAATGATAATAATAATAATAATAATGATAATAATAATAATAATAATGATAATAATAATAATAATAATGATAATAATAATAATAATAATAATAATAATAATAATAATAATAATAATAATAATAATAATAATAATAATAATAATAATAATAATAATAATAATGATAATAATAACGGCAAGGTTTTCAAGTAGAATTGATTCAGAATTGATTCATTACTGCACCAAGTCATTAGTGGACATGTGCAGGCAGCAAGGAGGCGCATCAACAGACAATTGAACTTGAAACTCTGTGGCCTGTTCTACGTGTTAATATTAATAACATGCTAAGATTGAACAAGAACAGTTATTATAAGTTATTCACTGTTTTAGTGTGAAATACAGGAAGTATTTCCCCCAAAGACAGCTGTATTAACCGAGGCGAAGCCTCGGGTAATACAGCTGTCTTGGGGGAGACACTTCCTGTATTTCACACTAAAACAGTGAATGACGATTTTATCCCATTTTTGATGATGCGCTGTTCGACCTGCTGCTGCTGCAGTTCACTTCACAGTCCGCCATCATGTTGTCGTCTGCAGCGCGTCAAGGCTGGTATCGCATGACATAGACTTCTGGTGGCTGATCGATGCACTAACCAGATAGGGAGATACAGCAAGAATACCGCTGTATTCCCCGGCCAGTTTCAGGAATCGCGCTGTATTTCACCTTTGCAGTAATTTATTCACAAATAAGGGTAATACAAAGAGTGTACCATAGCTATTAACCAATCAGAAGCCAAGGATTCTATCAAAAATGGGATAAAAAGCTGTATCAATTAGTGGAACCAAGTACACATGAATCTATATTTTAATCAAGGCAATTATGGACATAGTCTTTTTTCTCGATGTTAAAAATGATACCAGAAAACACTCGTTCAGAGCACAGTGCACAAATATGATTGCACTGATAATAAAACATCAAAATCTATAAGCTGGAATTACAACAGATGCAAACTCTTTAAAAGCCAAATCTGATCCAACATCTGAGAGCAAATTGGTCGCTTTGAAGGTATTTTCAAAAAACGTGGACAACATAGTGTGATATTCATTGCACTTTTACAACAAGAGATACGAAACGAAAGCAATAATGTCATTTATATACTTCTTTGTAAGGTAGAGACCAAAGAGAGGAACAGAATACCAGGTGGTAGGTTAAAGCAACGATATATTACTGGGGCATTGTTTTGATAATTGATTAATCAATACGCACTGTATTGTATTTTGTGGTGGTCATAAAAAACGCTCGACCTTTTTTCTTTATTATGTTGCATTTAACTTCAAGATGATACAAGGACCGCATTTGCTAAAGACGTGGTTCTCCAAAAACCATACTGCATCACAACCAACTGCAGTTGATTAATAATGAACTCTGTCTGAGTGGCAAAGCTTGACAGGTTTCTCAGATAAGAACGTTTACCTCAACATATCGTTAGTCGCTAGTTGGTCTTGCTGAAAAATTCTCCACCACGCAGCTCATGTGGAATCCTGGCCTATTCGGTAGAAATTTTAAGTTGGTGTTCATACACACACCCAATAAATACTCTGATAGCTCTACCTTGCTGTTGACCTGTGGTTTTGTCATTACAAATTGTGTATTTTCCAAAAAAAAAAAAGCAAAAAATTTTAAAAACCGATAAATCACGAAAAGATTTTTTTTATTGCATATTCTTTTAGAATAGCATTGTAATGGTTTACCAGTAGCTTTCAAGTTCAAATTCACTAAACATTGCAAGTATTTCAGTTTAGATAAAATTCTTCTCCGGCATACCATGCAATATCACCATTATTACTGTACATACGTGCAACTGCTCGTCCAAAAGGAACCCCCCAAATTGTCTGAATCTAATTGTTATAGGCAACCATCATATAATTAACATAGTGTTCGAACTATCAAGTAAATTGTGAAGTCCACTATAAAGCCTTTCTTCAGCAACTTTAAACCAATTGGCAAATGATTTTAGAGACAATTTCTAAAGACTTCATAAAAGTGTACAAAAAAACCCAGAACCCACATTACAATGGCCGTTGACTATATTTGTCTAGCCACACCCATGGAAAATCCCTGTCAAGTTTACATAGCATCTGGTCACCAGTTTTTCAGTAGTGACGATATGGGCTGTCGAGTAAGGATTAACAATTGAATGATAGAAGGGATGACAAACTACAGACCATGCCAAAATACCAGTTGACTGACAGGCATTGTGACAAGGTCATTCGAGAACTGCTTTTTAGTTTATGTTGAACATCTTTATTGTGTGGTGGGCAGTCGACCCACAATACTCGTTTTAAGTATACATACATAAATGTACATACAATAAGATTGCTTCACGTGAGGCCAAACTTGTCAGCTGAAAAAAAAGAATTGAATTTGTCGTCTGATTATAACATATCAGTTACTAATTTTCTGCTGAATGTTTTAATCAAATTAATGGTAGGCTTCTTCTTTTCTTTCAGACATTCGTAAATGTCTCCTTTATGGGTAATTCTGGATATATAACACACCGTTGTATCCAGTATATGATCAACACGCCACAAGTGGAAAAGCTGATCAAAGTTCTTTATCCAATCATCGTGCAAGTAGCCATACCAGTTATTGTGATGGCATATGCATACACCAGGTCTGGCATAGTCATTTTTAAAAGTTTGAGGAAATGTATTGGGCTCTCAAGTACTGATAAAAGGTATGGGCAATTGTGGACAGTGGATCGGCCAAAGTCTTGTAGTTCAAAGATAGGTGTGCGAGAGTGGCAGGTAATGCCTCACTTTTCCCTATAAGACTCTGGTTTGTGAGCAATGTGTCTTTTACCATCAATTTTATTATACATATCATAGCAAACTTTTTACTGTAATTTAAATATAAATTTTAGAAAAATATTGTCATAACCTTTAACATCAGTGTCAGTTTTAACTTACAGAAGTTGAGGGACAGATCATTCAGTTTTGCACAGGGTCACCATGTAGGTGGACTTACCCCAACATGGGACAATGTATAATATATGGAGCAACACATAATACGGTACAGTTATGGTACGGAATTACATACAACAAACCTGGCTGTATTGGTAATAAAATTCACCTCAACTACTTTCATTGACTTCACCCATTCATTTTGTGAATGAGGATTCTGTGAAGTGGATCTGTGCGTTGAAAGTTGTGATAAGGTTGTTTGTGCATAAGGAGCCATGGATGGACACTCTGTGGTCAAAAACCAAATATACTAAAGGTGTTTCTTTGTTGCTTGTGGACTTGCGCATATACATTTCCCGATCTGGTGCAACCCCAAATACAATACAGTAGTTGTACCTGATGAAATACAACGAGCTTGGATGTGTCAACTATGCCATTCACGCATACCGCATTTGAGACATTTTTAGAACAGAGGTTGCTGGTGACAGGCCCAGCCACTCCAAGTCTAAACAGTTAATTATGTAACAGCATGAAGGATGCAAACATAAATATACGTGGCTCAGAGTTTGAAATATTCCATTTTATCATAATCATGACTAAAGCAAAGGGCTCATTTATATTTATTTCTCACAATAGTTTGGTTGGAACGTATTTTGTTTGCTTCCAGTTAAGAAAACAGTTGATTGAATTGTCTTAATGTAGTTCTTTATTATACGGGGAGCTCATTTTTGAAATAACAAGAACAAAATGTCTAGTGAAAATGAATACTTGTTTCATGCTGTCAGAGACCTCAGATTCAAAGTAAATCTCCAGTGTGCAAAGTCTAATATTAAAAGAATAAAATCACTGTCTTAGTAGATGAAGCGGAGGAAACTAAAGCAAGGAATGAGAAAAAATTGTCTACACTCTGCATTTAGGCTTAGGACTGAGAACCACCAAAGAAATTTTATTAAAGCAGATGGTCGTTCAGCGTGAAGCAGTGCATGCTCGTTATTATATGCAGAATTGGTGACAAATGTTTTTTTCCATAAATGTATGACGGAATATTAGTGACATGTCTGGTAAGGTTTAATTTGATTTTGTTGCTAAGGTCCACCTGTAGACAAGTGCAATGATCCATCGTGAAACATCTCTCCATCCAAGGTTCACAAAAGTCAGGGTGGTTATTCCTGCGCAGAACTTGACGTATTCATTACGTTAGCAACTTCAGCTATGATTTACAGGGTTTTTCAACTTATGAAAAGCACCATAAAGTTTTTGTAGGCTGCTGAGGGATTTCAACCCTCGACCTTGAGCAACGTCGCAAAGAAAGTAAAGTCCACCTCTCAGACCAGTGAGCCATCAAAAAAAAATGCCCCAAAAGGTTGACGGAAGACTGAGGGTGATGTTATAACAGCTGTGGCTTGCACATTGACAGAGTAGGATCTTTTGGATAGTTTAGCAATCTTTATTGTATGTAGATGAATACATCTCTCATATAATTTTGATGTCAGAGCAAAAGCTTACAACACTAAGAAACAAACAGTGTTTCAAATAATGAAAAAAATGAAATACTTTCCTATCAACATCCTGTGAGATTTGAATCCCTGACATCTGGTGCCATCGCTTAGGCAAACTCTCTGAGCCTGTGCCATTGGGTCCACCGCAAAATGATTGACTGAAGCCCCAGGGTGATGTTATAACGAGTGTGGATTTTACATTCACGATGTATCGCATTTCTGTAGAATGACATTTTATATTATGTTGGAACACTTAGCTTTGACCCAGATACCTAATTCTACCAGGCTTCACCAAGCTTTGTTAAGTTTTTCGGTAGTTATCACCAAAACAAATCAATATCACAAATGATAATGTGAGGTTGATGTTACTTAGGTCATAGTGTAAGTGTCTATTTGGCAGTATCATTCCAAGGGGTTTATTACAGTAAATGACGTGTAAACTGTCCTTATTACAGCATGCAAGGCGCTAAGTGTGTTGAGGAGAGCATGTAAATTGCACATTGTTCATTACGGCGTGGAACATGCAAATTATGTTTCTTATAGCATCCAACGTTCTGGCTATGGACTGCAGTCTTTGACGGCACATAATATAATAATACGAGGAAGAATAAAGGTAAGAAACATTACTGTAAAGTTTTTATTGTGGAGACTGCAAACTGTGCTAAGCTGATTTTGGATGATCAGACTAAACTTCTCGTGTGTCCTTTGAAATAATTTCCAGGTCCTGTTTTTCAAAACTATTATGACTGTGTGCAATATCAAAATAAACTCTCCACTCACTCACACTGTTGGAGTCGTTATTTTTTATATGACAAGGGATAGGAACAAGCATTGCAGAGATATGTGTTGTTACATGTTAGTTTTGCCTTTCAAGGTCCAAAGAGGAAAATTAACAACACCAAAAGAAACTCGACAGGTACTTTCTTAGTGGTATTTTTAGTTACCATGAACCCAGAATTCAGCTTTATCGAAATTACATTGTAAGTTAATGCCGTTAGTTCATAAAAAAAATCAAAGAGCGATTCATTGGGCATGTTAGGTACTCTTGTTAACCAGTAACTCAGCAAAAGTATTTGAATTAAGGAATTATTACTAAAGTTTTTTTCGCGTGATAAACTTTCTGTTGCAGTGTTTAATAACGAAGTGAAAGACACCAGGGACATTGAACATATATTGTTAAAGTTTGTGCTTTATTATCCATTTCCCAATTTTTCAACTGCTTTATTAGCGAATTTTGCAATTGGCTCCATTTATGTTTCAAAAAAAAATTATGTGTGCATGCCTGACATCCTTGATAGATGTCTAATTGAATTTGCGTGATTATGGTAATCAGCATGACATGCAAGAACACGTTGCCATGGAATAAAAGCTACATTTTTGTTTGCAAAACATCTATGTCTCTGATGTAATCATTGCTTTTATATAAGATTCCAAATAAAAGTTCTTTGTATGTTTGCAGGTCATGAAGATGATGCTTTTGGTAGTTTTCTGTTTTTTTCTCTGTTGGGCACCTGCAATAATTTTCAGTATCCTTTTGAATATGTGGATTCTGCCAATTGGAATAGTACGAATTAGCACCAAATATGGCATTGAGTTTAATTTATATATTGTTGGGCTGGCAAATAGTTCCATTAATCCTTACATATACCCTCTCTGTTCAAGGTAAGAAACATCGGTAGTGTGAAAAACAGTACATCTTGTACATGTTAATATCTGCTACTTTATCTGCTGTTATCTTACCTGCAACTTTTTACATGTATGTGCGAATGTTTGTGTACCAGTATCTATGAATCCTTTACTCGGCTAATCTTGTACTTTCTCAATCCTTTTATTCATCCATCCAGACATGTGTCTCTTCGTATATATCTGTATGTATGTATGTATGTATGTATGTATGTATGTATGTATGTATGTATGTATGTATGTATATATGTATGTATGTATGTATGTATGTATATATGTATGTGTGTGTGCGTATGTGTGTACATATGGATGTATGGATGGATGGATTTACCTGTTTGATAGATATCAATAGCTGTATTACTTTTGTTTTTTCTTCCTTTTTTTACTGATGCTAATAAAAAACGTAACATTTTAAATACATCAACCCAACCGACAAAACGGCAGAACATTTCTGGCCATCACAATTTTTTTGCCTGGGTGTCCACGCACTATGCTTGCGAATCATTGGGTCACTGTACCTAACATTGTAATCTATTGTTATTTTTTTCAGATTAGATAGCGTACAAACATCAATAAGCTAGAGCACATTAAACCTTATATGGTCGTGTGGAGAAAGAGGAACAATCATTTAGAACTCTGTCTTAGGAGTATATACCATGGAATTGAATGGGTTTTGAATTTTTTTTAGATTGATACATACCCAGAAAACTACTCCGCATATGACCCTATTTTTTGGTACCAACAAAAATAAAAACTAGGGTCCCAGGCACAAACACCCTTTGCAACAAGGCTTTACGTATTGAACACATCTATTACACAAAACCGTGCAACTCATAGTTAATATAATATTTGGTTCACAGAGTGTAAGCTACCTGAAAACAGTCTTTGAATTTATTAAATCACACAAACAGGGTGCGAGTATTTCAAATATCATAACTACAACAGCACGTCTACACTATAATCCGCTAAGTACAATAGATTTTGTGTCTAGCAAAGTGAAGTTAGTGTTCCCTGTCCATACTTTGTATGATTAGCATACATCAAGCACTAATAATGTTTTTGGCGCAGCTGAGCTTATGTGGGGGTGCACCCATCATGCAGCGATTGACGTCCACAAAAGGTGTTCCGGCCTTTGTCCATAAGACCATTAAGGAGATCCTTAGAGATGTACCTGAAACAGGGCTCTACTAATATGCTTATTTGATCTTGCTCCATTGATCAGGGGGCTTACAGAATTTTTGCTCATTGTTTTGAGAACTTCAAAACAATCATTATGCTTTCATCGCTTCAGTTAAAATATGTGCCGTAGTAAACTTTTAAGCACAATCAAAGTTACGATCACCATCCTCGTTTTTTATCTTCTTGTACGTTTTGTACCGACTTTTGTAATGAAGACTTCATCAAATTACCAAAACGGTACAATAGTCTTAACTTCGGATTGCATTTGCATTGGTGTACCACCAAGACAATAATAAAACATAGTTTTAATTATCTTAATAATATTACGTATTCAGTGCAGATAAAGATATCTATTTTATATTCATATTATAATATTGGCTACCAAGTTATGAGCGGATTCCAAAGTAAACTGCTACTACTTTTTCACTTTTCCAAAATCATCAGCCAAGTCCATTACTAACTTGTTATTGTACTTGGGTATGCCTTCGTTTTTGCGTCTCCACAAAATGTGTTCTAATGGCCAGGCTGCAGTGAAATTTTCAATTCGTTTGAATTTAACACAGAGAGATTTCTTCTTCAGCTCTTTCTAAGGCAATCTGTAGCCCAAACGCAGTCACAATTCCTGCTGCCCCCTGCCCCTTCCATTTTTGGGACCCTATTGTGTCACTGTTATATTTTGGGGGTGTTTCAGGACAAAAAAATTAAGTAAAACGAAACAAAATCCGAAGCTTGTGATCCTCTAAATATGAAATTGAGTCTTTCAGGGCTTCGAACCTATATATATATATATATATATATATATATATATATATATATATATATATATATATATATCTGTGTGTGTGTGTGTGTGTGTGTGTGTGTGTGTGTGTGTGTGTGTGTGTGTGTGTGAAATAAATATGACAAGTCGTCTAGCGTTATTTTCTTGCGGTGATCTGTGTATTCAATGCACTGTAACTGCTGTGGTTGTCTCCACTTGGCCTGAGAAGGCACTGCCTCGAATTATGCTATATATTTATTATGTGGCAATGCAACAATTGGGTAGCTGTTATCAGAAAACGTGACAAAGAAATGTGCAATGGGTTGCCGTGGATTTACATATCCCAAGCCCAAAGCTGCTTCCTTACAGTGATCATAAATTCAACAATTTCAGATAGATTTGCACTGCCTTTATTGGGTCTATTCACTTGGCACAAATAGGTATCCCTATTTTTAAAAATAGCAATCAGTTTTTTGTTAATGCTGTTTTTCACTTTTTTTGGGGGGGGGGGGGTGAAGGACGACTACAAAAGGGCTTGGCCACTTTATTTAAAATTACACAGAGTGCTTCTACACATCTCTAAATCTTAGTTAGCTGGGCAGGTGGAAATGTGTGTTCTCCTGCAGCGTGAATCGACCAGCGTGATGAAATTTTGTCAGGTGGAATAAATGACATTTTGTGATTTTAAAAATTATGTAATAGTGGGTAAAAGTGCATGCCAGTATAATAAATAAAGAGTAATAAATGTAGATGCAGTTGCATATAATTTCTGTATATTGCATACTAGAACAGCGTAAAAGTAGTTAAAATTTTACTTTGAATAATTTTTCAAATGGTTACTCTCCAATAATTTTTACATTTTGCAACAACACTAAAAACCGTATTTTCTCTTGGAAAATGCCACACAATCTTACTTTTCCTTTGGGTATTTAACCTGCATATAAAATATTTCTGAGCACCCTCCACCAGAGAGTATGACTTATTTGGGTTGGAAGACAAGGTTACCTGAGCATGGGCAGGTGTGTTATACTGAGCTTTTCACATATGTCAGGCCTCTTGTGCATTACCTTACAACAATCACATTTTCAAATTCCAGAAAGTTTCGTGAGACATTTTCAGCTATTTTACTTTGTAAATGGAAGAAAATGACACCCAAAGAATCAGACACTATGTTGACAAACTGTGATTCTACACTGCCGACAAGGATAACAAGAACAATGATTCCAGAGGATAAAAGAAAATAAAGATATATGGGCTACAGGTAAACGCATTGTGAATATTTTAGAGAGTGGTTAACTTGTCTGTCTAATCATACCACTATACCGTTCGCGCACATTAAGAAGAGAGTGAACGGCGTGTTTGTATCATCCACACTTATCATTGATACCACAAACACAACCTCCCAAATCTGTGCACATCTTTAAGGTAAATTTGATAACTACAGAACAACAGAAACCTGTATAAATTTATTGTATGGCGTGGGTTTTGGTGATTATCATGAGGGCCAAGAACTTTTTGCACCAAAGTAAAAGCCAGTTAATGTCTCTTCGGTTCAATAAGGGGAAAGAGTGCGGAAGTGGATATTTGCCAGCGCTGCCAGCAGCGTGGGGATGCTTTGAAAATGCTCTTTTCAGTGCGCCACAGTCAACTTTCAGGTGACAATGTTTGCTTGTGGGTCAGAGAGTAATAGTGCTGGAACATGGCTGAGATGCTGGAAAAACACCGGGAATAAGCGCATCAGAACTGTCACCAATGACACACCGACAGTTCTGGTGGCAACGGCAGGGCCTATAATCCAGCCATGTGGGTAAGCAGGGAAGCTTGGAGGAGGAGGATTTCATTCATATCTCTTCCAGGTCATTGGAACAGTGATTTTGGAAACAGTATTGGTCAGATTTTTTTCTGTACGGTCGAACAATTGTGATAGCGCACTGTGAGGCAGAGCTACTGCCACGAGGATACTTTGATCTCTAAAAGCAGAGGATGGTTTCGATATCTGGTGCACAAACAAAGATTAAGAATGCTATTGATGGCATAATTACTTGGGTAATACTGTGTTATTATCGCATCATATGATTGATATAGGTTACATTAGCTGCACTCTGTTTATGAATTAAATTTCAAAACAAATTTGCTTGACGGGATAATGCTCAAAGTAGAAGGATACAGCTGGTTTATTGTATTTTCATTTTCACAATGTTTATTTTATTTATTTATTTATTTATTTATTTATAACTTTTATTATTATTATCATTATTATCATCATCATCATTATCATCATCATCATCATCATCATCATCATCATCATTACTATTGTTATTATTATTATTATTATTATTATTATTATTATTATTATTATTATTATTATTATTATCGGAGGTATGGGAATTCCAGACATTCTTAACAGGCGGCAAGTTTTCGATTTTCGCAATATACAGAAAAGCTAGGCTAAAACAAATAGATTTAAAAATATATAATATTTGGGCATATGGGACTTATATTGTTTTCATCAACTTAAAGTTGGCAAATCCTGCCGAATATACATGGACACTGATATTTTATTGGCACAGCAAGAGCTTCAAATAACCATTTCTGCAGATTTGAAGCACGTAGTTCGGAAATATATACTGTTTGAAGGCGTGTTTTGATACACAGGGTGGATTTACTGTGAAGGAGCCCAGCCAAGACTAGCTCCTGTAGCGTGACATGTTACATAATATTACATGCCTGGAAGCCAGGATAATTCAGGTGTTCGATGGCTGAAAGTAGTTTCTTGGTTGTGTATCATACTGTAGTGGTGGGTTCGAGTGCTATTTTTAGTATGTATGTATATTCTTTATTTCTCCATTCGCTGAAGAGATACATGAATATAATACTACATTTAGTCAAACGAAGAAAAATACACAATTATTATAGAATACAGGTTTGCACAAAATACATTAGATGGTCATGGTAAATAAGATATATAAATCAATGAAAAGCAGAATTGAGAATACTCATAGACATAAAACAATCAATAAATCAAGGTAGATGACATGTTTGGAGCATTTCAAAACAAAACTGTCTTTCTTTCCTCTAATCCTTAACTGCCCCTATGTTTTCCTAACTCTACATCAATGTACCGTATTAGCTGCTCGAATTTTGTAATCTAATTTTGAAATCTAATCAAGCTGTGCCGTCATCAAATTATAAGTTACATCACCAGTCCTTTCCTCTGGATGACAAAATATTAACAAAATGTAATAGTTTTTTAGTAATCGTTTCGTAACTCCTAACTTTCCAACAGAATCCTATTTTAGGCCAGGTATACAATAATACATTCCGAACGTTTGTTATGCCCTATTACAAAATGTGTCCAATTTCCACACCAATTTTGTTAATTCTTTTAGTCCTTATCTCACATGAGTGTCTCTGTGACCTTAAGAAGTATGACAAACACACCCATATCAAATATCATTATAGGTCAAATTCACATATGTATTTTCACATGTTTCTTGAAGTTTTGTTCAAGAATTACTGCACGAAAACCAAACGTGTTGAAAAGAAGACAAACAGCCAGAGCAAAAGATATGGGCAATTAAACTATATGTATCCAAGGTTCTTCCAGAAGGCGTTATTTTCCTGCAATACCGTATAACAGCTGTATTTCAATATTGAATGAAATATTTCGTGAGCGATCTTTATTATTTGTATTTCATTGTTGCCAATATATCTTCCCAGTTTCGCCAGAGGACAAAACTCTGAAAAACAACACAATCGACCCATTTCAAGTTTGATCGAGACTTTCCGTCGGCGGTTTGTATCATTTTTATTGCACTGGGATATGGTCAGCGATGTTTATTTATTTATCATGCTTTCACATTTTGGTAATTCTTTTGACAGTTTAATATTAGTGGTTTTCTTTTCCTTTTCAGGGAAACTGTGGGCCAAAGTATCTAGGCATTTGCTTTGGAGTGACGCAGGATCTTTTCTCCAGATTGAAAGAAGTTAATTGGTACTTCGTTGTCTGCTATTCGTCGTGTGTTTTTATATAATGAATAATAATTGCTTCGAACCTTTTGCCTGCATTTTCGTCAAATTTCTTTTGAAAGCACCTCAACCAAAGCTAAGACAAGTTGTTTACGAGAACAAACTCTAACAATTTGCTTAGATTTTATAGGAATTTTTTATTTGGCTCACGTTCTGTATGTGTATACAGTAACTACCCAAAAACTACAACATAATTTTTATTTACATGGACAAGGCAATGCTCATATGTAAGTCCTATAGTTTTCTGTACTTCTATTGTGTGTAATGACTCCGTACATTGTCAAACGACGGACCTAAAATACATATCATATTGTAAAACTACGCCATTTATTCCAGCTCAAGTATATTTATCAATGAATATTTTACGGCTGGATAAAATACGTTCTGTTGTTTTGCGCACGAAACTAGAACACAGATATCATGACAGTACATAGTAAAAACTAGAGCAGTTAATTAAGGTATATCTGTTCGATATATATATATATATTTATACATATACATATATGTATACATATATGTATACATATATATATACATATGTGTATACATATATATATATATACATATATATATATATATATATATATATATATATATATATATATATATATATATATATATATATATATATATATATATATACATATATCAGGATATCTATGCCTGAAGGGCGAAATGCCTGCAAAATCTCTATAATGATGGTGAAGCTATGTTGGCATTAAACGTGCAACAAAAGATAAAATCATGGTATAGAATCTTCTGATGATTATATTGTTACACCACCAGTGAGCACATTTCAAATGTGTACCATGTTGCACACCCGCAACATTAACTTAACTAGTCTGTGCATAAAAACAAAGACTGCACCATGAGAAATTGCTTCATCTAAGTGGATCAAGTCACGCACTATAAATGATAATGTATCTGCAATTTAAGCTGTTATATCAGTGAGCACATGATTAGCAGAGCCACGTTTAGGATACACATAATTGGTATTCATATTAAGGGCGTGTAAAATGCATGTGTAGTCATTGGTTTGCATCATGAATGGCAGTACTAATGATACTCTAGACTTCCTTTATCTCTAATCCGAACCCCCTCTTCTAATCAGGTCAGGATTGCACTCCCGTGGAGGCTTTAACGTAGCGAGAAAAGGTAACAATCACTCATGGAAAAAGACAACAGGATTACAAAATCAACGAAAGAAAATGTGTTTAGAATGTGAAAAATGTGTAAATTATTTCATTTTACTTCAACCTACTCCCAAGCAGGGCAAAATGGTTTAACTCAATGCACTGAATTACCATATAAGTATACCATCAGAGTATGTGGCCAGACATAAGTGGTCAAAAACACCAGTACGGTAAGGGCATATTCATGCAGCACAATGAATGATATGGCACAGTCTTCATAAAAATTGCTCCTCGTCTGGCTATAAGCCATATTACTCAGCAAAACTGGCGATTTGTTCCTATTGGTCAAACAATGCTCCGCACTCGATCTTGGTTCCTCTTCCTTTTCAGTCTTGGGTTTTTTTTCTCCCGGCATTTACTGGATGTATATGACAAGGCACGCAAGGAGGAATCTCACTTGTTCATTTCTTGTGTTCATTGATCTTCGTTATGTAGTATACATCCTTGAGGTTGTGTTACAGCTTTCAAAGCTTTCACTGCCTCAAAAACCATCGCTTCCCGCTATCGACGGTGAAATGGCCTTTGATGCCAGCTACCGTCGTCAACTCCCACATGCATTTGCGAAAACCGTTCTCGCCAATTGCAAGGTGTCGCCCACCATAAGTGTGGCTCGTGCACAGGGCTGACTATTAAACCTTGGGATAATAGATGAAAAACGAAGAACAGACAACCTTCAGTTGTATGTGAATACGGAATAAAGTGACATATATATCTTCCAGATATCATACATTAGTTTCCTTATTGATTTATGTTACAAACACTGTCTGATGTCATTTTAGTTCGAATATTGGGTGAAGGGTGAACGAAGTGTTTGCAGAACAACAAGAGTACAAAAAGTCATAGCCGTGATTGACAAGAAAATGGCAGGATGGGTTGCGTGGATAAAGCTTTGACTTTAATCCTCTCATATTGTTTTATGTCCATAAAAGAAAAAGCAGTGCCTGAATTCAGTAAATATGATCACTTTTTAAGCTTTGACGTCGCAGCCAGTAGGAAGTTTACGGGCCGAATTCAGTAAGCAATTTTTTATTTGATGGAGAAACCATATGTTACTGACATGGAAAACATAGAATGAATTCAGTAAAATGTGAAACGCTTTCAGCTAGGAAATGTATTGGATGAATTCAGAACAGTTTGATCTTTGTCCTTGGACCTTTGAATAGAATTGTTATTAAATGAATTCCGCATATGTATACCTTTGAGTGGGATATGAAATTGCAAATGTTGAAGTGAGTACACACAGTTTTATTTTTCTATTTCATGAGCAACATTTATTGGTAGATTCACGAGAAATGTAAGGAAATTACATAAAAAGAGGTCATTTCGTTTCAGTAGTAGAAAATAAACAAAAGAAAAGCTAACTGAATGAGGCCATTAATGTAACACCGACTCTCAAGTAGAAGCTAAAAAGAAGACTACAGTGAAGACTACTGCATGACACAAACTGCTATTTTTGGTAAAATATGCGGTTTACTTATGTTTCGCCTTTCCCTTTCTTATTTTGGATATAAAGGAGATGCCTGAACTCAGCACACGAGTTTTATTAATAATTTGTAACTAGTAAAAATACGAGACATATGCATAACAGGAACCTATATTTCATAAATACCAAAAAGTTGAATTTTTAAAATCTGAGAAATAAAATCTTCCAAATACGTGGTTGCAATTTAAGTTGGTGGAATGATGTCAAACTTTGCTGGACTTTGTTAGATTTTGCAATGAAACAGCAAGGGTTTATTAAAAAAAAATATCCACAGATGCCAATGGATTTTGGAAGGGTTGATTGGACATGTTCAAAGCGAGGAATTGTTCACACACCCTCATTAAGAGGCCATTCTGAAATTTATAGTACTTGTAATGTTATACACTATATGCATCCTGTAAGTTTCAATATTTAATTTCAAATACCTTGTATCTAGGTTTTAGTTACTATTTCCAGGAATGTTGCCCATATTCCTTATATTTGCAGTAAAAATCGGTATCTTGAGGAAGATAACCAAGAACAGTACTCTGATTTTTTCTCAAAATAAGAATGATTTTCCTCTTATAGGAAAGAAAAATAGATATGTATTCTCAATATTTTTGTTTGAAGGGAAAAATCCTCTCTCAATCCCAACATCTTATATATATATTGTTTCAAGAAAAGTTTCGTTTTTTTTTCTTGAAACAAGATTTACAAATCTTGAGAGCGAGGGAGGATTTTTCTCCTGCCTATTGTCTCATTTCAACGAAAATAGTACTGTATTTATTTCAATGTGTTGATAGTGGTTCCAATAGCTGCAGTATTCATGCATGGAGTTTGAGCTCAAAATCCAAATCATTTGATACCTTTTTATACAAATTAATAGCCCACACTTTGGTAGTTTTATTGCTGTTATCAATTTATTAGTATTGTTCATCCCGACCAGCACGTATTATTTTGTTAGTCCTGAGGGAAGCCGTCAAAAATCGTCTTGGATATAAAAAAAGATAAATAAAATAATTTCGTTTTGGCTCAGACCCCCTCCCTCCCCACAAAACTGACGTCGACTCAACATTAAAACTTCAGTCTACCCAAATGTGATATATCCCTGTTTTTAATACTGAAGTGGTCCTCGACCTTCTGGTTACATCCATGTATGAATGATTGATACTCAATATTTTCAAGTAAAGATACTTCACCATGAAAATTGACGCAGTGTTTCTGTTTTCGTATACAGCATTTATATACAGGTTTCAGAGTATGCATTTATATTTCCAATGCTGTCATTTTAAATTCTCCAATAATAACGCCTGTGGAAACACAGTTGTTTCCAACATATATGTGTAACGAATTTACGACCAAAGAGTGACGTACCTTTGGCAAACGCAGTGTTGAAAGTGACCAGATGCAATGGGAATATTAAATCCATGTGAGGATAATGTACAATGCCAAATTGAAACTCTCATCTCATTTTTTGCTATATTTTTTCGCATACAGTCACATTCATCCTGAAACACTATTATATCAATTTCTACCAATTAAAACACCTAGATCGTCTTAAGATAAAATTCCCAAAACTGACATATATCTTATCTATTAAAACCTTAAACAATAAATTCACCATATTCACAGGCTCAACAATTTTCTCATCAATACCAAAATAAGCACCCAAATATGTAATTATCAGTTTTGAAACTTGTTTTTATCATATGTTGCGACCTCAAACACTAATCAATTCAAACCTAAATGTGGGCGTTGTTTATACAGTAGAGAACTCCCAAAAGGAAATGCTTTTGTATGGTAATTTATCATCGTGACCAACATGATGAATAAATCACAGAAATCCACTGCACAAAGATGAAAAATGTGGTTTTTATTTCAATACTCTGTAACTTGAACGTTGTGTTCCTGGCCATCAGGGACAATTTCTACGCAACATATTCCATCAAGGTGTGTCCAGCATGCTTCCTCTTCTATTGCCAAACTGACTATGTAGGGAACGGGAAGTTTAGAAAGTGCAATGGTTTCTTCGTTAAGCAGGCACCATGGTTTCCATATTGTAGTTCATAGTGACGCCCCCCCCCCCCAAAAGAAAAATGGAATATTGATGGGAGTGGGCAACTGAAAACTTCCTCGCTTTAAATATAAAATTTTGGCCCTGTTATAGGCTATTAATCAATTACTTGATAAGGTTACCATTATAATATAGATTGTTACGTTTGGTCACATTACACCTCGTTGGCTGTGTCAGCAGACAATAATCAATTCCCTAGAATACCATTAGCGTGAGGATGCTTTCAAAACCAAATAAACATAAAACTAAAAAATACACACTTGTTAAGTATTTTTGTTGCAATTAATTTATATTGTATAATATATGTTTATATATATATGTTTATATATATATATATATATATATATATATATGTTTATATATATATATATATATATATATATATATATATATATATATATATATATATATATATATATATATATATATATATATATATATATATATATATATATATATGTATATATATATATATATATTGGTGCATTGACTCTCGACCTGGGTACCGTGGACACCACCCCCTTCCCTGGTTCACGATGCCAAAACGTCGGGTTCCAAATCCAATTTTTTAAAACGTTACAACTTTCGATTAAATAAACGAGATCTATATGCATTTCTGCCTTTCTCACTGTAATGTACTTTATTTTTTTTTCTTTTTGCTCTCAGGAATAGGCAACTTGTAGAATGGTGGAAATATGATACTGTACATGAATAAAAGCAAGTTAACATATGTGTCGGTGCACCATTTCTGTAAGGTGTTTTGCCGCGGGTACCCGGGTAATGGGTACCTCTTACGGGTCCAGGGTATCAAACATAATTTATTTGCGGGTCCCAGGACCCGACTTTTTCCCCTAAGGCAATGCACACACATATATATATATATATATATTGTTGCCTCCAGTATTGGAGTCATAATTATACATAAAAAATGAGGAATATAATAGGGAACAGAAAAAAACAAGATCTGTCCAAATAACCGTTGGCTATCACACCTTACACACCTTGTTCTGAAAAAACTTACCTTTGGAACGTTTTATTCTCTGTAACTCTGACTTTGTACATATATGCAATCGTAATACAACTAACTTCGATTATTTTTTTCTAAATACCGAATCCATATTCTCATACAAGCCTCCAAACAGAACGACCAATTTGTTTTAGTTTCCAGTGCAGAAAAAAGATGAAAAACACTGTGGACCTTTGCAATCAACCTCTGTCTTGAAAATTTGAGCTTTTCGCAGTCCAGTATAAACTATCCTGAACTTTCAACATCCCCCACAAGTGCATAATGTACACAGCCTAGTCGCGTTGGGGATTCCCGTAAGTCTTCCTCATTATAATTTACAAATGCTCACCAAACAGTTATTTCATCATTATTGTGATATATCCAAGAAGCAGAGGTTTCTCGTTTTGGACCAAGTTTCTGTATGTTTCAAAGAACACGAGTCATGGATGTACTGATACAAATGAATAAAAAAAATTCTTCTCTCCCTGGACGCGGCTGGCACATGTAGCAAAAATACCATATAAACGCATCTTCCTGATGGTTTTTTTGGCCTTCTAACCCATCCCAGAGTTGAAAACAATGCCGCATTCCCTGCTCTCTCGGGTAAGCCTGGCTGCTTTTCCTTGTGCTACCGTCATACACTCCCTGTTTGTGCTACTAAATCTCAAAACTTCGATATACCAATACAGGTAAGCATACAGATTTATACAGTTTACGTACAGTGAGCAGATTTATGCTGCCTACATGGACGCCCAGACGCCTGATTGCATTTAAGGCTCTCCTGGCCTTATTAACCGATCTCGGATATACTCATTTACCTGTACATCAATGTACTGTAACGCTCATATCGGTATATGATTCATACTCCAGAATGGATTCATCATCCAACTTCACGTCATGTCTCATATGATTACGTACTCTCTCCACTTTACTTTCAATAAAAAACAATAATACCGGATTTGCTTGAATTGTGTTCAAAGTGCAATTTAAAACAGTAATTGTACACAAGAGAGCCACATTTGTTCAAAACATACTCAGACAGTGCTACAATCGTCATATCGTAAGAAACCAAAGGGGAAGTCGCATCAATAGCATAAATAGACACAGCCAAGGAAGTGCAATTCGTAGAGAAGATCAGTGTACCGAAACATGGAGAGGACCGCACGTTCACTAATGCCTCTGTTAACAAGCAACCATTTTGATATTTTGTCATTAACTTTTTCACAGGTGCCGACATTTATGTAAATTTCCTTCATAAGAATCCAACTTTTGCCGTAAATACCCATTAAATACATAAGACGGTCAATCCAGACCGTGTAAAAAGCCTTACGCGTATCTAAGAATGCCATAAATAATTTTGCAGCAGTTTTAGTTGTCAAAAAGGAAGTGTTAAAACACGAGACTCAACTTCTGGTAGCATACGTTAATGGCTGTGGACATTCGATTTGACGTAGCCACACATATCATGTGGTTATATCCTTATTGAAAACAATTGTATCCTGTACTGTGGACAGGACCATTGTTAAAAATCAAATATATAGTCATAGCGAATGTTAGTGAGCTCTTACCATAACACATGTGAATATAGGATATGACAAAACAGTAAATTATGCAATCAGAAGAGTACTCAGTATCTCTCCAACGAAGTTGATTTTCTTCATCATCCCCTACTGCGCGTGCGCACTTCGGTATTTTTTAGGCACCCTGGGTAATTTTTGCATTTTTATTTACACCAAAGTCTCAAACTTACCGGTCTTTCTGGAAATCTTGTCAACAATTTATAACTGGCCTTCAAAAAACGTTGTTGGCATAGTGTAATAAATGAAAACGATTCACCAACTTACATCGTTACCACCTCGATGGAAAGTCGATCTGGCAAAGCAGTGCTTTAGACTTGACTAGGATACAAAAGTACATTGAAGAACAGGTTTTAGTGCGCACGCACAGAGGCTAGGTAATTTCGCATTGCCATGAGTTTTTTGTTAAAGATACACCTATGTATTTGTCTCTTAACATAGGATCTTTATTGCCACCTTTGAAGAAAGGCAGAACAACAGATCTCTTAAAATTCAAGTTATATACTCATGTTTAACGACAGCTCTAAACAATTTGACGAGTACATCTACCAAACAATTACCACCATACCTTACGTGGTCCCCTGTTATGCGGTCATGTCCAACAGCTTTACACAGCTTCAGTTGCTTATATACCTGTTATGCCTCTTTAAAAGTCATAACAGAAAAAAAATAATCGGATCACCTGCCACAATACTTTTACCCTTGAGGTTACTCTTGTCCTCAAACAATTGAATATTCCTTTCCACTTTATGCTTATTTTCAACATCAAATGCCTTGCCGCAAATGGACGGGTCACCAATGTGCTCAAAATGGACAGCCGAAAGTTTCATCTTCGTTCAAATTGATATAACCAATGTTCGCTAACAGTCAAAATATCATTCCCATCAAGTGGCACCTACAAGCATGGCTCAAAAGATGGGCATCCATTTAAGTTGTATGTTGCGACTTTCAAGTTCACAGAAGCCATAAAAGCAGACATAAATAAAGCAAAAAGTATTAACACATCTATTGTACTTCTTCTATACTTGTCAAATATGTACATTTGGTATTTCTTTGCTGTATTTTGAAACATGTCAGTGACCTTAAATCACATCAATAAAGAAAACAACCCATATATATCATAAGCACAAATGAAGCCCATTTTATTATACTTCGGAAGTAATACAAATGCCAAATGGCAGGGTCGTTTATGAGTTAGCTGTCAGGACACAAATACATAATGCATACTTTTGTCATGTTCATACATAATTAATCGTCAACCAGTTTATTCAATTCAGTGTGAAATTATGTGTTTTAAAGTTCTTTGATGTGTGTTTACGAGTGGATACAGCCATAACAGTAAAAGATACAGCCATAACAGTGAGAGAAATATACTGCCTGTACATATGTCCTTGTAAAACACTT
This sequence comes from Hermodice carunculata, assembly GCA_964020975.1. Classification (NCBI taxonomy): domain Eukaryota; kingdom Metazoa; phylum Annelida; class Polychaeta; order Eunicida; family Amphinomidae; genus Hermodice; species Hermodice carunculata. The sequence goes on along the minus strand of CAXHWN010002465.1, from coordinate 782,670 downwards.
GAGTGTAATTGGTATATATGAGTAATACATACAACCATAACAGTAAGAGATACATTCTGCCGGTACACATGTCCTTGCGAAACACTTGGATGTACTTTGTACTTATGACTAATAGACATAGCCATAAGAGTAAAAGATATATGTTTCCTGTACACATGTACTTGTGAATTACTTGAATGTATGTATTGCCTCTATAAATGGTCAGTACACCATTCAGGTTGCCCATGAAGCTGGTAAGTTTCAAAGAAAATGTTTACAGAAAAGCACGTTCTGTATTAATATGTCCATAGAGAAATGCAACTGTTGCACATAATTATACACAAAATCCGTTTCCCTGGGTAAAGAAGGAAAACACGGATTCGCCCTTTGTAATATATCAAGTATAGCTTCATCTATAGTTTTGTGAGTAATTTTTATATCATTGTGTTTGTGCCTTTTTGCCAAGAACCACTTCCTAGTAGTCATTACCGTATTCCGCAGTCCGAACTCTTTACTCTCCATAAGCTAACCTGTCCCTGTCTAACCTATATACATATGGAATAACTATTGTCCATATTGCACACGTTCCTCTGTAAAATTTTGACATAGGCTGTATCAGCCCAAATAAATTAAAGGGTCTTCAGCGGGTATAGGCTCAACATGGTTTGGAGCCTTATACCCGTACATGTCTCTCTGAGTAGCGGCTCCTTGTCGAAGCTAAATATTCAGCAAAGACAACCCACATGATAAACACTAAATTTGAACGTGGCAAATGATGAATTAGCTAAATACGTGAAGTTTTGTTTATAAATGCACAGCTTCATTATGAAAGAAGAATACCTGTCGAACAAACCATAATTACTAAATTTATATAGTACAGGTTCAGATAAGAACAATTTGACTTACCCCTGAACCAATATGTACCCTTTCTCGCAGGACAGCTTATCCTAGTTAAAACACCTGCCAGTGTATAACTGAAGTGGAAACAAGCTGGGGCCTTATATTCAGTCCCAGTGATAGTAAAATAAACAGTTGCAGCTAGACCACCTGTACAAGCCAAGAAAAATCCCAGCAAGAACTGCAACAATGGACATCCTGCACCAGAAATGTAAAACAAACTCTGTGATGACATCTACCCCTCAAACAATTAAGCTCTGTTTAACTGCCAGCCCTGAGTCAATGTATCAACATAATGTGTCAGGTTTATGACATATGAGAAAATACTGTCAATTTTGAGTAAATGTGCATTTAGGCATGTCAGAAAAGAATGAAAGTCATTAGTATTTATATCAAAAACATGTTATCAAAACAACTTTTCTTAACAGGACTTTGAGTACAATTAGGCAAGCTTATAACTGTCGTCAGTAGCTGCTTGCTACCATTAGCCCCTGGGGGTTTGACCTAACAGAAAACAAGCTAGCCTAAAGTGTCTGAAAGGTGAACATTAAAACAGAATAATGCCAAAAGATAAAGTTAAGTAGCAAAACAGACAAGTCTAAAAACTGTAAATTATTGTAGCCAAGCTTTCTAACCATCTCGGGATATTTACAGCAAAATTTGTACAAATATTTGATCAAAGGTACATCTTTGAATCCTCTTGACTTAAGTTTATTGAATATAAATTTGGTTCCAGATGCAAAGTCCTGAAATTCAGAACAAATACGACCAAATCTCAAAATCTGTGAAAAAAACGTATTATATCCAATAGTTTCCGAAATATTACTGTCCGGGAAAGGATAATTAACCACTTCAAAGTTAAACTCATATTTTTGTGATAGACTTTAATACAAAACCTGTCATTAGTAACCTGAATATCCAAGTCCAATAACACATCTCGGAAACCATTTGAATTGTTACCCTCCAAAGGAATATCTTTTGGGTAAATTTCTTTAGCAATTTTACTGAAATTTTGTACATTTACGCAAGCAATGTCATCAATATATCGTGCGTTGTTTGATAATTTTGTAGCCATTTGAAAGTCCTTTTTCATCAATTTATTCATATACTTAAATACAAGCCAGGTTAAATATCAATCTGCCAGTAAAGGGGAGCAGTTGCTACCCGTTGGAATGCCTTTTATTTGTTGACAAACCAATGGTACGCATTGTACAAAAGTATTATCCAAGAGAAATTTTATAGCATCTATCAAAGTTTCATCAGTGTAAGATTTAACGGTACTTTTTGAATAGTTATTGTGTGACCAATATGCTTTCTTTGTATATAAATTAATATTTATGTATGGTTTACCATTATGTTAAAACATTTTGTTTATTAATTCTGAAAGTGAAGTTTTGACTTCATCTATGGGTAGATTTGTGTACAGTGTAGAAAAATCAAAACATTTGATATTTTTTGCCTCTACATCTTTGATTTTCGATACAAACTCTGAAGAATTGTTAATACTCGAAAAGCAATTTATTTCACAGTTTCTAGAAATCGCATTACAGTATTTACGAAATTGATTCCTAATTGCAGTCAAACACAATGTTACTTCTTTTGATAATTGCTTTGTAGTACATTTTGAAGCACCAGCTATGAATCTAGATTTAAAAGGGTTTTTTATGTAATTTGGGCATCCAGAACAAAAGTGGAATAGAGGAGTCCTCTTCAGAAACTTTGATATTAAAATTCCTTTTCATCTCATCTTTATGTGTATCTATCAAATTATCAATGGATTGTTTGTGTAGTTTATATACGTTATTTCCTCTTATGTCTGAAATATTGTTTATACCAGTTCCTTTTTCAAAACATCCAGATAATATTTTTTTTGCAGCTTATAACAAAATTGTTACCTGCCTTATCTCTGTTAGTGACTACAAATCTATCTTTTAGTTCTTTGACTGCTTTAGAAACTTTAGGCTGTTTTAGATTAACCGTATTGAAATTCTTAATGTGGAATTTGTAATGATAAATTCTATTTCTAAAGACTCTTTTCAAGTTTGATAACCATCCTTCAAATTTCTGAAATTCCATTTTTTCTTTCTTTGCCCATTTCATACAGTAGGAATCAAGTGCATCACATGTATACTGAAAAATACTGTCAATATTCAACTTATGACATATCCGAAATTTTGTACCTTATTTCATCATTTCTTTTAAACCTGAATTTTGTATTATATCCAAGTTACCTGTAAATACATGTTAGCAGTATGCATCAACAAAATTAGAATATTTACTATTAGACATACAGTCACAATTTTGATTTGCTGTGATATCCTCAAGAGTAATTGAAGCCAGAAATTTTTTGTAATTCATGACACTTTGTCCAATATTGTTGCCATATTTATAGGAAATGATGGGGGGGGATCTTTTATTTTGCACTCCTTAGAAATCATATTACGAACATATTTCAATTAGAAAAGGGACTGAATGTTTAGTGAGTCAATGATTTTGTGTTTGAAAGGAATGCTGCGAAACATTTGATCTAATTTTTTCTTATAAGAATCTGGTTTCCGAATAGTTGTTGTGTAAGCATACACGATTTCACAAAAAGTTTGCGGAAATGTGTGTTCTGAATCAGTAAGACCCAAATATTCATTTATTCTTGTTATGTCTCGAAATGATAGTGCTTTAAGAGCTGTATGTAATTGATCAATGCCATTGGAGAAAGCCTGTAGTAAATTTTTGACAGGGTCTTTTGTTTCCACGTTCCTACATTTCCTGTTTTTCCGTGATTTTCCTTGTCCATGACTTCTTCTTCTTCTTTGAATACCAGCCTGATTATTATGAAAAGGTGTGTGACTTCTGTCAAGAGTTGTAGTTTCCAAATTTCTAACATCACTGAAGCCTAAAATTCTGTCATTGAGTCCATAAGGAAAAGCTGAATTAAGTGTTTGGATCCAAAAATCTTCCGTTTGTAATAATTTTTTTGTGTTATCATAACTGTCTTGGTCTAACACATTTGGCTCTATGTAATCAATAATTTGTATCCGGCAATCCAAATGTAAATGCTCCACAGAATTGAAATAGTTACACAAAAAGTGTTTAACTTGTGATTTTTAATTGTAGTTTTATGACCACTGAATCTCTGTTTAACTGAATGAGTAGTTAGGCCCACATATTATGATTCACATTTGATGCAGGATATCAAATAAATGATATTGGTAGATTCACAAGATAATACCAAATTTTCCGATCGAGGGTTCCTTAATTTGAATTTTTTATTAGTAACGTTACTGTGAAACTCTTTTTTCTTTATGAAATTTGACTTGCAAAATAGACAGTTACAATTTCCGTCAAAACATATTCCAAAGCAGTGCTCGAGGCTAAAGCTGAACCATTTTCACTGTTTTTCTCACTGTTCATGATTGTTTTAGGTTTGAAACGTAATTTTGAAAGCTTATCTCGCCATTTATCTATAATCATGTCCCTAAACATTATCCTGGTTCGTTGTTGTTAAGTCTACCGAGTAACAACAATAACAATAACAATAACTAAAACAAGTCCAAATGGGTGCTAGACTAAACACGTTACCTGGAATTCTAGTATGCTTTGAAAATCATAGATCGGGGACCAGCCTGAACAGACCTATCCACCAAGCATCAATGGTTCAAAGCGAACAGAATTGTATTTGTGTCTTTTTGCCCAGAACCACTTCCTAGTAGTCATCACCCTATTCCACAGTCTGAACTCTTTACTCTCCATAAGCTAACCTGTCCCTGTCTAACCTATATACATATGGAATTACTATTGTCCTTATTAACAATGCTCATATTTCTGAGGTTTTGACAATCTCCAAGTCAAAGTGCAGCAAAAACAAAGGTGCTTGCTGGGATGGATCTTCACATATTATGTTTTCATAACGATGGAACATTTCATCCACGATTGCCTCCTTTTCGTGTTGCTTTCTTTTCTCTGACAAGCCATTCATGAAAACGTGGTTACACCATGACCTATATGATTTGGCGATCCTCCGGGCGTACGAACGTGCCTCTGTGCCACCTACAGCAAAGAAAGAAAATATCTATGTGCCATTGACCACTATGCTGCCAAGCATCCAAGAATGCAAATGTCTATGTGTCATTGCCAACAATGTCACCTACCGCCAAAGACAGAATGTATAAATGTGTCATGGACCACTATGGCACTTGGTCTTTAGACGTCCTGTGAGTAACGGTATCGAAAATTTTCATTTTTGCAGACGGCACTATCTGGCTACATCTAGACATCAATTTTATTTATTCTGTGGTGCCGCATTTTTAAAAATTTACTTTTAACTGCTTTCTGTGTGTTTCATGACGTCTATCAATCTGCAAGCGTAATTTTCTTCAACTTAGTAGTAATATAGCCTGACTCAATCTTTATTAGCCACTCACTAGATGATGGTATGAGTATAATTTTATGATTGTAATGATCTTGAAATATTACGTAGTGGTCAGTATGAGTGCATGTTGTTTCGTTGATGTAAAAGTAATAATGTTAATTCACAAATACGTAGTTTTCTTGCCAACTACGTATCAAAGCCAGCTTTCGCGTGGCAGGAATATACATTGAATTCAATATACCATGCTTAATTGATTCCACTTTTAGTGATGTTTATATAATGAAAATTTTCCAAACCTTTCCTGAAATGCTTCAACATTTTCTTCATTATTAAATAGAAAGAATTATGAGTAGTCTGGGTGCCATCAACATTTAATTTCTGCAATGGTTAACCCTGTGAACTTGGTTAATTTATTCAGTTAGGTTTTGTGCTTTCTTAAATTTTCGCTATTTTCCCAAACTTTCAGCTGGAATTTCTTCAAAAACGTTTCTGAATTCATCCGTACTAAGTGTTTACACAAGGTGGGTCTTCCATTAGTTGTTAACTTATGTGGAATATTTGCCATTAGGTGATGATCATTCGTTCATCGGCGAGTGTATGTGATGACTTGATTAGCATGAGAGTACAGGTGGTAATGCACTTATCCGTGGCTCTCCCCAACACCATTGACCCGATGGTCAAAACTTATCAGTGATGCACCTGTGGTAAGCCTATAATATCAATATCATTAATGCATTTAAAATCCCGGATATATAAACATGTAGTGACACCTGTTTAAAACCTAGAACAAGCACCATGCATTTTATATTCACTATTTAGCTCTACCAATAAAACTGACAAGAAACCTATGACAAGACTCGGAATTAATAGTGCATTTTGATCGTGTACCTCATATGTGACATCAATCTACATACTCCCAGCTGGGAGAATGGCTATCCTTATCACATTAATTAGCGTACTTAAACACAAAGGCACAGAACAAAGATGTCTTTCACACCATGGAAGCCCTCTAAATTATTTGGGATAATACTTGTAAAGCCTTACAGTATATTGAAACCACGAAGAAATATTTAATTATTATTATTATTATTGTTATTGTTATTATTATCATTATTATTATTATTTCGGGGAAAGGTGCCGGGAGGGGATCTTTAATGGATCATTTGAGAATTTGCATAGCTAACGGCTTCAGAAAGATACAGATCAACGTGTGCTTCTTACTTTTGTCACTTGCGTGACCTTGAGCTTTTTACAAATGGGTGACCGTCACACTATTCCCACAGTTTCATGGTAACTACCGTAAATTTTACTTTGGGATGTTAGCTCAAAGACTGTGTACACTGGTAGCTTGATGTTGTGTATAATTATGGTTCCAATAAAGAACCAAGATAGCACTGCACATTGGTGAACTTTACCTCAGTTCAATGAGTTTTGAGTGCCACTCTTGTCTCAGCATGCAATGTCATATGAGGACACAGGAGCATTAGAGTCTGCATACTTTTTCATTTACCAAACACCAGCAGGCCTACTGATCGTGGATAGATACATTTTGCACTTCAAATGTCTCCAGGTTTCAGATGGGATAATTCACATGCCGTCAGTATTCCCACCTTCCATGCCACAGAATTTATATTCAGCGTTTGAGACAATTTGCAACTCTTGAACACCAAAAAACAAGTGTGCATACATACATACATACATATATATATATATATATATATATATATATATATATATATATATATATATATATATATAATGATTGTGTGAGTGTGTGTGTGTGTGTGTGTGTGTGTGTGTGTGTGTGTGTGTGTGTAAAAATGGGACTAATGAGGACAAAAAAGCTTCTTAATTTACTTACATTTCTAATTCACAAGGCTGCATAAACTTATAAATAAAAATGATACGGAAATACCCTCTCTGATTAGTGAAGAGGGAAAAGATCTTTGCACCCTCATACAGTATCTGTGTACTGACCACCACCCATGCATAAGTGTCAATTGGTTTCTGACACCTGTGGGGTCAATCACCAAGTAGTTTGGAATGCCACAGCATATGGCTCTGTTGGATATAACCATTCATGCAATTTTTAGAGTGCAAAATGCCATTGATTTAGTTGGCAGACACTTCACCGATTAGGTAGGCTTGAATGCCCTAAAATAGTCTTAGCCAATTGTTATCAGTTCAAGAGGCCTGAATTGTTCGACTTGATGTAGCATGACTTATTGTACTGTCGTCTTTATGCTTGTGAAATTGATTAACCATATCCCATAGTACTATCGCCTGTATGCTTGTAGAAATGACTGACAATATAACTTTGTATCATTGCCCGTATGTTTGTGAGAACAATTAACGATGTCTTATTGTACTATCACCCGTATGGTCGCAAAAATGGTTCAACATCTCTGCACTTTCGCCTAAATGAATGTGAAAACGATTGAAATCTTGTATATAACCTCTATGGTAATGACACTGTTTAACCATGTCTCATTGTACTACCGACTGTATGTGATATATTATCAATTTGATTCTCACTTATTGATATTTAAGGGAAAAAAAGGTGAAAACAATGTACCAATAATTAAACTGTACATCAAGTTGTTTGCTATCCTGAAAGCTTGCCCTTGACATATGGGTCCTAGGAAGAAAAGCACAGTTGAAGGCAAACACATGTGCTTCAAAAGTAACGTTATCATGGCTTTTTATCTTAAGCTGTTACAACACCTTTCGTGAAACTGGTTTGCCATTGCCATTCTTGCGGGACTTCGGTGATTACTTTTTCCATTTTGACCAGGTGTAGTCCAGCAGACCGTACTTGCAAATTGTCTTTGAAAGGCTCAAGCATTTCTTCCTCGGATCGGAAGTAAGCATCAAAGGATGTTTGGAAAACTTCATCCTTTAAAAGAACGAATAGTTTAGATATTAAAATATTGCACAATGACATAATAACTGCAACTTGCAATGACAATAAGTAACCCACAAATTTATTTGTTATATCCTATAATTTGGTTGAAACTAACTGGAATAACTCCTTTAAATACCTTGAGCTGTTGACAGTTTGACAGGAGATTAGACAACGGAACAGATATTAACTTTCTCTAAAGAAGGCATGGTATCCTTCAAAACACGGAAAAGGTCATTGCATCATTTTGTTAACAAGTCTACATGTATTTTTGGAGAGTACAAAACTAATCTCATTACACTATATACATTGCTAATACACACACACAAATAAAAATACTACAACCTATCAAATGTTTTAGAAATAAAACATCTAGCTGCACCCTCATAAACAATAGTCCATATTTCATTTAGTAGTATTTTGCAGAGATTTCAGATCAAAATCTCAAAAAACACCTAACATTCACGAAAGCATAATCTATTGGACAGCTCTGGTAAAGACCCATCCAAGATACATCCAAACCAGTCTAAACAGGAAACAGTGGTCACTTCTGGACAAAATAAATATATGTACACTTACAAGTACTTATACGCAGATGCCCTCCTTGATCAGAAGGAAATTTCAAAATTTCTGACAAATGATGATAGCAACACCACCTTATTTGTGGCAATCAATTCGATACATCCATACTGGGCTAAGAGAGAGCTACTTAGCACTAGGAGAAGAGCAGAAACAAAACTATGACCTAGTAGCGTTAAAAAATGTTTTTAGATCAGCTTTTTCATCGATTAGCTCTGCATATCCTGTGTACCACGTCATCCATCACCGTTCGTTCACAATTACCTTTTTGCCTCCCTTGAAACCAATGAGATTTTCTTTAAAGGTCATTGAAATTGAGCTTGGGCAGATGCAGACATTTTTTTTCAAGTTTTAATATGGACTGTTCAAAGGTGATGAACACACCAGTCTCTCTCAGAAACTCAGCTCACAGGCAAGTTATGTAAGAGAAACAAGCAAGCAAACACAATTAAAGCACAAAGGTGGAGAAAATGTATCATAAAACTAAAACAATGAGTGCATGGAGACGATGCTAGCCAACAGCAGAATGAAGCTGAAGAAAATTTATAAGACAAATTCTCCACATGCTTCCTTTTTGAACATTTTTGATAAATACAAGTATGTCACACATGCCGTAACAAACATCTTGCTGTGCTTGCTTTGGTCTTAACATTGGTGTGAGGATCTTACATGATCAATGAGTCTTTCGTCGGCCATGCTCAACAGAATTCTGTACATTGTATCAAAAATTCCAGGTTTCCCTCCAATAGCCATATGGCTATGAGAACCCGAGCTGTCAATGCACAGGTCAGAGATCATCAAAATGCCTCCTAAGAATGAAAAGCATGTACATTCATAAGGGATTAGTTTTATCTGTCAACTACGTATTTTGTGACATAGATATACACAAAAGATGATGTTCACCATTTGAATAAAAGTTTGAGCCATCTCCATGTGTAGAAATCGATATTCTTTTTCAGCTCAAAAACCTTTCTAGCTCAGTCAGTCTTCACAATGCCTAGTATATATGTCTGTTGCATCCCCTTGTGTTGAAAGGGACTGTCTGTATTTACTTTTGATTTTTGCCAGTCATCATCAAAAGTGAACCACACCAGACTGGAACTTGAATTAATTCACGTATATCTTTTGGAAAAAAGTAAATGTATGTAGTTAATGAAATATATTTCAAAGGTTGAGAGTACTGGTCTAACACCACCAGTTACCTTTTATGGGAGATTTTCTGGTCTCAAGTCAGGACTGAAATCCACTTCTTGATATTGGTATGGAAAGATGGATATTAATGTTTTGGTAATTCTTGAATATCTGTCTTTTGCTGCATTGAACATCACTGGTAATGTTGGGTTGAACTTCATGAATATGTGTGATTTTTTCTGACCTATTTGGCAAAGATTTATGAAGGCCATGACTCGATGTTGGCAAAACCCTTTTGCCCACAGTTCCTAAGATCGGCAGACAGTTCATTTGGTTGACAAAAACAATCTCTTACAACTTCTAGTATCTACATGATATTTTGTACGAAGATCATGGTCACTTGGTTATCCAAATTCTGTCATTTGATGACATGATTTAGAACTTTCATTCTTTAGAACCAACGTTGACAAGAGCAGTTTAGGTATAAAAGATGATGTCTACCAAACGGTACATTAGATATATGATTTCTTGGCCAATCTTATACAGCTGTTTGAAGGAAACATGGCATGTTTAACAAATCTGTGCAAGATATGGTATGATCTGTATGCATACTTTTATATGCACAATGTTTTCTTGTATAGATAACTTGCGAAAGAGATTTTGGTGACTTTAAAGTTCACACAAATCGATAATGACATCTACAGACAAAAAACATTTAGACATAAATTTTCTTTCCATATTTATTTATGGATATTTTTCATATTACTAATTACTACCATTTTACCACCACTAATATGAGTTTGAGCGAGGTCAAGGTCATTCAAACCATGGTAATCTATCCCTGTATACACAAAAATGCTGCTCTTAGTTCCATTTCATTTATTCAGGTCTGCACCAAAGCTATTGTATTGGTGTCTTTTGGAAGAGAGGGAATTATGTGGAATGAAGTGAATTTCAACTTATCCTGTATCTGAAAGGTGAAACTTATTTATGTCCTTTTGTTCAAAACCACTTCCCAGTAGTTATTACGCTATTCTGCAGTCCGAACTCTTGACTCTCCATAAGTTTCCCAGGTACTGTCTAATCTATATACAGATGGAGCTACCACTGTCCATATTTCGCACTTTCTTTTGTAGAATTTTTGAAAGATACTATGCTTTTTTCAATGTTTACTAATTTGCATGTCGCATTACTTTTCAATAGATTGGCACAGATCTGTGATGATTTTCTTTTTCACTGGCATTTTGGCAATTTGCATATGTTCCCATGGGCTCCAGAGAGCGTCATTTTCCCCACTAAAATAGCTTGATGATCATACATTCTTCCTGTGTAATGGTAAGAACCTGGGTATTTTACACAGGATCAACACTGTTCTTTTGATCAGTGTAGGAAGGAAGAGCCATTGAAATCGCTGTCAAAGCTTGCACAGTTTCATTATAACATGTTTTCGCTGTTCCAAAATTTCCTTTTTAGCAGGGATATGGCTGTGGTGAAATCAGAAAGATGGAATATGAAGAAGCAAATGACCCTCTTTGTAATGTCTATGGGTATATTACGATAGCGTTGGTTATCTGTAATAGCCATTTTTGACTGATTTGTGGGTGGTGGTAGTACCCATTTTAATGACTTCCACAGCTTTTCCACAACTTCCACTTAAAAGATTTGGAAAATACTATGTTTTGCTTTTTGTACTGAATAGTTATCTTATTCTTTCAGCATATGTACTCTCTAAATAAATAAATAGTAAGCGTAGTTTATTGTATTACCACTTAATGATGCACATGCAAAAATTCTAAAAGCGACAGCTATATAATCTATCGATAAGTGCTCTGACATACCCTTCTTGAGCTCTTTTGCTCTTCTTAGTAGAAATGTCGTGAGATCAGTTGCTGCTTGCCTTCTGAATAGATCCCTTTCAGGCTTTTTGTCACTTTGTGTAATATGCAGGCCATTGCTGACAGCACACGGCCTGCAATCAACAAAAGATAAGAATGAATAGTTACGTTTAATTTGTGGTATTAAAGACAAATGGTGCAATTAACATTTGAAGGCAGCTCTTAAGGCAGTATTCATTCACTGAATTACACGTGTCATTAATTCCAAACACAATGTTGTGATGATCTGACAAACTCAGGTTCTTCAAACTTGATGGGTTTAATAACTGTGATACAAACTGTGCTGCCACATGCAGCATGGCGATGGCTGGTAATTGCCTAAAAAACGTACTTCCTGTATGGATATACAGAACAGACGGAATCCGCATAAACAATGCGGAACTTACACGTAACTTACAGAACTACCGGAACATCCAGTCCATGGCATGTAATGGCATATAATGTTCTGATTATGTCCACATACAACACCTCCCCTCAACTTTTTTGTAAGCTTTTAACGCAAAATTAATCTTACTAAAAGTTCTCGACGTCACGGGTCCACCAGACTTCCAGGTTATGTGCTTGAATTTAAGTCCACTTAACATGAATAAATTTTAATTAACACATGGGGGGAACACTTTTAACATTTATAGTCCAGGTTTACATAATAACACTAGGGACTTAAATTGTCTCTATGAGTCTTGTAGGTGGCCTCCTCTGTCGAGTGCTTCTCCGTGGTTCGGGGGCAGTGTCCACTCCTGGGGCCTCGCTCCCTGTTGTCACAGGTTGGCTAGCATCACGGTTCACTGGTGAAGTTACGATTGGATAGTGTTTTCTCAAGAAACGTCTGTTACGACGCCACACGCGGCCACTTGGTAATTTAATCCAATAATCGCGATTGTCACCGATCTGCACTATTACTCCACACTTATCCCACCGTTTAGTGGAGTGGTCCTGCACAACCACTTTGGTGCCAATGTTAAATGAGGGTAAATCATGAGCTGAAGCGTTGTAACGCTGCTCCGCTCCATATCTCCTTTCCTCAGTTTGATGGTCTATATCTTTCACAATCTTTTGCCACTTGGGGGCAAACGCTCGCTTATGCACAGGAAGCGTGTCTCGCGCAGGGTGACCAAATATGATTTGAGAAGGAGAAAGCCCATTATTCCTTGGTGTATTTCTCCACTGGAGTAAGCCTTTGGCCCATTTGTTCTTGTCAACATTACGGTATTGCCGATTCCAACAAGTTTTTACTAGCTTTTTCATTGCCTTGACACTCGCTTCCGCGTGGGAGTTGGATTGCGGGTAATGTGGGGATGACATTACGTGGCGTACTCCCCATTGTTGTAAAAATTCTTTGAAAGCGTTAGCTGAATATTGCGGTCCACCATCAGTATATAAAATGGTGGGCACAGCTGTGTCAGTGAATGTTTGCCGTATAACGTTTATGACGTCGTTAGCAGTAATTTGACGACCAAGGTCATATGTTGTTGGCCATCCCGATTTGATATCTGTAACGACTAAGAAGTTACGTCCGCCATATGCGAATAAGTCTGAGGCCATGTGTTGGAATATCCGCTGTGGCTGAGGATGCGGTTGCATTGTTTCCTTGGGTAAGGAAGGCAAATTTTCAGTACACATGTGACACGAGCGAACTACATTTTCGATCTCACGATCCACACCGGGCCAGTACACCACAAGGCGTGCACGTCGCTTTGTGCGCTCAATGCCTAGATGGCTGTCATGTAATTTTTCGAGTACGGATGCTCTCATTGCTTTGGGTATCACTAGCCTACAACCACACAGAATGTGTCCATTATCCACAGTGAGTCGATCGCGCATAGACCAATATGGACGTACACACACTGGTAATTGATTTTTGTCAGTGGGAAATCCATTAACAATGATGTCATGTAATCGCTGGTAATCACTGTCTCTTTCCGCTGCTTTGCGAAGTTCAGCCAAGTTGATGTCTTCCTCTGCTTCCTGCTGGAGCACGGCTAATATGGATTGTAAATGGAAGGTAGCATCCTGTTCTGCAAGATCATCCTCGGGGCCTGGATCGCTGACAGGGGATCTGGATAATGCATCCGGTGCTACGTGGTCCTTCCCGGCACGCCATGTTGCCGTAAAATTGTAATTAGCTAGCTGCATTCGAAGACGTTGCAAGCGTGGATTTTCTATCTCATTCATTTGGTATTTATTTAATACGGGCAAAAGTGGGCGGTGATCACAAACGATTTCGAAGTGCGGAAGTCCTTGTATGTGCTGGGATATGGCACATGCACCAGCAATACTGTCACCAGTAATGTCATTTCTGAATTGTTTGGCGGCTTCCTCGGCTCTACAGATATTTGCTGCTTTCTGCAGGTCAAGGTTTTTCTCCACTAAAAGTCTCTCTATAATATCACCGTCCTGAATCCTGATTACTAAACGGTCCCTGATTAAACTGTCTTCACAGGTTTGGCAAAATTTGCATGTCTGTGCCAAAGACTTGAGATCTGTGAAGTAATCATCAAATGCCTCACCTGGCTTTTGGGTTCTGAGGTTGAAATTTCGTCTCTCCATCACTATATTTAACTGTCCATTGGCATGCTCTTCCAAAGCTTTGATTACCTCTGCAGTATCATTACGTTTGTCCTCTACAAGGTCTAAATTCATGACAACTTTGAGGGTTTCATCATTGAGGCAAGAGCGTAAAATCGCCATTTGGGTATCCGTATCCTTTTCCGACAGTTTTCCTAGGCGTGCAAAATCGTCCCAACGACATTTCCATAGCCTAAAGGCCTCTCCCCGATCAGTAGATAAGTCCAATTTATTGGGAAGAAGCTGGGTACTTGAGATTTTGAAGTCCGCCATGATGGAGGCGAAGATACGCACGTCATTGAATTACCAGTCTTCCAAAGTTCAATTCTGACGTGCTCACCCTCTCCCAGGACCGAATAACATCACCCACAGTAGCCCCCAATTGTCTGAAGTGCCGACTGCGCCATGTGATGATCTGACAAACTCAGGTTCTTCAAACTTGATGGGTTTAATAACTGTGATACAAACTGTGCTGCCACATGCAGCATGGCGATGGCTGGTAATTGCCTAAAAAACGTACTTCCTGTATGGATATACAGAACAGACGGAATCCGCATAAACAATGCGGAACTTACACGTAACTTACAGAACTACCGGAACATCCAGTCCATGGCATGTAATGGCATATAATGTTCTGATTATGTCCACATACAACAAATGTGTACGCTTTTTTTTCACTTTTGAAAGCAAGGCTATAAAGGTGTATATGACCCTCAGGTAATAAATACTTACAGGTTATGTCCTTTACAAACGCTTCAGGCTTTAATAATCTACAAAAGCTAATAAAATCTGTCTTCTTTCATAACGCAATAAGGAAGAGTTTGTTTCCCCGTGAACATATGCATATCCAACAGACAGTTACCATAATAAGGACCATAATCAGGGAATACACAATAAATTAAACAATTTGAAGCATACATAATTATACTGTATAAATTTCTAATGCATATATACATACTTCCATATGGGGCTTGAAGGAAAAGTAAAGTGGAATTTTTTTTTCTGTCAATAGGTACATACGATCTGATAAAAAAGCTTATATTGATATTCAAATGGAACTTCTGTTGTATATCACATACATTTGATTAATGCTTTTGGGACATAGCTTACCCACGTGGTTTATAGCTCATTAGAACAGCCAAATTTATGTGATAAATAAATGAGATACACAGTTGTAATAGTGTTGGATCTTTAATAGACTACGCTAAGATAGGCAAGTGGTTAAGAATGGCCTATACAGTGAGAAATATTCTAATTATTGACTACTATTTTAGCATTCGGAAAAACTACAGATTAATACAAAGAATGTTTTAATATGTGTAAGATTGTTTTTGCAGGAAAGCGGAAATGACAGGGAAGAGAGGGAATTAAGTGGAATGAAGTGAATTCCAACTTATCCTGTATCTGAAAGGTGAATCTTAACTTACATGTGTGAAGGTTGTTGCTTACTTTGATTTGAAACAAGTTTTCATGTGAATACATATTCCTTCTTACATCAGATGAGAATCACAATTTTTATTGCCCAAGATGGGTCTGTTAAAGCATCATGCTGAAGTCCCATAAAGGAAGGCCCTGTGTGTAAATGGACAGAAAGAAGGCCTTACCTTTTAGACAGCCAATAGGTTGCGATACTCGTGTATGCAAGGTTCAATGTATTATCAGGAAAGCACTGCTCATAAAAGTTGGTCCCACTTGCAAAGGTATAAACATTTGAAAAATCCAGCAAGTAACTTTTCGGACCTGGCAGCAGACCTAAACATAGCAGAGAAACACAAAGTTGAGAACAGGGATATTATGCCATTTTTTGTAAAAGCACTCAGCCTCATTCAAGTGCCCTGGCAAGCTGGAAACCAGATTGTAATCGCTTCAAATAAAATATACTGTTATTGTTTTCTCACTGACTAATACACACTTTAATATATAACATCTATAGTAATTCTCTTACTTATGAATCATAACCACCTATGGAAAACTAAACACATTCATTTCAACACAGAAACAAAGCCATACTGCCCAGGTGAAAGCAGTGTATGTTAGGTAGCCTAGCAACATTCATATATCAGACCTGCAATGCCAAATTTCTCAACAACAAGTGTCATGTGGAAAATGTGCGACCAGAGCAAGATACATTGGTAAACCTGTCTGGTGTTCCACAGATGTGTTAAAAAATTAATGAGAAATTCGTGGCTTTAATTCCATTTCTGGTTCTGAAGACCCGTTAGCATAGGTCAGAATATTGCTCTCATGTCAGCTCAGCTTACCAATTAATATTAGATTGCACACCCTTAACCGTCAAACATACTGAAGTGGGATCCAATGAGAAATTTAACTTCTTTACATGCTCATTCGGATTCAATCCAGAGACAAAAAAACTTTAAAAATTGTATTTGCAGACAATTTGTGTTTGTAGAGTGTGTAGTCCTCATTGTAATAAGTGCATATGTGGAAATGTGTGCATCCATACCATACATTAACTGTATAATTCTCACCATGGGTGAATTGAAACAGTGATGTAAAATCGTTGAAGGCTTGGTCCTCAAAAAACACTTGGATTGGTATTGAGCTACCGTACTTTTCCCTAATCTTCCCTGATAAAGAAAAATGCAATCTCAAATTAGAGACATGGATTTGATATGAACAAATTAACAAAGCAACACATGAACATTACACGTGTAATTCTGCCGACAGAAATGTCTCTAATGTTCTTACCAATGCCACATAGGTGATTTCCACCCACCTAACTTACCCAGGTGGTTTTGCATTTTTCTTTCATGAATCTTGACTCAGATGAAAATTCCAAAGAGATTATACTCTCAATGTCAGGGATACCTTTTCTAATATTGTAATGAATAATAAATGAATGTAGAAAATGGCAGAAAGTTATTCCGTGGGCAAAATCACCTGTTTGATTGCATTATTAGGTACAAGTGTTTATATTTAAGGATGACTATACTAATTGAATGATAAGCCTCAGCTCTATTCGATATTTATGTTGATATTCCGAATAATCCACTGACCTGCTCTAGTAGATTTCCAAGCGTATATGTATGAAAAAAACCCTGGTCATTGCATAATGCACTCACAGGTTAAATTGCCCAAAGGAAATTAATCTGCCTGCCTGACAGGTATAGTTAAAAATTTGGTTGATAACAAATGTCATTTTACAAAGACAAATCCTCATTTGCTACTTGCTGAAAGTCGACAGGTAAAAGTGCACACGGGATACGGAATACGGTAGCAAGCATTATGGAGCAACATATAAACATGCAATTTGCATATTTGCCATTGCATGCTATTCCTTCAGATGGATCAGGGTTACATAAGGTTGTAATTTGCAATAAATGCACTTTGTTGTTTCTGTTGCCACATTGGCTGAAAACGTTTAATTGTATTCCAAAAACTTTGATTCACATTAAAATGCTGTCACTTAAATTTTAGCCGTGATAGATTGGATTTCTCAAAGGATAAGCTGAAACATATGCAAAGAAGCTTCAGAATTGCAAAATGTTGGCAAATGACCAAGACATGGAAATAACTACACTGTTTCATATATTTGGTTGCTTTAAAATATTCTTTCTACTTTGTTGTTATTCTCTGCATAAATCACTGTATAATATAACAAAATCTCTCAATATATCTCGCTAGAAAATGACTTTCCTTTAAAGAGATTTTAGAAGCCCATAATAAAAGCAGAAGTGCTATTTTAACAATTTATGTAATAATGTATAAAACGACAAATTTCCGCCCATCCTTCTCGGTAATAAATTTGTTGTTACTCTACTCTAACAACGTGGCAAATTGTTCCGTTAAAGAGTCCAGAGTGTTGTCTGTTTTCCGCCATTTATCTCCCACGCTTGCTTTGGTTCCTGGAACATAAAGAGTACCAAGTTTCCCTCTTAAAATATGTGTAGTTTGCAGCAGGATGCATACATACTATGGCTCACAACTATCAACTTTGGGCACATGAGTGTCTGGACATCAAAGCTGGGTGCTACTGAAAGTGGTAAGGTGCAGTTTCTTCTGACAATTGGGACTTCCTAGTGCGGCAGATTGAATTAATGAAAATAAGTTCATAACTATGTACTTACGGATAATATCATATGCGAGTGGCATGAATGAGGTCCCAACACTGCATCCGAAGTCGCACATAGAGAAAGGACTGTCTTTGTCCACTGAAGCATTGACTTAAGTCAAAGAGAAGAACATCGTCTGAGTATAATTATCGGACAGAGTATATGCAAAATAAAAATTTTCTGTTGAAGGACGTTTGCAAATAACCACTTCCCTAAACAAAACAAAATAAATTTCATCTAGAAAAATCAAACAACGTTAAAATCCACCAACAGGTGGTGGAGAATTAGTCCAGGTTCCAACATAACCAAGTTTTAAGAAGTGCTGCACGCGAATTAGAAGTAAGAAATTACCAACAAGAGGCCCATGGGCCTAATGCCCTGGTGACATATAATCTGTTGATGATCACCAAAGATTTTTCCTAAAAAACATTCCTTCGATGGTTTTGAGGAATTATCAAGGTCATCCATATTATGTAATATCACTTTCACATGAAACATATTTATGGTACATTTGGTACCATTCACCCTATTCTTTATCAAGATAATCGATTAAATGTCTTTTTTCTTAGGTGCCTTAAGACCTTGAAAAATAGGTCAAGGTCACACAATTTATGTGTCACCATGACCCAAAATTAGTTAACCGAGTAAAGTTTGGTGTACAATATACTGTAATGTATTTTTAATCTAGACCTCTTTGCAATAGATATCCAAGCTACACTCTGATACTGCAAAATCAGATCTTCTAATGAATTATATAACTTTCAAGACATTTTGACTCGTAACTTTCGTCAAAAAATATGAGGCGCCACCAGTTTTATATTCAACTGAAATTTTGGCCTCCTCCACTCACCCTCAAATTTCACGAAAATCCATATGATTAAAGGATGCTGGCCTCCTTCAAGACTTTAACATTTTGATCCATATATTTCTAAATAGTGTAGGTGGCGCCACCAATATTAACGTGGACGTAGACTTTTCAAAAAATAGTGGAGGACGTAAACACCTTAGTTGGTCTTTACTCTTAAAAGTTACACAGACCTAATTGAAAACTGTGGGGGGACATTGACAAGATTTTCACATGGTGACCCCTATGTTGCAACTGTCCATTATACCTTGACCTTCAATTTGGTGTAAAGAATTTTAGTTCATAATGTGGGCCTGCATCCAGCTTTTTATATACGATTTGTCTGTTTCAAATCAGGTTATAATCATTGGCTTATTGAAGTAAAACTGTAAACATGGACAAGCGCAAAATTGCATAACAATTAGTCATGGTGAACCGGAAAATAGGTCACAAGTAGTGTTTTATGTAGAATGTTATCAAGTACAATTTTAATACAGAAGCTCAATTCTCTCTTTGCCATTGATGTTCAAACTTCACCCTGTCACTACAAAATACCTCTTTTAAATTTACACAAGTGGTACCCTAACAAAAAGAGGTCAACGTCACTGATACTTCACAGGGTATTAGCATTTGATAAATTCTGTATATCATATAAATTTTGCATGTCTGATTCAATCGTCTCCTCATATGTAGAATGTTTCATCTTTGAAGATTAGTTGCCATCAAATTATCGATGGCACTGCAAGCATTATAAGCTACTCAGATTATTACCTTTTCACAATGCCACCAAGTTTCATAAACATCTATCACACGTTGAGAATGCTAGAGCGGTCACAGAATTTTCACAGTGTGACCGATATATCAGACAATGTTGAAGGTGGGGCCACCATTTTCGAACTCGAACCAGATTTCTATACACTTAATAAGTCTTGAAAGTTATATGGATCATCCTGAAAACTGGAGATTGTATCGCACTCACAAACAAAGATTTGCAGACAGGTAGACAGAGAGACATAAATTATCACATAAGTTCTGGAATCTGTGATCAATAGAGGTAAAAAGATGCAAATTCAAAATTCTTTAAAAATTGTAGCACCACCTGCTTCTAAATATGAGGTGTACGAGTACATAGAAGTATCTCTGTGTTATATCAAAGCAATTGGTCACGTGGTTTCGGAGAGGAGTTTTAGAGAATTTTAGGGAACATTAACAAACAAAATCTTCTGAAATACATGACAATATGAGGAAACGTGATAAAGACCCACCCATAGTATACCGCCACCAAGTTTAAAGTAGATGTGTTCATAGGTTTGGGAAAAACTGCATTATGCATTGATGTATCCCTGTAGTAACCAATCAAACATGCATTCTTAGCAGTCACTGTGGATTGGAAAAAAAGCACAGTGCCTTAATGTGATTGGCTGGTGGCGTCTATTGAAGAGTGCCTGTCTGGACTTTGGGAGTATAAGGTTACCAACCAGTCATAAACATACAAGGTTTCATTATCACTGCATGCTGTACATTATCTTGGACTACATCTTTGCAACTACTTGAGCAAAGTTTTGGTTTTTCAAGACACAGTCATACTCATGTTAATTGCCCCATGTGGATAGCAAAATCTGGGATTTTAGAGCTTTCAATGTATTTTCTCAGAGCCTTCAATTTCAGTGTCTTGCCCACCTTGAGACTTCAAAATCCCAGATATTTTGAAAGCATGTAAGAGTAATATCTCAACCTTTAAAGGAATATCCTTTCAAATTTGGTACTTTTAGAGTTTTAGAATTTTGTTGTATAATAATGCTATGTGCCGTAGAGATCGCAATGGTCACCAAGGTGGTCTTCTAGTTTAAATTAGATCTGACACACCCGTTTCAAGGGCTGATACCTCTGAATCACATGTACTGGAAAATAATTATTGAGTTGACCCTACAAATGTTTCATAGCCACTTATTGCTTTCTACAGACCGCATAAATACTATCCAGTAATATTCTCCTTTATAAAGTCACTAGAGTTAAGGACAAAGTTTATGCGAAATTAGACGACATTTTGCTGGCTGATGAATTAAATTAAAACCTGTCAAATTTTGTCAAAAACTCCTGTAGACAATCTAAGTGACAAATTTGACATGACATTCTTCATTAGGGAGCCCACATGTTTTAAGGACAATGCTGAGGGCACTTTCGTTGACAAAATTTTAACCAATCGATTTTCACTTTTTCAAGATAGGAGCTCCTTTAATTGTGGTTTTAGTGACTTCCATCATCTTATTCATACTTCCGCTAAACTGCATGCAGATAGGTGCAGGAAAACCAAACTCTATTTCATTTAGAACTTACAAACATTTCAATGATTGTATTTTTCTGGAAGATGTAGCTAATGTCCCCTTTGGGGTATCCTGGATTTTTTATGATGATGGTTGTCTGTGATATTCAATTGAGGGTCTGTATTAAAAATGTAGGGGGACCGCCAATAAATTGACAAAGCATATTTGGTCACTACCTGGCTTCCTCTGTAGTTTGTGTTCAGCAGCTGATATTGCATGTGATAGTTAACACAAGCAAGCTAAATTCTAAATTCCTGCGATTCTATATTGTTTTGACATTGCCACAGTCTATCTTTGTCTTGTAAAGTTCATGCCTGTTTTTCTGTCTGCTCAACAGAGAAATCAGTCATAAAACTTTTGTATGTAATAGTGTAAGGAAAGACAATATGTGGTTAACAATGAGGGTTAACAATGTGTGTGTATAATATACAGGACTGCCAAGTACACATACATAACTCGCAAGCATCCATTCAACACAATAAACTACTGAGGAATGGATAAGATGACACAGTGATAAAGTTGGCGCAGGTCACACAAGCAGGACTGGTAAACAGAAATACAAGTAGGACTGGTAAACAGAAAACAAGTAAGACTGGTAAACAGAACTGGTTTATCAGACCATTATCCTATCATGAGTCATGTTGCTGATGCTGCATTGCAAAACAATGTGTCAAAATGTGATGGATAGGCAGGTCACTAAGATCATAGACTTTGAGAAAGGATAACTTGAATTATAAATAAAATAGGGCAAAACAAAGCACAGCATCAGAATGCTTATATGGTACAAATTCTGGTGAATATAATTATTCCATTGAAGTTGTTGATTTTGTCATAAAGATTAATCAAGTACAACAGGAAGTTATAAACAGGAAGTTCAAAAGCATAAAAAGTGTTATAAAATTACAGCTAGATGGCGCTAGCTGATGGTAACATTTAGAAATGGGATTTCAAAAATGTTTGCAAATATTTAGATTGGACTAGTTTTATCTGGGTCAAACTAGTGATAACTGCTTATATCTAGATAAGAGCAGTTTACACTGGCACAAACAAGTGGAAAACAACTATTTTGGGGTTGGGGAAGAACAGAATAAGAGCATAAAAGGGGCTGTCTACAGCCTATTAACAACAGCTGGGGAGAGACTGAGCCAGAGAGCACAGCCAAGCAGAGTAGTCATGGTAAGCAAGACTGGCTTACTTATGTATGGTACTGTGCTGATGATGGAGATGTAGCTGGACAACAATAAACCTATTGCTATAACAGCCAAGCAAAGGTGTTACTTCTGATCTCTACAGGTCTTTATGAAGATTGTTGGACAATAGACAACAACACAAACCTGAGTATGAAAAACAAGCCTATTCAACATTTATATAACCTTGTGTAACTTCTACTCCATTAAGAAGAAATCCATTGCGATTATAGAGTTTTGGAGTCGGGTTTTAAAGTGTGGTGCCAAATGACACATTGCTGGAGGCACGACTGCTTTTTGTTCAGATAAAGAAGTAAAGTATTGATATGTGATAAGGAGAAGCCAAGGTCATTAATGGTTATGAAAGGCTGAAGAGGGAATCATGACGTAGGACACGGATTGAGTGATTTATTTTTCAGACCTGCACAAGAAACCACGGTTAAACACGGTTTCTCCATTTTAAACCATGCTGCCTTTCCTAAGCAATGTTTTTAAATCAGGTCGTTAATTTCCCTACAAAAATCATAAAATCCACTCTGAATCACTATTTACACCCTGCTCTGGATATGCTGTGACCTGTATGCACGACTAGTTACACAAAAAGCTCAACCAAATATACATTGCCAACTTACACGTTAAAGGGGGGAGTCATGCATTGATTTGTAAAACAAGGTCAATTTACATGTATGGATGCCAGTGTGCTAAAACGTACTCCTATCCATCATGATGTAAAAAATGTACAGTAAATGACAGTAGTTGGAACACACACACATAAACACACATCAGATAACAAATGGACAACTGTTTTATACATTTTGGTCATGGGGTGCCCAGCATTGACCAGCTGCAAAGTAATTGACAGTACAGGTTGGGAGAGTCACATATATAAATAGAATTGAATTAAAATTTATCAAAAATAATTAATATTAAAGTACTGGACCCTGAATCGTTTAACAAACTTGACAAAGATCACAAGAGGTATGTACTCAGCAAATTTGAAAATGATTCAGCTTATGGTTCTTTGACAAGAAGTCCAAATTATGAATTTTGAATGATGCGCAAGGGAAGACAGACGAGGGACAGAGAAAGGACTATCCTGAATCTTCAGCTGCCTCATACATAAGCTTAGGGCAAAACTTTTTAGCAGGTCTTTTAAAAGCTATTCAATATCACTGCTGCCTGACTTATGATGTTTAATTGGCCACTTGAAATTGCTATGGCTCGGTATCTTTGACCTGAGACTATAACATCCACATGATATACTTTAACTGCCTGTAAAAATTGCATTACCTACGTACCTACCCACCTACATAGCTAACTCCCTGCATGCCTTCCTACCTATGTACGTACCTACCTACCTACCTACCTACATACATACATAATCCTGCTAAAATGAGAAATTAATACCAACAAACAACTGTTTTCCTTTTTTGGGGGGGGGGTGTTCGGATACAGATGCTAAAAGTAAAGTGAAACAACCAATGACTTGGCAGCACACTATCAATCAATGAAAGAACAACTATTCAATATTCGGCAATTTAACCCTGATTGGACGGAATAGTGTTACCCAAGCTTGACTTGGAAAGGGCATTTTGATATAAATATTAGTTCGCCTGTTTGGTACTTTGTTCATAACTGCGATTGTGATGCCTGTCTACTTCAAAAGATGAAAAATGAATAAATGCACTTTGATCTATTACACTTTTGTGAAGGAGAGATGGAACATATGCGATATTTTCTGCAGCTGAGAAATCAGAAACCAACAAACATGTAACACATAAATTATCATTGTAGCCTGTTGCCTCCGAATGCCACAGAACACCACCCACACTTTCTGCTGGAATAGGCATTGGTGGTCGGCACCGCTGCCCTGGGCTACGAATGGCCGTTCATCACTGCCAATGGCAGGTACGTTTAGTCTAAGAATAACATGTGCCCTGACAAATGCACAGCCTCTACTTTTATCCAGGTGGTCTTTTCTAAAAATCTATGGCCAATTGTTTACCTATATATTTGCAAAAGAGACAACACAGCAGAGCGCAAAAGTAAAAAGGGAAGGTTAATTTGCTTGCAAAACCCTACAAAACAAGCCAGATTCAAGGACCTGTGCATTGGTACAGAGTGCCACCACTACAATGTATATACAATGTATATAGCGCATACATTCTTTGCATATGTGTACACACGCACACACACGCATACAAGGAACCATCAGGAACACATTCCCTCTCTGCCAAACTGTGCCCAACAGGAGAAACTTGATCATTTTGTTTCACCTGAAGTCCCTTATTGAGGCTTCTTATATAATCCGCCTAACTTGTACAACCATGATCGTTCATTTTCTGGACAAAGACCCGGTCCCATTACCCCCCTCAAGCTCGATCTCCACTTGTGAAATTTTCTTAGTTGTGGAGGAGACTTGTAGCGACTTGGACTTCAAAACTTGGGACAGTACTCTTGATACTAATCAATTATTCCATTGTATGTATCTATGTGTGCTAGTCAAAGGTTATAAGTGCAGAACAAATGCTTCCAGATGACAAAAATGTGTGTTGTAATTATTATTTGTTTTTGTTTTTGTTTTTTTTTGGGGGGGTGTTTTGTTTTTGTTTTGTTTTTGTTTTGTTTTTGTATCTACAGGTGAAACACGGGTACTATAATTTTCACACTGTAATGCATGTCTTATAATTACATCTGAACGCTATGAATGATTTTTTTTTTAAATCTAACTACAGGTGAAACACGAGTACTAATAATTTTCACACCGTAAACCTTGGTGTGTCATAATGCCTTAACGTTGTTGCTTTAATACTATAGGGTGCCCACCCTGGGAGTTTTCAACTTACCCAGATATACAGGTTCTTTTATTATTCTTTTCATAATGCTTAGTCATGGTGCATCTGCCAGATGCTCAACTTACACACGGGCTCTAAGTTCACAACTCATATCTTAATATATTGGCTGAGTGCCCCAGGATTAAAAAATCCTGGCCGTATCAGCTGAGTGCCTTAAGATACAATTGTGGCTCGGCCCTATTTATTTATATTATGATGTAAGTCTTACGTAGTATAGTCTTACATCCTTAACTTGTACATAACTTCATTGTCTCACTGTCTCGTTTTTGTTGTGGCAATAGAGTATAATTATTTCATGCTGGTCAGTAGCAAAGCCTACAAAAACTCTGCACATATTGCATCATGGAATGTTGATGGGATTTTTCAAAGAATTAACGGCCAGAGGTCTTGGAAACTAGACAATGTTACCTTTCAAGAAGAAATAAACCAGTTTCACATTATTTGGCTGATTGAAACACACATTGGTTTGGAAACTGAACTATCTTATTTGGATGCCTACCAAATTTTTAATAACTTTCAACCCAGGAATGCAAATGCCAGGAAAAGCTTCAGCGGTATCTCAGTATGTATCCACAATAGCTTTAAATCCAGAGTGAAAATAATGCCAATTCATAATTCTCTGCTCTAAAATACCTGTCTGTCTGTCTGTCTATTTTTCTGCGTGTGATTTCACTCTGCGCTTGGCCACAAATTCACATAGCTTAATTGTGATGAAAATAAATAATCCCTTGGCTACTTTGAGTTTTTCAGTGGCAGTAGACAGACATGCACGCCATCACTAGCCACAGCTGCCCATTCTTGGAAAGACTGAATTATAGAAGTGTGGCTGGTGATGTCAGCAGTTGCCACAGAACCATAAGAGGCAGCCTTATGCAGCCAATTGCCATCATGCCCCACCCATTGCTGCCAAAATGTCGCTTTCCACAGAATGGTGTTCCTAGTGATAATTCAATTGTATTATTAGAGACCTTTTGTGGTCTATATCTTTTTTATTACCTTGGGTATTTATCATATTTGAAGCTCACAATGCACCTTATTAAAATTATTACTGCCAAATTTCAGGGCAGGGTGCGCTTCCATGTGTAAATTGCTACACCTGATGTTAACCTTGAGCAGAGTAATATAAGTACTAGCAACATCTTTAGCAAATTCTGTAGATAATTTTAAAATACTAGACCCTTCACCTCAAATTACAAAAGCTTACACCAGTTCTATGATTTCAATATTATATACATATTTGTTGGATTTCTTGGCGATATGTTATGGATTACTGAACTCAGTTTGTGCTACTGGATAACTTTGTGACATATCTTTACCATTAGATTCATTCATTCAGGCTACATATTCATACCAGTCAAAAACTCACAAACATGACTGGCAAATATATTTGTTTCAGTCATAATGCATCAAACACTACATGTATGGACTATACGTCAGTTAGTCAACACTTAATATAAGCAATTCCATATACATATATATATATATATATATATATATATATATATATATATATATATATATATATATATATATATATATTATATTTATATATATATCTGTGTGTACATATATATTTGTATATATACATGTATATGTATATAGATATATATATAGATATGCATATATACATATATATATATATATGTGTGTGTGTGTGTGTGTGTGTGTGTGTATAATAAAACAAAAATATCATTTCACAACATCCTGGTACTTGAACTGAATCGGTCAGTACCGAGTTGTACAGGGGTTATCCAGGAAAAAGTATTTCAGTTGTTACATACAAAACAATTTGGTACAGTGCACACATATCGATATTGTTTTATGAAGTATAGTTCTTTGTATTTTTATCAACCAGAAAATGCGTGAATATATAAGTTGTCATTGATGCAAGAAAGAGGAAATTTTATTCAGGGTGGGGTATAGTATCTTATGTATCGTTTTGATGTAATCTGGGTGTGTCTTGAGACAGAGGTGTTTTCTCTACTTCTGAAGCTTATTTGTCGTTGATAGAAACGGAATAACAGGTATCAGCTGTTGAGCATGCTCATGATAGTGTATCTGCAGTCTCAAATTTGCTGGAAAGAACCATCCATAAGCAATTACACAATTTCCTGCATGATCATCAGCTTGTCACAAGGCAGAAATTTGTATTTCGGCCTGGCTTCTCCACTAACACGGCTCTCACATAGGTAACACTCCTCCACCAAACAAACAAAAATATCTACATGGGTGTAATATTTCTCGACCTGACGAAGGCATTTGAAACTGTCAATCACTTGTATCTTTTTTATATTAATAATGTTCATATGATGCTGAAGGAGCTGAACATACACATTTTAAATCATATCTTTCTGGCCCAACCCAAGCAGTACTTGTAAAGGGGTACCTATCAAATATACTACCAATATGATGTGGTGTCAAGCCCAATTTCCCTAGTCACTGCAAAAACTGTGCTATATGCTGATGACACAGCACTATTGCATGGTCACAGGGTGGTCTACGATGTACGAAAGGTACTCAGCCATAATGTTGTGACGTTCTGTAAAATTGGCTGATAAGAAATCGCCTGACCATGAATAAGAGTAAACCCAAATGTTTGCTATTCAGGAGTAGTTACATGACACAAGATGCAAAAACCATAGGTCTAAAATTAGGGAACCTCCAAAATTGAACAAGTACAATCTTTTTGATACATTGCCAACTGGCTGGATAGCACCCTATATTTTAAATTCCACATTAGTAACATTGCTGCCAAAACTACTTTAAAATTGTACCAAAAAAACAGAAACACAAGGTACTAGTCATTCAAGGAGAGAAAAATTCTCACTAAGGCATTAGTACTCCCCCATTTCATTACTGTTCTCCTGTGTGGACCAATGCTGCAAAACTAGACCTCAACCTTTGCTCAAACTGATCAAAAGAGTGGATAGAATGAGTAGCGGCGTGACATGGTGTACACCCAAGGAACATGTTTTAAGCTCACTTGGATGGATGATGCCGGAGAGTGGATGCAGGTCCAACTAGTGCTAGCTACTGTTCAATACTCTTGACAATCAGTTACCAATTTACCGGTATGAAACTTTTACTTTGGCAATAAAAATCACAATTATTCAACACATGGTGGGACTTCCTCAAGTTTGGTTCCTCTGAAGGGAAAAACAAATTCAGATAAAATGACCTTAATGTTTGATCTCACATGGATTTGGAATACCTAGTGATGTACGGCAGTATGGTATTATATATCACATTTATCTAGATGTACCGTTCATTTTTTCAGGTCCTCGTGGGAGAACAGTGGCATGCACTAAATGAGTCAGAGGAAAAAGAAGACAAATAAGTAAATAAATTTAACGAGGAGACGTGCAAGCATTGATCCTAGCGACACACCAGATTTAATAGGTAATGGTGTTAAACAAACTTCATAATATAAAACAAATTGGAACCTCGAATTTCTTTATATAGAAGAAATTGGAACCTGATAGTAAGCTAATGACAAAACCACTGTGAAGCAATACCTGTGACTGTGTTCCAGTGTTTTGCAGGGAAGTTTGATCTAATGTATCAAATCTTTATATAGGTAAAACATTATACTATTTTTTTTCACTGAGTATAAAAATCTGAATGATTCTGTCTATAAACCCTAAAACGTCTATTTCTGTGGAATGTATTAAAACAAAGTGTTGGCTACTATAGAATAAGTCATTAATTGTTAAATCTTCACACAGCTGAGTATACACAACTTTCTCAAAATGTCGGGCATGTCCTGAGAAAATACAAAGCCTATATTATTTTACATTGTATTGCCTTTTTCTTTTGTGAATGTATTATCTTTGTAATCTTTAACTAGTCAGGGTAAATTCCAGTTTATAAAGACTTATATATAACAAGAGTACGTGGTTCAGCAATTACAAGAACAGTGTTTCACCACTTTCATTGATACGTCTGCATATCCAGTAGTTGTTTTGCCATTGAAACCTTTGATAATTTTACTATATCGTTACAGTAAAATAGTGTGAAAGAAATCTTGTGGTCAGCATGGTTGCATAGGTAAGAGAAATAAGAAGGTTTGTCAGTTATGTAAATTTTGGGTGTCAATTCTTGGAATGAATTATGTGAAAAACTTGATAAACTGATCTGCAATTATTTTTTTCTTTCCTACTACCATCATGTTTTCGATAAATAAAAATGAAGATGAAACATTTTCTATTTTCATTCAGGCTCAGGACTGTTCTTAAAGTGTCGTATATCTTTTAGCATCTCTTTTGAATTTTTGAAATTGCGAGTTGTGTTTTTTTCGTTTCAGCACACTAATGTTTTGCTTAGATATTATTGTGTGGTTTGGGATTTTGTTTCCGACTATCATATTGAGAGCTATCTTGCGTAGCTTACGAGCTTTCGTGAAAAGTTATCGCGATATGTTAAGCTGCCAGTGATAACCAAAAGATCATATTTTTCATATATGAGCTATATATTATCCGTATTAAGTTTGATTTTTTTTTGTCTAATGGTGTTTTTGGTAATAAACTACAACAGAGAATTTCATTGCATAATATTTATTGACCGGTTAAGTGTACAGCACGAGACCATATTGCTGTATTAAAAAATACCTTCATACCCAGAAATACTTAACTGAAAGAAAACAAAAGATATTTATATCCATATTTGAGGATTTCAAAAAGGCATTTAGCCCTGTTTGGTCTTTTGGTTTATTATACAAATTGATTAAATTACCGCATAAATTGAGGTATGCTCCTAATTATAGGATAATTCTGTATTAAGAGTCAAGTTTACAAATCCAAGTCACAAATGTTCTTTGAAACAGGATGAAAATAAAGAAAGAATTAAGCAAAGCTATTCTTGAAACACCACTTTAATTATAGTTTCATTGATGACTTTTGCCAGTAAGAAATTACGAAACAATATTTAAATGGTCATTATATGCTGATGACCTTGTGCTCATTGCAGATACGGAGACACAATTCCACATTTCTGATCATATATATATATATATATATATATATATATATATATATATATATATATATATATATATATATATATATATATATATATAGATAGATAGATAGATTACCATAGAGTAGAATCTTTAGTTCTGACCACCTCCATAAACACACCATTTCTATACTAAGACCACCAATTTACAGACCCAATCTTGTTCATCCTTAATTTAATCATATACCATTCAATATATATATATATATATATATATATATATATATATATATATATATATATATATATATAGATTACCATAGAGTAGAATCTTTAGTTCTGACCACCTCCATAAACACACCATTTCTATACTAAGACCACCAATTTACAGACCCAATCTTGTTCATCCTTAATTTAATCATATACCATTCAATATATATATATATATATATATATATATATATATATATATATATATATATATATATATATATATATATATATATAGATTACCATAGAGTAGAATCTTTAGTTCTGACCACCTCCATAAACACACCATTTCTATACTAAGACCACCAATTTACAGACCCAATCTTGTTCATCCTTAATTTAATCATATATCATTCAGAGTACTTCCCTATTGAGGCCACATTTTTCATTCTCTTTGGTGGTCTTACGGGAGATTCCACTGGAATTGGAAGTTAAATGTTAGGATGCAAAGGACAAAAAAATAATAATTTTCAGTTAAACAGGCAGGAAGATAACAAGAAAATTTATGTTTGAGGACAGGGGATTAGAGATTGTTTATAAACATGTTTACCTTAGAGTTCAAAACGCTGTATACGTGAAAGGGCTTAGAGAAGCTCGACAGGGTTCAAGAGAATAATTTATGTATGAGCCAGTCAATTGTAAATGCACTTATCATTGCTTGTAATGTAATGTCCCCGAAATATTATATGCATGTGAAGTATGAGGAAGTGTGTAATGTCATACGGTCGAGAACCGTGATGCCTGACAGCATATCTAAACACTGCAAAAAAGGAGCTTGAAAAAATGTATACTCAATTTGTGATAAACATATTCTGTTGAAAAAAATGAATACTTAGCATGCATACAATTTGACAAGTATGTTTTTTTTTTTGTTTTTTTTTTTTTTTGGAATGAAATTAATGTTGTGCATTGTATTGTGATGTATTTCATCAAGTGTGTCAAGTGCTTGCTGTGCTTCTTTGTGTATAGTAGAACCTGCCTATCAGCCCACTTGTGGCAAGGCTCAACCTGTGCTAAAGTACTAGTCTCATCATCCCCGTAAGCATATCTTAATTAAATTTAACCTGCTGTCAGGGACTACCGGTTACTAAGAACCAATTAACATGTCCTGTTGGTCGTCCCTTAAGACAGGTTTTACTGTATATATGCTAGCTGTGCTCAATAGTGTCTATATGCTGATTGTGGTTTATGTTTTATTTACCGAGATGCTTAAAATATATGAGTGCAGTCAATAAAGTTAATTTTATATTAAAAAATAGCATTGGTTTAAACATATTTTTTATTCATAACAAAGTTTTGGAAATGAATATGATCCAATGCGGAAAAAGGGCCGATCTCTTTATCAACCCCTCTTGGCAAGAAAAGGGACGACATGAATACAGGAAATTACAAAATGCACTCTAAGAAAAAATTATCAATCAGGCCTTCATTGTGCCTGACCGATGATGCGTCGAAACACAGCTACAGAAAAAAACACGGGACCAGGACAGATAGAGGGGCGTCATTATAAGCTTAATATATGTATGCCAAAGTAACACAGTTTTCACTACCATGAAGATTTGTTGCATATTTGTCTGGGAGATTATGAAATTTAACCAAAGCCAGTTGCTTAAAATGGAGTACTTGAAATGCTATAATCTTAAACAGCAAGTAAAATCTGGATACTTTCCTAAAGAGTATGCTTAACAGAGCTGTACAGGACAAATTTGTAGAGAAAACAGAGCATATTTTGAGACAAGCATTTGCAATTTAGATCGGGCAACTACACATAATAATGGTACTCAAAGAATAAGCTACGCAATAAATACACTCATACAAATTCACAGTGTACTGTTGTTTTCAGCGAAGACGTCAATATGAAAAGTTGTTAAATCTCCTCATTTAACAATAGACATCATAAGCAGGCGACCATATAGAAAAAAAGGAAAAAAGGACCCCAGAAAGAGCAAGTATAGCAATACACACACACACACACACACACACACACAAATATATATATATATATATATATATATATATATATATATATATGTGTGTGTGTGTGTGTGTGTGTGTGTGTGTGTGTGTGTGTGTGTGTGTGTTTAAAGCTTCGATAAATCAGATTTATTTTTCCTTGATGCATAATTTTATCAGTGTTTCGAGAGGTTTATGGCACTGAATAAAAAAATCAGCTGGGCTGATTGCTGATATATGACAAGTGCGCAGCTAACCCGACCACGTTTGACCAACACATCTCTTTCGTCTGTCACAAAAACGTCCTGACAACTGGCACCAAAAGATCTAAATTTTCCGTGGTCTCTCCCCCCCCCACCCCCCCACCCCCCGGCCGCCCCCTCGTTTTTAATTTTTTAGCTGTGTTCCGATGCATCATCGGTCGCCCATAATGAAGGCGTGATTGATAATTCTTTCTTAGAGTGCATTTTGTAATTTCCTGTATTCATGTTGTCCCTTTGCTTACTCCAGAATTTGATTTCAGATAACAAAGATTATGCACAATCCACGATCTAATACAAGAACTTTATATTATATAAGGCACAAAAGTCTGGATTATAAAGACATGATAAACTGAAAGTGTGAAGAGCCTTAACTATCAATTTAATCAAAAAGGTCATTGTGTTAATTTAAATATCAGTATCAATGAATTCAGAAAGCAAACCGAAAGCGACCATTTCGTTTGAGAACTAATATACATGTATACACAAACACATGCCTATACGCATATATGCATATATGTACAAAGCACAAACATAATATGTGTCTAATTGTATGCATTTTAATGTGTGGATACATGTAGGAGCAAACACACACACATACCAGTGGTCCATGACTGGTTTATCAAAGGACATGGTATGTGTTGACCTGTCCATGGGAAATGCATATTAAAGACCCCTTGCTGTTTATCGAGAAGAGAAACTGCGATAGCGGCGGCAGCAGGTTTCTGTCTGTAGAAAGGACCCCACTGGAAATAAGTCAAATCGACTTTCGTGGGTTATCCCTGCACACTACGTGCTAGATGATATACATATACTCGCATACACACACACACACACACACACATATATATATATATATACATATATACATATATATATATATATATATATATATATATATATATATATATATATATATATATGTACGTATGTATTCATGGTAATATTAACCTGAGCATGAAATTAATTTCTTTGGGGTGTATACGATAAGGCTATCTTAATTTTTGGTTTACAGAATGATGAAAGGAGTACTTACTGAGTGCCTGAAGTGTCATTTTCTGGATATTCTGAGCGAAACTGCGAGGCACGGGATGCGTGTTATAGTAATCAAGACCCTTTTGTATATGTGGCTCAAACATTGACGAGGGCTGAAAGTATTATTGAATAATAAACTACATAATCAAGTACATTATCCTCCTGACACTTTATATTTGGTCCGTTTACTTAAGTAAATTATAATTGAGTAGCTCTTTGTCGATGAAGCCTTCATCATTTTAGTACTTGTACATTTTCTCAACTTTCCAAGGGCTAACACTCATAGCATCAGGTAAAACAAATGTCCTCATGTGTGTCAGTAGA
This sequence comes from Hermodice carunculata, assembly GCA_964020975.1. Taxonomy (NCBI): domain Eukaryota; kingdom Metazoa; phylum Annelida; class Polychaeta; order Eunicida; family Amphinomidae; genus Hermodice; species Hermodice carunculata. Next base: position 748,278 of record CAXHWN010002465.1, on the reverse strand, counting down.
TGTTAAGTTGTCTTTTTGAATAATTTATTGAATTATTTAACCAGATTAAAACCCACAGAATTAAATCAATCCTTTCTTGCCCACAATAAAACTGAGTCAAAAGCTTGAAAAATTATTGACCTGCAATGGGTTGTGCCCTTGTAACAGATCTTATCTCCATTGTTGATCAAAAACATATTATAGTTATCAAGAATGTAGTAAACAAGAGGGCTGTGTGAACAGCCCATGCTTAGCTGACCTAGAGATTTATCACACTTGCAGCCCTTTGAACTATCAGGTAAGGATCAAGGTCACCCATGTACTAAGTAAGTCTAGTCTTTATAGAAGAACACTTACATGTGCAATATCAAGGTCGCAGTTTGAGTAATTCTCTGGTTATAGTGAAGAGTAAAATTTATGTTTGTTCCACTGTGACCCTGGAAACAGGGTCAGGATCATTCATGTACTGTCTACGCATGACCTTGACAGAGAAACATCAACATGTGCAACATCAAGGTCCTTACTCAAAACAGATCTCAAGTAATCAAGCGAACAGTCAATTTCGTGTCCGTTGTCCTGTCACCTTGGGAAGAGGTCAAGGTCCTGACGTCCCTGGAGCATAACCATTTGCACAAAATAGGTAGACACTTATAAAAGGTACAGTCCCGCCAAGCTTGGCACAAATCTGGCAAAAATTATTTAAGTAGCAACCATTTCAATATATTCACATGCTGAACTTTCATATTCGAACGTTTTTGAAAGAAAAATTAAAAAATCATAAAAAATCCAAAAATTACTGGAGCATGACCATTTGAATAAATTTGGTAGAGACTAACCCAAGGTTGATTGCAACCAAGTTTAAAGTAAATCTGACAAACAGTTTATTCACAGAAGTCCCACATGTGAATTACAATTAAAATGCATTAGAATGCCCACTAACTCGCATAGTTAGCAATAGAAAGGTGCATTTACCGATAAGTACCCGAATAGAAACAAATCGTTAAAGATCAGGAATCCACAGCAAGCAGTGCTCCCTAGTGAACAGCTTTGTTTGACCCTTTCACTAGGAATATATCCACAAAGTTTCAACTTAATCTGAGATACGGTTCTGAAGAATAAGTGACAAGTAACGAAAATACACAAAAATCCATTTTAAAAAATTGCAAAAAGAAAAATGCAGTACCACCCGGTGAACAAATTAAAAACTAGGAGTCCATAGGACTGTTTGAATTTCAGATTTGTCCAAACAAAGAGCAAAAAAAATCATTAAAAGTCCAAAAATCACTGAAGCGTGACCATTTAGACAAAGCTGGTAGAAACCCACTTGAGGTATATTGCCACCAAGTGTGAAGTTAATTTGTACAAAAAGCACAAAAAATTGCAGCACCACCTGGTGACCAAATTATGAACTAGGAATCTTATGTAACATCAAAGCAATTGGGTGAGCGGTTGTGGAGAAGATTTTGTGACATTTGTCAAAAAAAAAACCCAAAATTTATAACTAAAAATCCAAAAACCACTGGAGCATGACCATTTGAAAAAAGCTGGTAGAAACCCACCCGAGGCACATCCCCACCAAGTTTGAAGTAAATGTGGATGGTGGATTTGGAGAAGAAGTCGAAAATGTGAATTACCATTAGAATGCCCATTGACTTACATAGTAAGAGGGAAAGGTACATTTATCAAAACGTACCTGAATTGAAAATACCGTTAAAAAACAGGAATCCACAGAAATGACACCTTTTGAACAACTTTGTTTGAACCTTTCACAAGGAATACATCCACCAAGTGTCAGCTTTATCTGAGTTATAGTTCTGGAGAAAAAGTCAAAAATAGCAACAACAACAAAAAACACACACACACACACAAAATCATAAAAAAAATCAAAATATTGCAGCGCCAACTGGTGAAAAATTTAAAAGCTAGGAGTCCCTAGGAGCGTTCCTATGTGATATCAAAGCAGTGACCAGTTTCAGATATTTTTAGGACATGTCCCAAAAAAAGAACCAAAAAAATCATAAAAAATATAAAAATCATTGGAGCATAATCAATTGAGCAAACTTTGTAGAGACTTACCCAGGGTACATTCCTATCAAGTTTAAAGTAAATCTGGCCGACGGTTTTGGACAAGAAGTCGAAAATGTGAATTATAGATGGACAGACAACAGATGAAGGACCCTCATATAAGCTCACCTGACTGACAAGTCAGCTAAGTTAAAAAGTTAAAGCTTATACTATTGACATCCAAGTGCTTTGCCACCATTGAAGAAGGGATTGATGCTGCATACTTATGCAGGCTATAATTTATCAAACTTCCGAACACTTGGATAGTATTAAGGGGATACTTATCATTAATCAGGAAGTGAACATAACCACGATTACATTGTCAACTGTTCCATAAATATCACGTGCCCTCTACTAAATAGACCTTAATATAACGACGGTATTCTGATCAGAAGTAGCTGAGCATCATACCTGGGTGTATATTATTCATGGGTTTGTCATTACCTTGTTGTTGCTGATGTTGCCACCACTTGATACACTTGCAGCCAACTCTGCTTGACCATTGGTCATAAATAATCGTTTAAGGGATTGATTGTGTTGAGTTGCTTTGTTTGACCATCTCATCAGCCTCAGATACGCCATCTTTAGGAGATATCTGCTGAAATATGAAACCCACAATTCCTTCGGAGGAAGTTGAATAATAGAAAAGGTCTCCACTATTACTTGTATCAGGCGTAAGGCTCGTTTGAATTACTACCCATTTTAGTCCGAAGTCCCAGACTGAGCCAGTGGTTCTCATTGGGGAAAGAATTTTTTTTTAGCTTTTAACACTCTTCATTTGTTTTTGGTCAGACAATAAGCGGTGGAGGTATATGAAATGCATCCTCAAGAGTATATATATATATATATATATATATATATATATATATATATATATATATATATATATATAACATATATACATACATGCATATATATATTTATATATGTACATATAGATAGATAGATAGATAGATAGATAGATAGATAGATAGATAGATAGATAGATAGATAGATAGATAGATAGATAGATAGATAGATAGATAGATAGATAGATAGATAGATAGATAGATAGATAGATACTTTATTTGTGTCTCACCCTATGTACATACAAGCTAAAAATACAAATACACAAACATGAAAAACAAAGCACACAGGCCTCTCCATACGGAGATATGAGAGACAAGAGACATAAAACAAGTTACATATATATTATAGTACAGCATTATTAATACGACGACGGGAAAACATTTACACTTACAGGAAATCATATCATCAGACGTATACAATAGAAAAAGGGGGGATGGCACTTAAGTTACAGTACAAACAAACAGATAATAAAACACAGATCAGTCGTAAAATAAAAATGAGAAATAAAAAGGACGACGTGTTAGATTGCAGAACTCATAAAACACGTAAAAAGGATAACCTTCTGTCTAAAATGTCTTTACAGGTCTTGGCAGTTAAAACACATATATATTCGGTTCGGAAAATAAAAATACTAATTTATCATTTTCGGTTAGATTTGAAAAATCCCTCAAGGTTGCTGCGGCTAAGTTCAACAGATCAACTCTTAAATTGGAATAAAGTTCACAATATAAAATCACATTTGTTTCACTTTCCACCTCATTACAGAAAGGACAAAGTCTGCCGTCCTCAGGCAGGCCTTCGTATCTACCTGTTTCTAATCTTATAGGGGTTACACCACAACGGAACTTTGTTAGAGCACTTCTCTTTCCCGGGGCAAAAACTTTTTTAACATAATGTTCCGTACCCAAATCCTTTTTAAACAATCTATATGTTCGTAATTTATTCCTCCCTTGACCTCTGACCACTTTCTCTCTTTGTAGTTTTGCGAACCAAAGCTGTTCCGTTGTTTCCTCTAAAACCACATCCATATCATGTAAAACCTCTACTGAATCAAACTGGTAATTCACGTTGCCTAAATGTCGCATTGATAAGTCGTTTAACTTTTTTCGTACACGAGAACACCAGTTATTTAATTGCGATAAGCCCCAACGAAACACACGTTTGTTCACTCTGGTGCTCGGCAAGTTACCATTGTTTATGTACACTGAATTTCCACCCCATGTCCCCGGCCACAGCAACATTGGGTGTATATTTACCAACTCCGAGAAAATATATTGAAGCACGATATTGAACAGCGTTAATACAAGCAAATTCATGTGTTCCCCAAATGGCAGCCCCATAATCAATAATCGGTTGAACCACTGAGTCATAAAGGTAAGTAAAAGTATCATACGGCCTACCACCATGGGCCTTCGACTTCGCAATGAGAACACCAAGGGCTCTTTAAGCAGATTGAGCTACCATTTTGGCTGTATCGCCATAGTGAAGTAATTCATTGAAATATAAACCCAAATACTTATAAAAGGAAACTACCTTTAAGGTTCTCTCTTGAAAGTTAAAATCAAAGGACGATCTAATCATAGACTGGTGCCTAAAATGAACTATTTGGGTCTTATCCGTATTGACAGACATTAACCACTTTTGGCACCAAGCACCTAGGGTATTTAACATCACTTGTAGATCACTTTCCGTGTCCGCCAGTAGGACGATGTCGCCTGCATACAATAATATACTAACATGTTCATCGCCTATGTTGATACCTTTCCCAGCACGTTTGATTTAAGTTATAAGATCATTGATGTGCAGGTTAAATAGCAGAGGTGAGATCAAACAACCTTGTTTCAGGCCACTGTTAACATCAAACCATTCTGTGTTAACATTATTAATGCGTACAGGACACTTCACATCATTATATAGGGAACGTAAAGTTCTCAGCATCTTACAAGGAATCGGAAACCTTTCCAGTTTTAACCACAGTCTGTCCCTATTGATTTTATCATACGCTTTAGAAAAATCTACAAAAGCAGCAAATGTACTTAGTTTCTTTACTTTTCTACTCTCAATAATAGCAGTGAGAGAACCCAGATGATCTCGACAACTACGCCCTCCACGAAAACCGTTTTGTTCATCGGCAATTAAATCGTTATCCTCTGCCCACTTAACTAGCCTGGTATTCAGGACGCTACAATAAAGCTAATATACCGCAGACGCAAGAGTGATACCACGATAGTTCAATGGTACTCTTCTGTCTTTTGTACAATCCTTCGGTATGGGGTTAATGATACCTTTCAACAATATTGACGGACGACTGCCCGTTTCGTAGCATTTGTGAAACAAGACATGGAGAAAACCGATAGCATTATCATTTTTCAGAACTTCTACTAGTATATTATCATAACCTGCGGCTTTACCGCATTTTGCTCTCAACAGCGGCTTGTAGGTTTCCTGAAAGGTTATGCCATTGTTTAGTGACCCTGGGTGAAGGTTCACTGACTCACCTGAGATGACCGGCTCGTGTTGTGTATCTGCGTGTTCAGCCAAGCCTGTAACTGTCACGGTGTCATTCAACAGAGAACTGAAATCGTTTTTCCACTTATTTAACACAGACTCTTTTAGCCTGTTGGGCAAACCTTCCTTGTCAATGACTTCCCAGGGTATATTATTCTTCCGCTCTTGGACTTGGTTTATACCCAACTTATCGATAAATTTCCAAAAATCCTAGGGGTTGCTCGATTGCATATTCAATATATTAAGCTGCATATGCTCCCAATATCTATGTTTACTATTTTGAACCAATTTATCGAAACTTTTTTGCACCACCTTCATTTAGTATAAACATATTTATTTTCTCTGGATTGCCTATTAGTACACAAAGACTAATCTGGATGCTCTCCAGTACATAAAAGGACACACAGGAATATATACAATACACACTGGACGAGAACAGAAGACTAAATTCACGGCTTGTACACGAATAATACAATTGATGCCAGATAGTGGAGACTTATAATTAGATCATATACTAAATTAGTAGATGAAACGTCTAGATTCTGATAAGAATGTCTGAACAGCCTCAAAGATGAATACATTATCAGTGTCTGGCAAGTCCTCACTCCCTTTCAAGAGAATATTTAGTAAAATGTCACTAGAGCACTGAACTATTAGAGTCGGATTTATACCTGCAGCGAGTAAGTGACACACAGTGTTCAGTAGACGGACCCTTTGCACAGTGAACTTGGGGCAGAACAAAAGGTAATGTTTCGTATCTTCAGTGGTATGAGAGCATGCACACGTTGAGGCTGGAAGGATATTGACATTATGTAGATGGGCATTTAAAAAAGAGAAGTTAAGACGTAGCTGCGTGTGGCATATGTTCAGAAAACGACTTCCATGTTTACAGTATGTGGGCTTTTTGTCAACACTTAAGAGTAATAGATTTAATTTAGATTTAAACTGCGGCAGGGAATTGGTGAGACGTGCATCAACCGGGAGGTTATTCCATAATTTGATAGCAGACGGGAGAAATGAATCGCCGAAGCGATTGGTGGTGAACCTAATTTGGCGTAATTCAGTAGATTTCTCAAAAGGCGCCCAGTAGTGAATGCAACGTCACGAGGAACGAGATCATGTAGGTATTGTGGAGTTAACCTATTGTACATTTTAAAGAAAAGAATAAGTTTAAAGTATTCCCTCCGATTTGCCAGAGTTTGCCATTCAAGCTCTTCGAGAAGTAAGACACGTGGAGTGTATCTAGTTGCGCCAAGGCAGATCCTGGCTGCCTCATACTGAACAGCTTCTATAGATTGTGACAGGTTTTCAGTGCAATTGTCAAACAGGACACACCCATATTCGAGGATAGGACGAATCATTGTACTGTACAGCCGTATGAGTGTTTGGCGGGAGAGTTTATATTTGAGTCTGCGTAAAAGAGCAAGCCGTTGGCTGGCTTTATTAACAATACGTGTTATATGCTGGTGCCATGACAAGTTACTTGAGAGTGTAACTCCAAGCTGAGTATGTAGAGTGGCCTCATGTATCGGTGTGTTTCCAAGAAGTAGGGGAGGATGATCTGGCTTATGTCGTTTAGCTGAGAAGGTCATTGAGATGGATTTTATGGCATTAAATGTCATACGCCAGAGCTTGCCCCAACGATGAATTTGTGTAAGATTATAATTAAGGTTTTCAGCTGTGGCCATTGGTTCGTGGACAATTTCAAGAATACTGGTATCATCTGCGAATAAACGGATGTCACAGGTGATGTTGACAGCGATGTCGTTAATGTAAACGAGGAAAAGTAGGGGACCAAGGATCGAACCTTGGGGCACTCCAGCCTCTATAGGGAGCCAAGGTGAGGTCTGTCCTCCAATAGTAACACGTTGAAGTCGGTTTGAGAGATAGCTTTCTATAAATAGTAACACAGGATCTTCAAACCCCAATTGTTTCAGTTTAAAAAGTAGACCAGCGTTCCAGACTCTGTCAAAGGCCTTGGATATGTCCAGGAAAACCATACGGGCCTCATGGCCCAACTCAAGGCCACTGTAAATAGTATGAAGTATGCTAACAAGTTGATTTATGGTGGAATCGTTTTTCTTAAAGCCAGAGTTTTTAGCAGAAAGTAAATTGTTAGAGGTTAGATACTCATAGAAAACGTTATAAGCTGGACGCTCAAGTACTTTAGAGACATTACATAGGAGTGAAATAGGCCTATAATTTTCCTTTGACTGTTTGTTACTTTTCTTAAAAACGGGGCACACGTTGGACCTCTTCCGGGATCTGGAAAATATGAGTTGGATAAGCAGAGATTGAACAGATCAGTGAGAGAACTAGTATATTATCATAACCTGTGGCTTTACCGCATTTTGCTCTCAACAGCGGCTTGTAGGTTTCCTGAAAGGTTATACCATTGTTTAGTGACCCTGGGTGAAGGTTCACTGACTCACCTGAGATGACCGGCTCGTGTTGTGTATCTGCGTGTTCAGCCAAGCCTGTAACTGTCACGGTGTCATTCAACAGCTCGATTGCATATTCAATATATTAAGCTGCATATGCTTCCAATATCTACGTTTACTATTTTGAACCAATTTATCGAAACTTTTTTGCGCCACCTTCATTTGACCTTTTAAATTTGCTTTATGAGGACCAGAGGCTTTCTGGCACTTTTTATCTACTTGACAAACATTATTCCAGCTTTCCGTTTACTCATCTGACCACCATGGCTTTTATATACGTCGACGTTTATTTGATAAACCACATTGAATAGATATAACTTTTTTCTGTAACTTCTCATCCATTTCAGAGTGTAAAACATTACAGAAACGATTATACACATCTTCTATATCATTAGAGGTCTCGCACTGAACAATAAGAACATCTACTTTTTCATGTATATCTGTGGAGGAAAAAAAGTCAATGCTCTGAACGTTCCATTTGGTTGCCGGCTTTCCTATTGAAGAAATATCGCTCACCGGTGAGGCTTCGCTGGGAACTGGCACATGATGTTTCCATGTAAGAGGGGAATGGTCAGGTATGTTATGATGGGGGTTAACAAAACCTGGACTCGCTATATCATTAACTATATCTTTAGCACGTAATACCTTAAACTCATCAAAGCTTTGTAAACTTTCATGTGGCACAATAGTGTAGTCAGCAACAGCCAAACCTCTGTGCGAAACCGATGTGAAATCATCTTTAATACATAATACATAAATCTGACCTACCATTAAGCACACAGCAGTTTGCACTCAGTAGAAAGTTAATAAATTTGTCCTTGTATGAGTTAACTGTAAAGTCAATCACTTCTCGATGAGGAATCTGGTCTACTCCCTCAATAAAGTCTGCACAGTTCCCAATGCGACTGTTAAAGTCACCACTTCTGGTACATATGGACCTGTGTCAACAATGTGTCCAGGAAAACGTCTGCATCAACGTTACGACTGGAGCCTTCAGGTGGGAGGTAACACACACAAAAGTGGAACTTGAAATCCTCATGTTTGGAGGCGCATTGTACCCACATTATTCCCTCATACGTGTCGTCACCAACACTGAAGTTGTAAGTATCATAGAGAGGTTCTCGAATCAGTACTCCAACACCTCCGGATCCACTTCTGGCATTTACGTGCAGTACCGAACGATTATGCGCTATAAACTTATATCCTGGGACATGGAGGGTTTCACCGACACGCAGTTTTGTTTCGGCGACTCCAATAATATCCAGATTTTGTATGCACAGTTGTTTCAATCTGTAATTATCTGAGTTATCATCCTTCGACCAGCCATTAACATTCCAGAAGCCGCAAGACAGTGCCTGTCTGTGAGGTGGATCGTTATTATCCATACTGCCATCATGGACTTGGTTAATAGAGGTCTTACAAAATCTCGACAAGTCAGTCGATCGATCAATGTAGGTAGAACTTTTATGCAAATGAAGGCAGAATTTGTTAATTGTACTGTCAGTATATATGAACATGTGCCATGAAAATACATCGATATCAAATGTGTTAGGTTATGGATGTATTTGCGTATAAATGGTATATAGGACACTATCTGTTTGTTTCACATGAAATGGTAATTCGCGTACGACTTCATGACAAGAAAACATGCCGTATGGCAAGTGATACAGAACATGACGGGTCGCACAAGCGCAACCACGTCCTTGCATAGACTACTTTCAATCGGGTATGGGAGACAGAAATTAAGCTAGTCTGAATCCCGGACCTATGAAAATGAAATGTCCATGAAGATAATAAGGTTTTCCTAAAACATAACCGCAGACACAGGCCGGCAATCTTGACAGATTTTGAACAACTGACCACGTGCACCGTAGTCATAAAAATCTTCATGGATCATGTACAGCGTCAACAGCGTTGACTGCCGAGGTCCCGTAGCCTGATTGACGACAGGAAGATAACGACCAGCCACAGCCAGTCGACGACTGGTCAGTCAGGTTACCCGACTTCGAAAGTCGCCGCTGTACATGATCCTTGAAGTCTTTTATGGCAACAGTGTACGTGGTCAGTTATTCAAAGCAGGGACTTACATATACTGTCAGAAAATAAAAAGTACACAGGAATACCATGTTAAGCAAATGCCAGTGTTTACTTTTAATTTCTGACAGTATACTATGTAAATCCCTGTCTAAAGGTAGATAACAGTAGAAAAAAAGTGATATCAAAAGTGTGATCCGACATGATTAGATGATCTATGAACATAAATCAACATAGCTGCATGATTAGGATTTTTGTATTACCGGTGCAGGTATTCACTTCGTTTGTGACGAAAAAAAAAATCGTAATGTATACATGTCAAAAAAAGGATACCATTTCCCTTTATTGTCTAATGAAATCAACGAACTTAAACACAAATATAACAAAATAATTTGAGATGACACTTATATCGGTGGGATAAATCGGTAATGCGACAGGATGTTTTGAATAACTGACCACTACACTGTTGCCATAAAAGACTTCACGGATCATGTACGGCGGCAACTTCCGAAGTCGGGTAACCTGACTGACCAGTCGTCGACTGGCTGTGGCTGGTCGTTATCTCCCTGTCGTCAATCAGGCTACGGGACCTCGGCAGTCGACGCTGTTGACGCTGTACATGATCCATGAAGACTTTTATGACTACGGTGCACGTGGTCAGTTGTTCAAAATCCGTCAAGATTGCCGGCCTGTTTCTGTGGTTATGTTTTAGGAAAACTTTATTATCTTCATGGACATTTCATTTTCATAGGTCCGGGATTCAGACTAGCTTAATTTCTGTCTCCCATACCCGATTGAAAGTAGTCTATGCAAGGACGTGGTTGCGCTTGTGCGACCCGTCATGTTCTGTATCACTTGCCATACGGCATGTTTTCTTGTCATGAAATCGTACGCGAATTATCACTTCATATGAAACAGATATACCATTTATACGCAAATACATCCATAACCTAACACATTTGATATCGATGTATTTTCATGGCACATGTTCATATATACTGACAGTACAATTAACAAATTCTGCCTTCATTTGCATAAAAGTTCTACCTATATTGATCGATCGACTGACTTGTCGAGATTTTGTAAGATCTCTATTAGAGATCTTACAAAATCTCGACAAGTCAGTCGATCGATCAATATAAGTAGAACTTTTATGCAAATGAAGGGAGAATTTGTTAATTGTACTGTCAGTATATATGAACATATGCCATGAAAATACGTCGATATCAAATGTGGCAGGTTATGGATGTATTTGCGTATAAATGGTATATAGGACACTATCTCTTTGTTTCTTATGAAGTGATAATTCCCGTACGATTTCATGACAAGAAAACATGCCGTGTGGCGAGTGATGCAGAACATGACGGGTCGCACAAGCGGAACGACGTCCTTGCATGGACGACTTTCAATCGGGTATTGGAGACAGAAATTAAGCTAGCCAAATCCCGGACCTATGAAAATGAAATTCCATGAAGATAATAAGGTTTTCCTAAAACATAACCACAGACACAGGCCAGCAATCTTGACAGATTTTGAACAATTGACCACGTGCACCGCAGTCATAAAGTCTTCATGGATCATGTGCAGCGTCAACAGCGTCGACTGCCGAGGTCCCGTAGCCTGATTGACTACAGGGAGATAACGACCCGGCTCTGGCACTCCCCACAAAAGGGGTAGCACATGATAGTTCCATGAATTAAAATGCACCCCCTTTTCAAGGATTTTTCCCTGAATTTTACCCCCCTATTTTGATGAAAACAAGGAGATTTTTGCCATGGAAAAGTACCCGTATTTTTCAAAACAAGGAGATTTTGACCCTCAAAAAGTACCCCTATTTTTCAGTTTCAAGGATACAAATGTAGTGGCCCATGCCTTACAATCTGCAGCATATAAGTGTTGTTACATTCATATCTGGATTAAACTTAATTATAATGAGTGAAACCATTTTCATATTCTCCATGCTTTTTAATGATTTGGGTTCCAGTTATTTCATTTTTATACCCCCTATTTCGTAAAAACGCGAAGGTTGTACAAAATATATCCTAATTTAAGATTTCGCGGGTCTTGGCCCATGAAAAACACTTCTAATTTCCGATTTCGCGGACCGCGTCGAGGCTCAAAATATTCCCCTTCTTCCACGAAATTTGGAACGATCAAGCGTACATGTTTGGTCCTAGGTACGGGGGCCGGGGATAACGACCAGCCATAGCCAGTCGACGAATGAAGTCAGTCAGGTTACCCGACCTCGAAAGTCGCCGCTGTGCACGATCCGTGAAGTCTTTTATGGCAACAGTGTACGTGGTCAGTTATTTAAAGCAGTGACTTACATATACTGTCAGAAAATTAAAAGTAAACAGGAATATCATGTTAAGCAAATGCCAGTATTTACTTTTTATTTTCTGACAGTATAGTGTGTAAATCTCTGTCCGAAGGTAGATAGCAATAGAAAAAAAAAGTCATATCAAATGTGTAATCCGACATTATTAGATGTTCTATGAAAATAAATCAACATAACTGCATGATTAGGATTTTTGTATTACCGGTGCAGGTATTAACTTCGTTTGTCACGAAAAAAAAATCGTAATGTATACATGTCAAAAAAGGATACCATTTCCCTTTATTGTCTAATGAAATCAACGAACTTAAACACAAATGTAACAAGGTACTCGAGATGACACTTATATCGGTGGGATAAATCGGTAATGCGACATTTCACATTTTTTCAACACTGACTACAGTACGTCGTCGAATGTTTAAGCAAAATTGTATTCAGCAAAAAAAAAAAAAAATATATATATATATATATATATATATATATATATATATATATATATATATATATATATATATATATGTATATATTGCCTTTAAATAAATAATGTCTAACTATACCATTAAAATATTAACTATTGTCAGACATGTCGAGCCTCCGCTGCGCAAGTCCAGCGCACAACTCGACGATCGTTGCAACATCCGCCCTGCAATGTCTATGGACATGTAGTCCCTCTATCACTATGTTCGTCCTCTTAGCCGCCCAATCATTCATGGCCTTTCATTCATTCCTTCCTTCATTCATTCATTCATTCATTTAATCTATATCTCTCTATCCGTACATGCATTCATTCATCAATCCATCCATCCCTATAGAGTATCCATCTTTCCGTCGGGCCGGCCGTCCAGATATTAATCCGTGTATCTATTTATCCATACATCCTAGATGTATCTGTGTATAATTTCAGAACCTTGCTGTCCCAGGTCTTGGAAAGGGCACAAAGACACCAACCCTCGCCTATTACCCCACAAAGCCCAAATGCACGGGCGATAGTGGGTCAGCATTATGTCATTTCATTCTCTCAAAATAATTATGGCTCCCTCAAATGTGACACTGCAGTCGTCGGTCGACTGACTTGTCGAGATTTTGTAAGAGGTCTATTAGGGGCATCTATGTTCCAAGACCTGTTTAAAACCTAGCGCCTGTGGTTTGGGGTTACGGGTTGATTGCCATTGGTGGACTTGTTAACGACTCGGCCACCTTTGACAAACAGTTTATTATTTCCCAATGATTTTACCATTGTGCGCAAATTAGCCTCGTAAGTCCTCTGTTCTTTGGACTTGTCGTAATCAATAAACACTTTGTTATAGTTACGAGACTCTTTTAGCTTATGTTTGGCGTCCATAATGCGCTTTTTGTCTCCAGAGCTTTCACATTTGACCCTGATGACTCCATGTTTGCCGTCAGCATTTGACGATATTCTTTCGACTGATTCTAATTTAATGTCTCTCAGTTTAAGGCCATCCTTCAGGACTCCGTTAACTTTCTGGGTTGTATTTTCATTTCTGCTCTCAGGAAGTATCCTTATGATAAGGTTAAGAGACCGATCGGGTTTTGAATCGCACGTCTTACATAGTTCTACCTGTGGTCGTAACTGATCAATTTCAATGCAAAGTTCTTGTCTGACTTTCTGTACTTCTGCTTCTACCAAGGATTTAATTTTCTCTGATATTGAGCTCTAAATTTTATCCATTCTAGCATTCAGACGCTTCTCCATGCCAGATATAGCCTTTAAAATCTGACTTGCCTGATCAGCTTCAACGGAACCGATTTCTTCATTGTTGCTTTCTACAGCAGTGTCAACTTGATCGTCCGTAGACTCCATGAACTCTTTGTTCTGAGACTGAATTTCCGCATGGGTTTCTGTCTCTGAACTCCCAGTTTTCTTGACCTTGTTTGGTCTCATAATTGCAGCACCGACCTTCAGTGATCAACAATATAAATCCTTGCAAATTTTCCGGACGGGGAGACCCTTAGCTCTGGAGAAAACTTACAGAATTTTGGGCCGGCAGTATATATATATGCACACACACACACACACATATATATATATATATATATATATATATATATATATATATATATATATATATATATATATATATATATATATATATATATATATATATATATATATATTGTTGAAAACCTGTGCGAAATGACCCGTATATGACAAACTGGTAACCAGCATACAAAAAAGTAGGTAAGGAATTTGTGTCTGGAATGCCGGCCACTGAGCGCGAGGGTGGGCACATTGATTGGCTTAAGTAGGATTTTTATTTAAAAGAAAAAACAAACATTGATGCCAATGCAAATAATGTGAAAAAAAATGGATTATTTCACTGTTTTGTACTTTGGTGGATTGAAGACGCTAATGCGATGTATCGGCAAGGGTACTAAATGCCCCAGGTTAAGATCAATTAAGAACAGGCATATGAAAGACCACGGTACGTGCAAATGGAGACCTTTGGTGTCTTTGACTATTGATGCCATTACGAGTTGTAACACAATGATGTTGTTTCCAACAACTTTACAGTAACACTCATATACACAAATTCAGAAATACCACATAATCACATTTACGTAGAGGAAACCGGTGTAAGGAAAGCAAATTTATATTTTCTTCATATTCTGGGGAACCTTTTCAAGGGGCCGTCTGTAAAGCTATTTTGTAGTAGAATATTTAGAAAATCAAGAATTGTATTTTGGGTTTTTTTTGGGGGGGGGGGTGTGTGTGGGGGGGTTGTTGTGTTTGTTTTTTTTTTTTTTTTTTTGGTTTTTGGTTTTTTCTTTTTTTTTTTGTTTTTTTGTTTTTTTTTTTTTTTTGGTTTTTTGGGGGGTTTTTTTTGTTGGTTTTTGGGGGTTTTTTTTTTTTGGTTTTTTGTTTCTTTGTTTGTCTGTTTGTTTTGGCCAAATACCCACATGGTTTTGTATTTACAACCGTCTGGCAGTCATACTTGGGTCTTCTAGGCAAAGGTAAGTGATCAAGCTGCTCATTGGTTTGGGATAACAATAGGCCAGTGGGCAGGGGAGAGAATAGTGGGCCAGGGAGAGAACAGTCGGCACTCCTAATCTGTTATTTTAGAGATTTTATCCCATACTTTGTAGCATATTACATTGTAAACCCATGGGATATGGCCTACGTGACATTGTTGTCCATATCCCATGGGTGGGACTACTTTTTACCATATTTGTAGAATCAGAGATGTGGTTTTCCAAATATGGAAGGAATCAATTCCATATTTGGTATATCTAAACTCGCCTTATTACCTTGCCATAAATCACGGCCGAAAACCTGGTGGTCCGTGGTATAAATCCCAGCCAATGTGTAAGAATAAACTTGATTGTATGATGCAAACTAGAGCAAAAATGCAGGACTGATGTAGTGATAATTGGCAGAAAAAACAACCACTCTGTAAGACGCACGATGTGCAGTCGACTTTTACATCCAAGTGTCCCGCCAACCATTATTCAACAGCTGAGCGGGCACAAAAATGCGCAGTCGTTGAACAATTATGCAGCAGCAAGCCGAAATCAACAGCATGCCACGTGCAGCCTTCTCCACATTCTTCTTTTCAGAAGCCTCTAACATCTGTCCAAAACACTCCCTAGAATCTGTCTTCATCGTGTGTCCCAGCTGGCGTGGCAGGAAGCCATCGTCCCGCTCCTTCGGGCAATGCTGCCGTCACTGAGTGATGGGGACAATCCAACGGTCAGTTGAGCTCCACGGGTGCATAGGCCTACTTTGGAATGTTTGCTGGTGCAACACTCAAAGTCAACGTGACCTTCCAATTTTCCTCTCCACCAAATTAATTCTATGTAGAAATAATAAAAAAGTGTCTTTTCGTCGATATTTTTGTCTCAAGCAACGGCCGTTCAAAAAAATCCGCCATTAGGCCTGTGGTCGACCGCTTTTCTTTGTTGTTTAAAATTTATATCCATACGCGCGGAATGAATGAGTCAAAGTCCCATTTAACGTAGTGATATAAAATGTTACAAGTGATATAAATGGTCTTTTTTCTTTCTTAATGGACAGTAGGGGATAAATACAAAATAACCCTCCTCGTTCATCTGTCTAAACCGAATCCCGCTCGTTGTTTGCCTGCCTGCGCGCCTGATCACCCAAGCGCGAAGCGCGCGGGTGATCAGGCGCACAGTCAGGCAAACAACTCGGGGGATTCGGTTTGACAGATTAACGACTCAGGTAATTTTGTCTATGAAACCAGCTTTTAGGACACCACATTTCTGTGATCTTCTCACAGAAAAAAACTTCAAAAGTTCTTTTATGAACATATATTTAAAAGATATATTTTGATGACAACACAAAAAAGTATAGTATTATAAGAGTACTTCTCACAAGACAAGTATCGACCAGAGGGAGTGAGTTCATTTTCTACAATGGCCAGTTTACCACTCCGAGAGAGCAAATCAGACCTAAATCACATTTTCTCACAATTCTAATTTTCGTCCGACTTCTCAGAGGTTTTCAAGAGATTGCTCGTAAGTGGTTTAACCGATTTCAATTAAATGAAAGGCCATTAAAAATATACATTCTTGCCTAAAAGCAGTATGTAGCGTTTGTAGATATTTTTTATTTTTCGTCGGTGTTCTTTGATTTTGAATTACACAAGGCGAAATATTGAAACACTGCCTGTTTATAAACCAAAAAAATGTTTCTTTTGCTTATAAAGCAAAAAAAGAAATGTCCTAGACATTACACCAAAGATTTATTACACCAAATTTGAAGATTTGTTTGTTAAATATTAGGATTTGTAGTGCAAGAAAACCTTTAAAGTGGACCCCTTTGTAACATATATATATATATATATATATATATATATATATATATATATATATATATATATATATATCTGTGTGTGTGTGTGTGTGTGTGTGTGTGTGTGTGTGTGTGTACTACATCAAAATAATAAAAAAAATCGAGAGAGAATGATAGTTTTTTTTCACATTATAAAAGAATATTTATATCCAAAAAAAAGTATGGTTGGGGGTGGTGGTGGTAACGGCCTTATTTTAGAAAGGAGAGTAGAATAAGATACCACGACATTGTATTCACCGAGCTGTACAGACGGCGTCTTTAAAACCACTAAGCGTTCGGAAAATGAACATTGTAAGACACCTTTATTCAAACTTGGGAAAAAAAGATTGCAAACATTGATTTTGAAGCCACTTATATTGTCCCAGGAAGTATTGAATCTTGCTCTCACTGATAGTCATTTTGAAAAAGACTATGTTTTACACTGGTATTGACTACATTTGGGCAATTTTTTCTCTGACATTTTTTACAGAAATTAACATTTATAAGAATGAAAACTTAAGCTTAATCCCATCATTTATTTGATTTTTATTCTAGATGAAATAAAAGGAACAAAAGAAGAAAACAATGAAAGAAACAAGAAAGAATAAAAAAGTAGTGAATATTTGGCCAAGATTGGCAGGGTGCAAAGAGTTCATGGACAAGTAAAAGGTAATGGGTTTGGTCGTTGGTGAGTTGCTTTAACAGTAATACGGTCGTTATTGTACATGTTATTACATTCGTCAGTATGATTCCTAACAGGGATAACTACGATGAAATTGTGGTCCCCTAACTCTTTAGTTGTAATCATAGATGTCTTTGAAACCAAATTAACGATACTATTTTTGTATTTCTTGGAAAGATGCTTTTCGTTCAAGCAGCGCTTGTCAGGCTTGGCAGTGATATGTTATGGTTTGACATTCATTTGAATAATTGTCCTTTAGACTCTTTTTGTTTTTTTTTTTGTTTTTTTTTTTTGTTTGTTTTTTTTCGGGGGGGGTGGATTTTTTGTTTGTTTTTTTTTTTTTGTTTTGTTTTGTTTTTTTTTTTTTTTTTTTTTTTTTAAGGGACAAAGAGACAGGAAATTAGGGTTTAGCTAAAAAGAATATTTGAATACAACTTTTATGTGTACCATGATAAAACATAATAGAATATACAAAATATATGAAAAATGCACACATGAGGGCGGGAAGTTGTAAGAAATAGAAAATTAGAAATGAATCAGTGACGAGACAGCAAGGGGTTAGTGGGATATAAAATGTATTCCACTCCTGACACCATACTGCCTGAGCAGCCAGCCCACCTGAGAATTTATACCAGCCATGGTATGGCATTTGACCAGCTATTTTTAGTTTTACATATGAAAAACGAGAACGATTATTGCATTGACAATTTATGAATTGGAGAATGTGTCTATTTTGTGCACGTAGTGTAGCATAGCGTTAGTTTGAAGGTATATGGGCTGGTCCCACTTGCTTTGGCGTGTATGTCTATGTCATGCCCCAGTTACGTTTTAGCTGACGTTGCGTTTGGAAAGTTTTTTTCTGTAGCTGTGAAGGACACATAGAGACAGAAAAGCAAAAAACTACAAACTTGTTGCATGGCTGGTTTACAAAGTTATAAAAATGAATGCTTTGATCTTGAGCATTTTGTCATCAATTTTTAATATATAATTATTAAATAAAATTGTCTTTGATCATTACATTAGGTTCATGATACATGATCAACACGAATAGTCACATTTAAATAGGAATTCTTGGCAATAGAAAAGAAAGCTAAAGTGTAAATCAACCTTTATAACAGCATATAGTGAACCAAATAAAACTTTGGAGAAACCAAAATTTTGTAGCTCAGCATTTTACTTACCGAAAGTCCACTCAGATGACAAGATTCCGCTCCGATCAGCACCTTTGATGCGACAGAAATGGGGGAGGAAGAAGTCGTACAGTCCACTGCACACAAAGCTAGTGGGAAGTCACTCGGGCATGAAGTGCGCATGACTGTGTCCGTTGCCTGGAAAGGATCATAATGGTGGCATTCAGAGAAGCCTACATCAGCGGAACGCCTTTCAAAAGTCAAAAGACAAAAAAAGTTCGGGTGATGCAGAAAAAAGGCTATTCCCATTCAAGTATGCAATGAGAGATGGTATCAGTTATATATAAAGAAACAAAAACAAAAAACAAACGAACAAAAACAAAACAAAACAAAATAACAATGTCAATTGATTTTACATCCCCTTTTGTATGGAAAGGATTTCTGATTTACACAAATTTATAGGGTAAGATTGAAACATATTTTTCTTACACTGGAATCATTTTGTTTAAATATTTTCCATTGAGTAGGCAAATCCTACCCTCCCCCCCCCCCCGAATCATTTAAATAATGCAATCTTACATACTGTCACCATGTTGGTAATTACAAATATATTTTAAATGTTAATGGTAGTTATTCGTTTTCAAACCCATTGAAATGCTCAGCTATTTATTTTTTTGCATATTGATAAAATTAACAACAGGTTGTTAAAACACAAGACTCTTGATGCAGATTTTAAAAAAAGACAGCACAGTTGGCTATGGAAACATGAATACGCGCATCGCAGCAGCAGAGGAACTTTCGTATCGCTTACATAAAAAAATAAGAAAGTCCATCTGCTCCTGACGCATACATAGAATTGGCCGTGTGTAGAAATATTGATTGTTCCAATCTCTGACATACATTGAGTATTGTGTGATAAAGAGAAACTGATAAAAAAAACAGTGTAAGCACAAGGCGTTTTTGATATTCTAAAGTGATATGATGAGAATTTCACAGTAGGTTTTTTTACCATATTTTTTATAAGTAAAAGATCTCGACTGTTCCTGGAAGTCTAGTTTGGACCAAACAAGACAAAAACTGTACGTCAGGATCCCAAATGATTTTAATAACATTGTTTAATTTATATAATGTAATTGATGGTTAAATGCAAAATAAATTTGTCAAATATTGTTATTCATTGATAGGACATTGTCTTCAAATTAACACCATAACAAAGGGCATAAATGGTGCGGTTGGAGGCTGGAAATGAAACAGAGACTTGTAACTAGGAGATAAAAAAGAACATTACAAGATTTAAAAAACAAAAAAAAACATTAGGTTGGCACAAATAAGCCTCTATACCAGTGTGAAGTTGCCAGTAGACTTGGATGGCTTTTTTTCGCAAGGAGTACAATACATATATAAAAATACAACAGATCAAGGTTAAAATATTACAGCGCCACCTTTTGAATAAATTAAGGTCTGGAGTCGCAAGAAGTGTCCCTATACAATGTCAAAGCAGTTGGCTTGGCGGTTTGGAGTAGAAGATTTTGGGAAGAATTTTCCAGAAAATGAAGTAAAAAATATCATGATGATAATAATAAAAATAAAAAAAATACAGGTGCATGACTATTTAAAAAAAAAATAATAAAATAAAACATGTGGAAAAGAGCCACCTTAGGTATGTCCCCTCCAAATATAAAAAGAATCTCTTTGACGGTTTCAGAAGGAGCCAAAAACGTGAATTCCCTTTGCACTGAACATTGACTTATATAATAATCAATAGGAATGCATTCATCAACCAAGACAAACCAAATTTGAAAACAAACATTTTTAAACATCATTAATCCAGATTATCATCACCTGATGAACAGATTTGCTTACCCTTTCCACTAGCTACATCTCCACCAACTCTCCACACAATTTGAGTTACAGTTTAAGAGAACTCAGAAATACAAAATTACCCCCTCCCCGAATTTTGCAGCGCCAACTTTTGAACAAATTAGGGTTTTGGGAGTTCATATAAATGAATCAATGTAATTAAGAAGCAACTGGCTTGGCGGTTTTCCAGAAAAAAATGTTTTAAAGATTTGCATTTGGTTAAAAATACCACCCTAAAATAACAAAAAGTGCAAAAATAACTGGAGCATGCTCATTTGAACAAGCTGGGTAGAGAGCTAGGGTACATTCCTACTAAGTTTGAAGTCAATCTGATGGAAAGGTTTGGAGAAGTCAAAAATGTTAATTTCAGCACTCCCGGTTCACGTAGGTACATGGTAATCAAGTTTCAGTACAATTTCAGTGAAAGTTTTGGAACCGAAGTTGAAAATAGCTTTAAGACAAAACTTCCTAAAAAAAAATACACAAAAATCCCAGTGCCATGTCATGAACAAATTAATGTCCTGGGGTCCCCAAAGGCGTCCCTACGCAATTATAAAGAAATTACCTCGGTGGTTTTGGAGAAGATATTGTCATTTTTTTCAGTCATAAAAAATATAAAAAAAATATAAAAAAAAAAAACCGGTAAATTTCCATTGTAATTCCATTGACTGACATTGTAATGAAGAGAAATGCAAGCATTAACCGACATATGCACAAATTGAACAATTTTTCAATTCGTGAAAATAGGGAATCCACAGTATCACCACCCAGTGAACACCTACGTTTACCCCTTCCACAAGTTGAGCTAAATGGTACCAGTATGACGAAAGCATTTAAATATGAAACTGCCCTAACAACGCTCGTAGATTAGCTGGTTTTACCACATGGTAGTTCAAACAATGCACATTTTATTGGGATCAGTATAATAACATTCCTGCCCTTAGAAATTCAGCACATTTGCAAGCAACATATCTCAGGTCTTGCAACGACCTTTACGTGTCTTGCACTTTACGATACTGTGATGATACCATCCTCAAAGTTTGAAGTTTCAATTTTCCCTTTGATTTTCAGGATGTAAAATTTAGAAAATCGCTGAATAGTTTCTGCAGTTCAGATATTACAGAATCAAAAGCCGTTAACTGGATTAAATTTTGCCCAGCCATTTTCTTGGAATAACCATTCTTAGGTGGGGTTCTCGTCCTATTTTCCTTTCTGAGAAAATAAGTTTCAAAGGCCTTTGATATTAATCATTTGCCTCTGAAGCAGTACCATTTGCTCAAGTTGAGCTGATATTTGTACACAAAGGTAGTAAACATCGTCCCTTAACATTTGGGAAGGTTGCCAATCAATTCTTGGCCAATCACATGAATAAAAGAGCCTTTTAAGTACGGAAAACATTATTCATCGATCTGTCAAACTTCGACATCGACAGTCTGGTTTCAAAGTGTGACGTCATGGAGACGGCCCTTCAGGCCCCGTGACCTCAAGCCTGGCAATGAAAGTTGAGTTGCCTTGCTTCGTTGGGGCCGCTACGGCCGCTCGTGGTCAGTGTACGGATGGCGGGTTTGGTCTCCCGCCCCCTACCTCTTCATCCCCTTTTTAGGGATAGTATTTTATTGTATTTACTCCTATCTGTATACTTTATGTGGTTAGCTTATTAGACTTGTCTGAACACTTTACTGAGTCAGCTTGTCATTATTTTGAAGTTATTATCTCAATGAGTTTCATTTCTCTTTCCAACCTGAGTCTTGTAACGCTATTTTGTGTTTTCTCTGATGTTCACGTTTGTGCTTATTGTGACGTATTTATTTGTACTTTTTATATCCTCGTCCCTGGGTTTCGATTAAATATTATTATGTACGTGGGTATTGTTGATTAATATGCTAGTTTTTCCCCGCCTGTCTTTGGTGTGAAGGACCACTGGGGTAATCCATCACGGCCCGGCCTTTGAAGTTTGAAGGGACATCGTCTGACGATTCCCGCTCCTCTTGAACATTTAAAGTCTCCCTTCATTAGAACGCAAAACAAGCAAGATAACTATAAAGTAAACCACTAAGGCTATGATATGTTAGCATGCTTGCATCTTTTCCCTGCCCACAAACATACTTTCGGCATTCCGCCTTATTTTGCATTGCCGCCCTCATACCACTCTCCTTTTGCCATAGGCCGTTGCTACCTGCAGCCACGTGACCGGCTGTTAAGTATGATTGATGGGTGGCATTGTTCCGTTTGGCTGCTAAAAACCAAAAGAATGACACATGGACGTTCGGATGTCCACATGCCTGTGTGGTTTTTGGCGTTTGTCTCAAATTTCTACTTTAGTTAAAAGCTAGAAATTTTGACAACTAATAGAAAGGACATTCACCTTGTAAAAACCGTTGAAATCTCAAAATTGGCCATGCAAAGGTTTTTGGTGTCTTAACTGTCCTTAAAACCGTATTAACCGCCTTCTTCCTTTGTTGGGGCTTTCGTCTGTCTATTACCCTGTCTACAATTATTGAACTACATACCGTAACCTTTCATTTCAATTTAGCCTCAACTCTCTCTACCGTAATTGATGTTTCCCTTGGAATTCCCTCCTTACCACACAGCAACATCTCCTTTAGAAAAGAAAAGAAAATATATACCAGAAAATATGAGATCTGATACCTTCTTACAAAGGTTTCAAACAAGACTTGCGCAATACTTAAGGTCCATTTTAGCTAATACCGCCAGTAGCCGCTATGGCACTACGGTCATTTCCCTGGTGCACCTTGCGGCAGGTTAGGTTACTTCAATATAGCAGCCATATTGCGGCATACTTACAGTACAGGGAAATGACATCACCAAAGTTGATCGTTACTTGCAAACGTATAACGGGAGTACTCATCAGCTACAATGACAGTCTACAATTTCAAAGTACCTGACTGTATGTCAGACACAAGAAAAGGGAGCAAATTGGATAAATACCCCTAGATGCAAGGGGTAACTTTACACAATTTTCTTCCAAAGACAGACAAACAAAAATGACTGGAATGGCTAAATATGGTGAGAAAAACAAAAGATGATGAACAAGGCAAATATGCCATTTTTGTCGAAGATATTTTGTTGGGGGTAAAGGTCCGACACTAGAACACACAGTGCCCGCGTTTTTGCCGAAAAACAACTGGAAAATTGCATAAAAACAATACACAACAAATCGATGGCAGAACCGTGAAACTGTGAGTGACCTACCCAGGAACAGAAAACGGCCAGTTGCCAATTGGAGAGTGTGGTGCGATCGCTGCGTTGCAACAGTAGCTCACAGTACTAGCTGACCTGGACCAAAGGTATTGTTAAAGACCTAGAGACCAAGGAAAAACTTGGCCAAATAAAGGAAATAGGTGATTTAGCTCATTCCATCATTGCTTAATTGAATTTCCTTTAAAACCCCTTGGTGAAAAATTAATATGCCATCTGGCATACAAATTAAAATATATGGGTCCGTAGAAGTGATTGTATTAAATATCAAAGCAGCTGGCCATATGGCCGGCTAGGAACAGATGAACTAAAGGGCACAGATCTATAGCTAGTAGGTGTACGTCTGCTATAGAGCATCTACTG
The DNA here is from genome assembly GCA_964020975.1 of Hermodice carunculata. Classification (NCBI taxonomy): domain Eukaryota; kingdom Metazoa; phylum Annelida; class Polychaeta; order Eunicida; family Amphinomidae; genus Hermodice; species Hermodice carunculata. The sequence continues at coordinate 724,001 of CAXHWN010002465.1, read as the reverse complement.
AAATACACATGTAAATACACATTTTTTCAAGGGCAGAGTTGTGTTGTCCCCATTACATCACATGTTCATGCTACCACAGAATGAGTTATACTCTTTATCTGTGTGACCAATGATATGATCTTATATTAATTCTACATACTTTTATCAGCTTTTATTTTTTCTAAGTATGCATTGATTATTGTTTAATTTTTTATGCAACCCATGTCTCAACAGTTGGAGACTGAATGTGGATCACACATAAACTTAACCTATTACTGTGGTTATAAATTGGCTATATTCACAGTTGTGCAGTGACAGCTTCTGTATTGAATAATTTTGAGATAAATTGCAAATTACAATGTATATAAAGTAAAAGCAATACCAAACCCATGCCCTCAATTCACCGCATGTGCATTTCGCACACCGCTTGGTGGCTAGTGAAGTCACTACCTACCATTTCTAGTCAATGGAGCTGCATAATAAAAGCAAGGTGCTTATTAACACACCATATCTGTATTCAATTACCAAATTGCAATATTTCCAGATAAGGACAACAGAAGGCATCCATTGGGTGGCATGTTATACAGCAATGCGCTCGCAAATCCCCCCCCCCCCTTTCGTTTTGTTAATGCAGATGCATAACGCTTAATTTTAATATATGTGTATACGAACGCGTCAGCAATGCTAAATAACACACTGAGTCATCATGTGAGTCCTCTTAATTTTTATCAAATTGTACCATAACGTATTTGTTTATGCATTAGGCAGCTATATGACTGTCCACTAAAAAGACAGTCATCGTGGAGTGCTTCAGCTTACTGTGAAATTTCCGTGGAGGGTCAAGGTCGTTAAGTGTCCACAGCCTCAATCATTGTCAAACCACCTTATAATCTTGAGTCAAGCTATTCAAACGTATAATATCAAGTGTACTTCAGGATTCTTTTAATACAAAGACATTGTTATAATTAATGCGACACAACAGAAGTATCAAAATTAGTTCTTAAACAGTCCAGGGTAGGAACTCATTAGTTGACAATAAAACCCCTATCCAATAAAAAGTTTAGAAAATCATATAATTATCTATTTTAAATGACATTACACGTTATCAAATTCTGCGGCAGGAACTTTGAAATCAGTAGATCCTAATTTGTAGTGTACATTCGTTCACAGAAGCCTCATCCTAATTTAGGCCGCAGCCTAACTCGTGCCAAATAATTTGGCAGTCATTTTGATTCTGGGATGAGCCAACCCCCTTACCATGGATGTACTCTAGTACATGTAAGCAGAGTCTCCAATTACGATGACCTCCAAAAAGAGACCGAAGAGAAGATGTATGCTGCAGGACAGCGTTGCTTACAGAGAATTGGTGGTACATTTTGATGTACAATTATACTGCGCAAGTTGCACAATGTTAGGATATACAAATGCCTTCGGCTGTGCCCAGGTAAAAAATTAAACTGACGTCAAAAGAAGTTATGTATTAAAGGGGAAAGAACATCGATTTTCAACATGTTTCAACAAATGTCCACGTTATCCAAGGCCTAAGAAAAATATATGCGTGATTCCAGTAGCTGGACAGACCTTACTGAATAGGCCCAACCCTAATAATAATGGAACAAGAAAAAAAAACAAAAACAAAACAAAAAACAAAAACAAAAACAAAAACAAAACAAAAAACAAAAAAACAAAACAAAAACAAAAAAAACCCCAACCTTTTAGGCTGCCCTTCCCTAATAAATGAAAACCAACCCAGGCCAGTGCTATAAATTCAGTCAGAGATCCAAGTGGCCCAAAATAGTCCGGGTTTTTTCACTGGCCCAAATGGGATCTACAAGGCCGAAAGGGCTGAAAGGGCCGAAAGGGCCGAAAGGGCCGAAAGGGCCGAAGGCATGGTAGGGGTGTCTGGGGCCTCCCCCCCCCCCCGAACAATTTTGAATTTGAGCATACAAAACGCTGCATTTTAGGGAGTTTCGAGTATCTTGCCTTCACATGATTGACGAAATCACAACATTTTAGTTTTAGTTGTATTGATTTGGCTATTTCCCCTCAGATTGTACAAAAATCTGATGAAAATTAGTAAAAATTAATAGTAAATTTAAAAACAAAAAACATCGCCATGTTATCAATTAAGTTAAGACAAATTTTGTATTCATACATGTAAGGTTTTAGAAAATTTTTGCACACATATTATGTTTATATATTCGGGAAAAATTAACAGATAAATTGTCCCGCAACCAGTAAGTTGTGTATTTTTTTTCTGCAAAAGCAAGAAGAAAAAATACACTAAGATTGTCAGTAGGCCTGAATGTACTTACCTTTTATCACTGAATATTGATTGATAATATTTTATGCAGACATATGCCAGGATGGTGTAATATAATTACTGAAAGCACACCAAACTATGATGCATGAAATGGGAGTGCCAAATGCCTAGGGAATCATGCCTTGGCTTATTTTCATGGTGGACCACAACATGAAAATTGCAGAAATGCAAGTATGAAATCGGAAAAAATATTAAGTTGCCTCGCACAGGTTTTTAGCTAAAATGCTTTAATTATTTATGAATTAAAAGATATACCCTGGCAGGTTCTGCATGGCAATAGGTATAATCATGGTACAGTAGTATCTTCAACACCGACCCCAGTCCCCACCTGGTCAAAACGACCAGATTTCCTTGGCATGGGCACTTTTGCAATGTTAAATGACTTGACGGGCAAGACCACGGTGCTCTTCAATTGCAGCAGCAAATTTCCATTCCCTAAATCATTTTCTCAATTAACTTCTTCAAATTAGAAACACTTTTTTGGATAAATTCTGTAGCATTTTTCAAAAACTGTGACGCAAAAGTTTGCTACAATGCTCCAGTTAGACAGCCTTAGACCAGCTGCAACACGCGACCGACCAGCAAAATCATCCCATAAACAACCACCCGTAAAAAACGGTCGTTCAAATCAACTGTAACCAAGTTGTAAGACAAAGTTAGCAGAAAAGCTGGCCAACATGTGCCGTTATTTTGCAGTAAAGTCAACTCAACCACAATATTTTATTTCAACTTGTCTGGACGGTCAACTTGGGCCGGGAAAAAAGCATAGCAGCTGCATATATAGCCACTATGGGTGCAGTATCGGTATTTAGTATCACAAGGTTTCAGGTGTCTGTTCTCCGAGTTACCAGAGCAAATGGTCGTCAACTTATTTTTGAAAGATGACTTACAATTTGTACTTTAATCTGCCCGCTCGGCTGTTTCTGCAGCAGTTGCCATCCTTAGCTATAAATCCAAATGCAACACAAAGGCATGCATGCACACAAGTTGAGTACCATTTTAAACATGGTGAAATGCATTGTGGAAAAGGAAAATCACAGTGAATCGTGGCCACGTGTTTTCAGCACGGCCCCAGGTTTCCGTTCTCCGAGTAACCAAGGCAAACAGCCATTAAAGCACTTTTAAAACATGACTTGCTATCTTAAATGCATTGAATGTGGGACGTTTGATTTGGATATCAAAGTGAATCAATATTGATGCTCTGAAATAATTGCAAAGTATATACTTTTGATTTCATATATTGTAACCCTCTTCCCAACCCCGCTCGGCAAGATCTTCCTAATGCTCATTTGCAAACCATTGGCATTGGGTGCGGAACTGACTATTTTCACAATAACAGCCAAGTCGATTGGCTATTTTGAAGAGGTAGTGCCCAAAATATATGTATAAATAGTGTTAAGGGAATGCTAATTTGCGAATGAATGTAATGTACAATGTATAATGGGACTTTTCCAGAGTGAGCATTACCTGAAAATGTAAATACAGCGACAAACAATGACCAGTTGTAGGTCCAAGAATTAGGATTTTGTATCAGACAGTGAAGTAGCCCTAAGCCATGAAATAAGGGTCAGCAATAGGCTGAGGGCAAAGCACCCCACTGCGTCAAAGACGAAGCTCAGTGGAGAAGGTTGCCCCAATATTGGATACATGTCCGAAAAGCACTGGCGAGTTTTTATATAAGTGGTAAACATTAAGGTCTCAATTTTCAAACAATAAAAGTTATCAGTTTTTTCAAGGAACATCACGAAACTTTGTAGGAATGTTGAGCAGGCAAAAAGACCCCCCAAAAAGTGTCTTAATTTTCGGCGTCTCCCACAAAGATACAGATGCCATAATCTGTTGCAAACACCATACAATATTTTGCGAAAGAATAAGGTTAAGATATCAAACGTACCAGAATTGTGTATCATATGAAACTTTAACACAATTTGAGCACATTGTGTGCTACAAATCGCACAGGAATCATTATATATATATATATATATATATATATATATATATATATATATATATATATATATATATATATATATATATATATATATATATATATCAATGAATGTCTACATTTTGCAACAGGACACCTTTCTTTCAACACAATTTAGGTTTGCATTAAAAGTACAGCAAAATTAAGTGGATGTAGACTATATACTTACATATATATTTGTATATAATATATATATATATATATGTACATACACACGTACGCACACAAGTACGCACACACACACACGTGCATATATATATATATATGTATATATATATACATTTGCAAAATGAGCTATATGTCGAGCATTTTTTCCTGTTATGGTAGAGAAAGATCAGATTAAGTCATGCATCAGGCAAAGGTTTGCTATATTTGTCTGTGATCTGGTTTTTCTTCTCGTTTTCTTGTGTGGCAAGTCTGGACATTATGCATTGGCACGGTGCTAGGTACCAGTTTTATTTTTTTTTGAACGATGCATGATACGCCCGGGCGAATGGGAAATGTGCTGATATTTCTCATGGCGTGTGTCAAGTCACTCTGGACAAAGAAAACTGACATGAGGTAGATGATCGATGTTCATACTGATTCATACCTCTCCTATTGGCTTTTACTGTTTCAAATACATGGCGTTTTTTTTTTTGTGACTTACATGTATACACTGATGATGGTGTGCTGTAAAACACTCAGAAGTATTTCACGTGAAATAGTGGACATAGACAATCCGGTAGCATATATATGAATTAGTGGAACACGACGATCAACCTGAGTCTGTATCTTGTGTTGAACACCAACGAATTCGTACGTTTAAAACTGATTGCCAGTACTATACGGCATTCTGGAGGCACTACCGTTGGTGTCAAGGCTATAGCGCATGCCCTAAGGCGGGTTCAGCATAATGGATTTATGGGTTTTACTTGTGTTTGACTTCAGCATATAGTTATGTCTGTGTGCCAAAACAGACATTCTGCTTTCCTAGAGTTCTTTTTCTTTCTTTCCACCTTTCTCTCTCTTTTCTTTTCTACCAAATTTTCTTCGCCATTTTTTGCAAACCTATTACTACTTAAAAAAACTTCAAACTTGGCATGATTATAGGTCTATACATGGATATGTGCCTTTTGATAAAGAAGACAAAATATGTTGAGGATTATGCAAATTGGGAGCATTTCCAATTTTAATCTTGAATATCTCCAAAATTATTATAGGCGTAGTTAACCAATCTTACTTTGATTTATAGGTTTGTAACACTGCACATTTTTGTAATTTACATGTGACCTCTAAAGGTCAAAAGTCAAGGTCATTTGGACCGTTGCAATTTTCATCCAGCCATAACCCTGTCCATTTTCCTCCACTTTTCACTATGTTGTACCCAAATAGTAGGCATTGCAACATTGCATATTTCTGTAATTAGCATGTAACATCTATGGTCAAAGGTCGAGGTCATTTGGACCTTTGAAAGTTTCATCTCGCCATAACTAGCTTAAATTTCATCCGATTTGGTTCATGCTGTGCTTAAATAATTATTGATATTGTAAAACTGTACATTTTTTGTAATTTACATGTGACCTCTTGAGGACAAAGGTCACCTTTTCTAATTATATCATGAACATATCTTTTTCGAGTGTAATTGCCCCATAGTACACACAATACTAGATGTGAAGCTTACACACTGATATTTACAAGACACGCAGGCGTAATGAAATGAAGCCTAAAAGGACAGAACCCATTTGGTATGTCATTTAAAAAAACCGTCGGTCAACAGGCAATGCCTATATTAACGCCTAGTCTTGTAAAAATATTGACAATACAAATCAGTAAGGTGGAGCCGCTAGGTAACAGACAATTGATACACACAGTACATGACAGATAGGAGAAAAAAAACAGGGATAGATAAGAGACCATTGGGCGAATATGCGTTAATGTGTGCTATGAACACCTTCATTTGACGATAAGATTCTGTACACATTTTAGTTCTTTCACTTCACGTTTCACATAGTCTTGCTGATAATGACTTTACCTTTAAATCCTTCAGTTGCTGTAATGCAACAATGAACTGATCAAAAGATTGCATTATCGTTTCTTTTATTTCCACCTGTTATTCCGTAAAGTAATATTGTTACGATGCGCACCTTCTTAATATTCTACATCACAGCAAAACTCAACAAAGAATGTCAACAATTATATAATTTTAACGCTTATAATATATTAACAATCAAAAATCAGGTCACCATAGCTAAATGAATTTATACACTTAGCTAGATATTTAAAACAGGCTGTAGTAAATCCTAATCTCTGGTGAGAGATTATCCACAGGTACTGTCCCACAGTTCCAAGTCCTATGGCAGGTGATGTACAGTGTGCTAAAATGACTATAGTATGTCATGTAATGTTGCTACTAAAACGGGTGATTTACCTGGTCAAATGTGGCTTGCTTAGCTGCTGAGCCGTCTATTCTGGATACATTCAAAGTCCCGAGTGACCTCCTTAGTCTGTGGTCCTGTGTTTCCCAAACAGTGTCCACAAAGAGGCTCTCCTGCTGACATCACAGGATTTTTTTTGGGGGGGGGGGACCTCACCACATTCCTCCCCATTTGATAATACAAAGATCACAAACAAAAGGATATGCAGTGCCAAAACGAATTTTGATTTGTCCAGAACGATGCCAAGTATAATTTAATGTCCAAACTGGGAACCAAACTAAAAAGAAAAATGGATATGATGCTTCATGTGCAGGATGGGTGCAGCTTATATGAGGACTCTGAGAGCAAAGGGGAAAAGACACATTGGTTAATAAAATGTTTGTATCTGCCGTTCGTGTGTCCTGGTTAATACAATACCCCAAGCAATACAAGCATATCTCAGATTTCAAGTTAGCTATAACATGCTAACCAGTAGCTACATCACAAATCACATGCATTGTTTTACATCATACCCAGATTTTATTTCAGTTATGTACATATTTACAAAATTATATCAATCCTATATCAGCTCCGCAGCAAGGCGGACTGAGTAGCTGATCTATAAACCCTAAAATTAGAGGTCATAGAATGCTTTTGCCACCTCAGGAGTTACATCGCACACCATGGACAGCGGCAGATTTTTACTCCATGCCACCATTTTGCCGGCTTGTTTCAAGCCCGGAAAAGATGGCGGATTTGCCTGCAGATTCAGATCTGCAGACCACTAAGTATTATGTCTTTTTAATTGAGTATTTATGACCCCTTGCAGATTGAAGGGCGGACAAGTGTGCCTTCAATAATCAGTGCCATATGTAGAGTTGCGGTCAATCTGCAAAGATGTGTGCATTGTGAGAGGTCAGTGTTGTAATCAAATGTAAGGTGACCAGCTATCCTCCAGGATGTGATAAAATAGGGAAGGGAGAAGTAAAGGGTAACTGAGTTTGCCACGCATTATCCTTGTTTCTTTTTCGGCAATACCAAGAAAGCTACACCTGCACTTCGTGTAGCCTCCTTGACAATACAGATGACATAATTTGTATATCATCATTATATATTTGAATTCATATAAACTCGACAATTCCCCTAGATTAAAGGGACAAGTGATTCTCTGTGTGGAAGAAATGTTTCGTTTGTGCAGGGGCAGAAAACGGAGAGAAAAGTTGTAGTTGCTCGACACCCTTGGACTCTATGTTAACATTTTCAACTTGAGAATTAAATCTTGAACAATCAGCAATTTAAAACTTTCATTGTTTTTTCACTCTCTCACCAGAAGGGATGAGGACCTTACCAGGACCCATTAAGTTTAAGGTTGGGCGGGGGGGGGGGAGTGTGGGGGTGGTGGGGAGTCCTATGCAAACATTTAAATATTTGGCTTGAAAAGATAGATCTGACACCTTTAATTATGTCTGTGTGCCAACACAAACCTTATTTTTTCTAGGAATTCTTGATTTTCATTTTTCTTCTTCTTTCTATATGTCTTTGCCAACACAGACATTTTATGTCTGTGCACCAACACATACATGTGGCTTTTCTTGGAATTCTTTCTTTCTTTACAGGCAAATTTGTCCGACATTTCATTTGAAAACTATTATACATAGAAACTCCCAACTTGGCTTGATTAGTCTTCCATGCATGACGTCTTGAGTTTTTTTAAAAGCTTATAATTATGCAAATTAGAGCCATTTAAAGATTTAAATCTTGAATATCTTCAAAACTATTATAAATACAGGCAGCCAATCCAACTTCAATTCATAGGTTTGAAATACTGCACATTTTTGTAATTTACATATGACCTCTACGGGTCAAAGTTCAAGGTAATGTTGGCATTCAAAATTTTCTTTTAACCATTACTCTGTCAATTTGTATCCGATTTTGATCATGTTGGGTTCAAATTGTAAATATTGTAACACTGCACATTTTTGAAAGGTAGATGTGACATCTAAAGGTTAAAGATCAAGTTCATTTGGACCTTTGAAATTTTGATCCCCCATAATTTGGCAAATGTTCACCCAATTTCAACCACGTTGGACCCAAGGTGTTTGGGAACACTGCACATTTTGAAATTTACATGTGACCTTAAAAGGTCAAGGGTATTTCGCCCTTTGATATTTTCATCTAGCCATAACTTGGTTAATTTTCATCTGATTTGGTTTATGTTTGGCTCAAATTGTAGATGTTTCAATACAGTACATTTTTGTGATTTACATGTGACCTCTAAAGGTCAAAGGTCAAGGTCATTTGGACTTTGAAATGTTCATTTAGCCAAAAGCTTAATGGAATGTGAAGTACCAAAGGACAAAAGTTGTAGCATTTAATGTTTACAACTCTTGCAGGCATATAGACAGATTCCCTTTGAAGCAAATCTTGTTTCTAGTGTTTATATTAACTGTGTTTTGACTGAAGCACTGTGCTCTCATTCAAGCGAAAGAAAAAATGATGATGATGATGATGATGATGATGATGATGATGATGATGATGATGATGATGATGATGATGATGGTGATGATGATGATGATGATGTCTTGTGTTGTCTGAACACGGATGCAAGTAAACTGACCAGTCGCCCATGCATTGGCATGGGTGACCTCCTGACCAGAAAATGTATGTGTTGAACTGGACAGGGACGGTCAGGCTAAGCCCTGAACATGTGGAGCTGATCAAGATAAGTGTGATGGGACCTGGAACAGTGGTTTGCTTAAAAGGTATTTGATTGGTTTAGAGCTACAGTCACATAGTCAGTGGGCAGAGACAAGAGTCCCTAGCTGCTAGGGGTTTTTTCCGGGCTGGATGCATGCCTTCAGCATGTTCAGACAACATTTCAAAAGTTATTTTTGAGATCTGTGATGGCCTATCAATGTATTAAAAATACTGTCAGTTCCTTCATATCTCATTTTAATTCTGCCAGGCTTTCAACAACAACTGGTTTCCTCTAATTTGCTTTCAAAAGAAGCATTTCATTTTTTGTATGCTTAGTGCCTCTCTATGCAGTGTGGCTTGAGGTATTATACATTTCAGGTATGGCTGGATTGTTGACAGATCACAACAGAGAATTTGTGCAGCTATTGTACACACAAAAACTTTCCAATCAGCTTTTTCAAACCCACTTACATGCACTCAGCACTTTTCTGCAAGTCTGTCGTCACCAATCCAGTGCGGATTGTCAGTTTGTTTTTCTTTTCATTAAAGATGCACCTTTGTAAAAAAAAAATTTCAGAGAATTTAGGAGTACAACTTCAAGGTAATATGATGCTGGTCATTGCAACTTTCATCTACATGTATCCTCTGTGGGTGATCTGTGTCTACGTCAAGGTTAAAGTAAATTTACACTAGCTTTCACATCAACGCCTCGACTGACGTGTATGTGAAGTCCTTGTAAAGATGAGTATTTTCCCTAAATAGACGCATTGTGCGCTGACATATATCCTTCTGCAAACTGAGAAAAACCTTGTGTTCAAACACAATGTGTGCAGGTCTGCACCTGAGCTACATGCTAATGTTAACGACACTGCACAATGAACATAAACTGTGCTTTGACTCTAAGTCATTAACAGTGCTGAAAGGTTAGGATCAACTGTGCTCTGACTTACATGTGAGTTATAGACAGTGCGTTAAAAGTAAGATTTACTCATTCCATACCAGTCCCTGATTTTTCCGTATATTTACCTAGATTTACGACGACAATTGCATATTTAAATTCTTCATGAAAATAGCTTTCGTTCAAGTACCAACATGCTTCTAGTCTTAAGTCAGTGGTTCTGGCACTGCCTGGCAAATCATGCTGCAGTTGCCGCAAGGGCAGCTGTGGCATGACTTGTCAGGCAGTGCCAGAACAACTGACCAAGGCCTGTGACGATAGTATGGAATGAGTTAACCATGCTCTGACTTAAGTCATAAACATATAAAGTCAAGATTATCTAGGCTATGAAGCCGACATTATTAAACTTTGCTCCACAGAGTACATTTTTAAACAATACTCTGAATTCAACATGACAGTCTAACTGTAATCCTAAGAGAACATCAACCACACACTCATATCAATGGGCTCTGAGCATTAACTGCACAGCAGGAGGGGCATAACTACATGTGATCTCCATGTGGAAGATTACTGGTAACTCTGCTCCAAAGCCAAGCTAACTCTTTCAGTGCCAATCACGTCTAAAGCTGATCTACCTGTCCTAAACTAGTCTGAATAATCATCAGATTCCAGATTCGTATTCCTCGTAAAAAGATCTTTCATTCAAGTACCAGCATGCCTGTAGTTCCAGAGAGAAAAGCTGTTGACTCAGTCCAAAAAATTGGCACTGAAAGAGGCAAATGTACTTTTCAGTTAATGTTAACTGTGCTCTTTAATTACCACAAAGTCTACCCTAACTTTACTCCAAAGTGAACACCAACTGTGCTCCAAAGTGAGTATTTCCTGTACTCTTATATGAGCATTAACTCTGCTCTGAAGTAAACCTTAAATTTACTTTAAACACTTAACAAACACTGTGCTGCGAAATTAACATTAACTGTGTTCCAAAGTCAGTTTCCTCTATAACATACATTCACCAAGCTTAAAAGTCAACACTAGCTATGCTCCAAAGTTAACATTAACCGTGCTGCCTCTTTACACACCACTCAATCCTGGACAGAAACTTTTTAAATCCAGCGAGTTTTTATAGAAAAGATTCTTTCAACCCGCCCAGGCCACAGTTATTTATATTTCATTTCACAAACTCTGTTTTTGCTTAAATCAGCAAATATAAATAAACAAAAACGAAAACTTATATTTTTTATTTCTGTTGACCGTCATTGATAGGGCATACATTGCATACTTTTTACAATTTCCAATATAAAATCTGTATAGGTTTTGTGTGACAGTTTCTGTTTTGTCTTTTACCAGCTCACACCATGACAAGGTCTGAAAGCATACTACAACTCAAAGAGGTAGTTGTAGAGAGACATTTTATGTTAAACACACTGGATGTTATATGTGGTTTTCAGTTAATACAGTTTTGTTACATAAAACTTGCAAAGCAATGACCACTGTGTCCAGCCAAAAATTACGAAAAAATACACGCAATTCATTTTGATTTTTATTCCTCCCTCCTATCCAAAGTTTTTGAGACAAAGGCTCATGAAACCAAAAATAAAACATTGCTGGTCCAAGTTCTATATGTTAAGTCCTACCTCTACCATGATTATAAGGTGGGTTGCTGTGTGCATTCATTTGAATATATAGTGTACTAAGCTGGAAAAACCCATTGTCCACCTGAAGTTTAAATTTTACAAATCTGCTTGATTAAAAGATGCTCAAATGTGACTCGTTGGTATTATACCTTTTGCACAGTGAGAAAGTATATCTTTTGTAGCCTATAAAAAACTGTTGATACATATATAATTTTGCTTAATCACAGTGCCTATAGATATAATCATAATACACAATTACCGTCAAGTGACAAAACAATTGGCCTTAAAATGTTTGCTGTGCCATCAATCAAAGGAAAAAAGCACACTTTATCTTCAAACACCGTGGACTACCAGGTCATGTAATAGTAATTCATCTGATTTTTACCAGCAATGACTTGAAACTGAAGAGGCAAAAGGTTAAAATAAAACTTGCCAAATTCTGCTAGTATTCTTACCTAGAGAAGCTGTCATTTTTGATAAGTATAAAAAAAACCATCAAAAGTCCACTTAACTCTTTCAGTGCCAAATTTTGGACTGAGTCAACAGCTTTCCCGGCACACATTGGGCCCATTGGGCCCAATGTGCGCTGCGAAAAGCTGTTGACCTAAGATCCTACGACCTGTCTCACAGTCATGCAATAAATATCATTTCCCTGAATACAGAACAAGTTAACTATTATAATCCTTTGAAACCTAAGTATTCCACAGCTCAATATATTCAGAACCAATACATCAGCACTTATGGCCAAGAGGTCTAAATATATGTAAACAGGAAAACCTGTCTCAAATTCAGCAGAACATTTATGACCAAATTTACGAACAGTTTCCAAACCATAAACATGGGCCAGTTGCCTTTCCTTAACCCTTTCCCCCTTGAATTAAGATGGAGTCAACCGCTCTCCTTGGCATGGGTTGGGCACTAAGTGCCCAACCCATGCCAAGGAGAGCGGTTGACCTGGGTAATGTTGTCTTGACAGGTCTCATCTTCAATTATCAGTCAAATTGTTTTTCATTGCTGTTGAAATCTGTTGAAAACGCTGCAGCAGACGGCATATGACCACCAGCCGATTTTGGCTGGTTAAAGGGGGAAGGGTTACGCTCACGCAAATATTACATGTCTGCTTCATCTGTTGTAGGTTTAGCTGACTATAACCCCATAATGAAAAATGTGCCCTTAATGTACAAACACGTCATGTTCAAGCGCAAATGTGAAGTAGGACAATCTGAAAAATCAATGATTTGCAACATTACATCTGCCAAGATTTCCCTCTTACATGTGTGTTTTCGAAAACAATTAAAGTGTGTGTGTCAGCACACACTTTTCTGTTTTTCTAGGAATGATTTCTTTCTTTCTTCTTTCTTTCTTTCTTTCTTTCTTTCTTTCTTTCTTTCTTTACCGGCAAATTTGTCCGACATTTCATTTGAAAACTATTACATGTAGAAACTCCAAAGCTGGCACAATTATACTTCTATGGATAAAGTCTGGCATTTTTATAATGAGAGGTCATGCTTTTCAAAATTATGCAAATGAGGGCTAATTAAAGTTTTAAATCTTCAATATCTTATAAACTATAGTAGATGTGGTTCCGAGTGTATAGGAGTTCAATCATAGCAAGGTAAAGGTTATCTCGAATGTCAAAGTCATGTCAAGGTCAAAGGTCATGTCAAGGTCAAAGGTCAATTTCAAGCCAAAATGTCATTTTTGAGGTCAAGGTTCACTTCAGGTGGAGGTCATCTCAAGGTCAAAGGTCATTTCAAGGTCAAAGGCCCCTTTCCATTGTGGCTTTCTTCTAGCCATAACTGGATCAGTTTTTATCCAATTTTGATCATGTTGGACTCAAATTGTAGCTATAGTAACCCTGCATATTTTTAAAACTTACATATACCTCTAAAAGTCAAATGTCAAGGTTATTTGGACCTTTGAAAGTTTCATCCAGTCATCACTTGGCCATTTTCCATCCAATTCTAATCATGTTGGACTCAAATTGTAGTATTGCAACACTCCACATTTTTATAAGAACATGTAACCTCGAAAGGGCAAAGGTCAAGGTCATTTTGCCCTTTGAAAGTTTCATCTTGCCATAACGTGATCACTTTTCATCCGATTTGGTTGCATGATTGTACCTCCCTACACGGACTTTGACCGTTTTATACAGAGGAATGAAGATATTTAAAATTATGCAAATTAGGGGCATTTGAAATTTCAAAACTTGACTATCTGCAGAACTATTACAGATAGAGATGTCATTTCAACTGCTACTAGGGGGTTATTGACCATTACGCATCTAATGAATCTAAAACAAAAGTTGTAGCAATTTGAATTATGCTAAATAGGACCATTAGATATTTTAAATCTTTATTAACTTCAAAGCTATAATAGATAGAGATAACATTCCAATTTGTACTCCTGTGTTATGGAAGAGTTGTACATTGCCACACCAATATGCTTTAAAGACACACACACTGATTTGCTAGGCAGCAAATCATCTTTTCTAGTTATTTACTGTATTCCTTATAAGAAATAATTGATGTACACATTTAAGGGCCAAGCTAGGGCTAACATTTTAAAATATAAATTTTAGTCATCTGTAAAATGTTTGCTGGCCAATGGCTCTTTTTTGTTGTAATATACTTTTTTTTCTTTTATGAGGATGAAACAATTGGGCCATGCAAGGCTAATGCCGTTCGTCTCCTTATGTATACACGCATACGTAATTACACAGCTTGCCACAATCACGTTGAAAATGGGAAGGAAAAATTTTTTTAAAAAGAACAGGGACAAAAATGTATGTACATTCAAGTGTATATACATGTATACAAGAGAGATGACCTTCAAAAAAAGGCGCTAGTCATCAACATTATCATTATCATTAACATCATCGTTGTCTTCCTTGTTAGACTCTGACTGGCCTTTAAGGAAATCACTTTGTATTGCAAATGTAGTTCATAGTTGCATCAGCAATACTGCCATTACTGTCATGAGAAAGTTGGTCATGACCAAATAAACACAATTTACTTTTGTCAACATTAGAGAGATTATGAAATGAAAGACAAGTTTGAGACGTCACTACCGGTTAAGCAGGCACAGACAGCCCACATTGGGCCAGTGGCAAGTTCATCATTTGTTACACTGACAGTTCAGGTGATGATACGCAAGGCTGAAAGCACTGAATTGGAAAACACGTGTATTGTGAAACCTCCCTATACCGAACACTCTTGGGACCGGAAATAAAAGTGTTCAGTATAGTAAGGTGTTCGGTATAGGGAGGTTTTATGGTATTGAAAGTATATATTTGGGACCAAGAAATGGTGTTAAGTATAGAGAGGTGTTCAGTATACGGAGGAGTTAGGTTAGAGAGGTTTTACTGTACTTCCACATGGACCTGCTCTTTTGGCCCTCATTCTTGTGATCCTATACAAATCTTCCATTTCAGTGTTTCTGTAGTTAGTATGGTTATAGTCGCAATGCTGAAATTTGCTTCAAGTGTTGCAATAGTTCATTTGCACTTATTTTGTACTATTAGAAGGTGTTTTGCTTCATGCCTCTAATTAAATACAATGTATACATACAACTGTGTTGTATTGTGTACATTTCTTGGTCAAAAGATGATAAAAGTACATGTATGTGTAATATAAACCCACAGAACAATACTTTTGAAAGCACCAGAGTAAATTATGCACTACTTGCGTACATATAAAGTCTGTGAATACAATCAGAATAAACATGTCAACAGAGAAGTAATTCCGCCAGATGATGCTGTACTTTATATCTGAGTACAATACACATAAATACCTCCATTAAAGTAACCACATAACCACCTGTCAATAACCAAACAAGGCAAGTGACATTTTATTGCCAACTTGAGGGGATAATTAGATTCTGTGCTAATTCAATGGTAATTAATTCCATTTTTACTAACCAGGACTTGAAATTCAAGAGGCGAAAATTTGATATTAGACTTGTCAAATCATCACAACTATGTACACCGATGTAAAAATAGTCTTTCTGTTTCAGTATTAATACACATAAAAATGGCATTGTGCACCCTCCGTCTTGCTCATGTCCATGCATGGTGCTGGCTGTTACTGTGCTAATCAAGACAGATGTTGTCTTATCTGAATTATTGCAATCAGATTCAAAGTTCTTGTAAAAAGACGCTTCATTCAAATACCAACGTCCCTATAGTTACAGCTCAATACTATGGGACAGGTATTAACTGCCTGCCTTGGCGTGTTTTGAGTGTTAGGCATGCTGTGGAATCAGTCGACAAATCTGACAAAGAGGATGACAAAGCCTGACTTCTGGACACAGCCACACTGTCAGCCTGCGGCCGCATGCATTCAATAAGAATTTCATCTGATGCTGAATTTGATCCTGAAATTATATTGATGTGTTTTTTCACCCTGAACTACTTCATCACTAACTTAATAGTGGATAAAAATTTGCAGGATTACAGTGGAACCTTCATTAAGGGACCACCCACAGGACCAATGAGAAATGGCCCTTTCTGACAGGTGATCCCTTAAGGCAAGTTAAATTTAACTAAAATATGCTAATAAGGATGTTGAGACTGGTCCTTTAGCACAGGTGGTCCCTGAGCAGAGTTAGGCTCATACTCAGGTTCCACAGTAATCAATGTAAATTGTATGTTCAACTAGCAACACGCCTATAGTCTTAAGTCAGCGGTTCTGGCACTGCCTGGCAAGTCATGCTGCAGCTGCCCTTGCGGCAGCTGCAGCATGACTTACCAGGCAGTACCAGAAACAATGACCAAGGCCTGTGACCATAGTATGGAATGAGTTAAATCGATCAAAACCTGAGAGCAGCTACTAGCAAATTGAAAGTGCCATATTCAGCATGAAGGTACATGTAGACTCCTGTTACACTGACAGAGTATTGTTCGCTCTCCACAACTCATGTAAAACAATACCCTTCTCACCTTTCCCGCGTTTCACTTGTAGCATTGCCATAGTCCCAAAATTTTAGTTGTTCTTACAAAAGACACTGACAGGCTTGCTTCAAGCCCGGAAAACATGGCCGATTTGCCTGCAGATTCAGATCTGCAGACCACTAAGTATTATGTCTTTTTAATTGAGTATTTATGACCCCTTGCAGATTGAAGGGCGGACAAGTGTGCATTCAATAATCAGTGCCATATGTAGAGTTGCGGTCAATCTGCAAAGATGTGTGCATTGTGAGAGGTCAGTGTTGTAATCAAATGTAAGGTGACCAGCTATCCTCCAGGATGTGATAAAATGGGGGAAGGGAGAAGTAAAGGGTAACTGAGTTTGCCACGCATTATCCTTGTTTCTTTTTCGGCAATACCAAGAAAACTACACCTGCACTTCGTGTAGCCTCCTTGACAATACAGATGACATAATTTGTATATCATCATTATATATTTGAATTCATATAAACTCAACAATTCCCCTAGATTAAAGGGACAAGTGACTCTCTGTGTGGAAGAAATGTTTCGTTTGTGCAGGGGCAGAAAACGGAGAGAAAAGGTGTAGTTGCTCGACACCCTTGGACTCTATGTTAACATTTTCAACTTAAGAATTAAATCTTGAACAATCAGCAATTTAAAACTTGCATTGTTATTTCACTCTCTCACCAGAAAGGATGAGGACCTTACCAGGACCCATTAAGTTTAGGGTTGGGGGTGGGGAGTGTGGGGGTGGTGGGGAGTCCTATGCAAGCATCTAAATATTTGGCTTGAAAAGATAGATCTGACACCTTTAATTATATCTGTGTGCCAACACGAACATTATTCTTTCTAGGAATTCTTTATTTCTTTTTTCTTCTTCTTTCTTTATGTCTTTGCCAACACAGACATTTTATGTCTGTGCGCCAAAACAAACATGTGGCTTTTCTTGGAATTCTTTCTTTCTTTACAGGCAAATTTGTCCGACATTTCATTTGAAAACTATTATACATAGAAACTCCAAACTTGGCTTGATTAGTCTTCCATACATGACGTCTTAAGTTTTTTTAAAAGCTTATAATTATGCAAATTAGAGCCATTAAAAGATTTAAATCTTGAATATCTTCAAAACTATTATAAATACAGGCAGCCAATCCAACTTCAATTCATAGGTTTTTTGAAATACTGCACATTTTTTAATTTACATATGACCTCTACAGGTCAAAGTTCAAGGTGATTTGGGCATTCAAAATTTTCTTTTAACCATTACTCGGTCAATTTGTATCCGATTTTGATTATGTTGGGTTCAAATTGTAAATATTGTAACACTGCACATTTTTGTAAGGTAGATGTGACATCTAAAGGTTAAAGATCAAGGTCATTTGGACCTTTGAAATTTTGATCCCACATAATTTGGCAAATTTTCACCCAATTTTAACCATGTTGGACCCAAGGTGTTTGGGAACACTGCACACTTTCAAATTTACATGTGACCTTAAAAGGTCAAGGTTATTTCGCCCTTTGAAATTTTCATCTAGCCATAGCTTGGTTAATTTTCATCTGATTTGGTTTATGTTTGGCTTTAGTACTTCCCCAAACAATGCTACCATAAGACAGATATGGATACGCAAAAGTATAATACATATTAAGAAGAATCTTTTTAATAAGAAGCGTTGAACTTTTACAGTGATGCCTATGGATTTTGCTAATTTACTACTAGTATAAACTACATGCTGTTTCCAATCTAACATGGTACCTAAAATCACACCTAGAAATTTTACATGAGAAATAAAATTTATCTGTTAACCACCAATTGAGAGATAGAGACAATCAGCGGCATTGATTTTCCTTTTGGTGTGAAATAACATATTACTGGTTTTTTAAATATTCAAATTTAACTTGTTTGATTTGAACCACTTGGCTACATGAGACAGTTCACAATTCATATCGTTGAATAAATTATGTAAATGGAGCTATCATAATTTCCCTTAAGAAATGACAATACATGTGTATTGTTATACGTAGACTCAATATTTTTAGACAGAGATGGACCAACATTTACAAAGTAATCATTAAATTGATCAGCGATAAGCTGGGGGTTAGAAACTAGGTCCTCCCCAATCTTAAAATGTTTTGATGTAGCACCCTTCCTCTTGTTATCTGTAATCATGTTAAGTACTCTCAAAGTTCTTTTCAAATTATTTCGCATCAAGTAACTCACTATAATATGTTTATTTGTGCAGTTCATATCAGATGTGTTAGTTTACTTTTATACGTTACATACTGCCACTCATGCGGAGGTGTTGATCTGCTTAGGGATTTTTCATATAACTTATGTTTTGTTCTAATGAAATTCATCAGCCCTCAGTTATCCAAGGTTTATGTCTGTTGACTTTCTTTCGTATATTAACAATAGGAAAACAGTTATTAAATATCTGTTTAAAGTCTTTGTAAAATTGTGTATACGTTTCTTGAGGATAAGATAGATTATAAACATTACCCCATGCAAGAGTGGCACGTTTTTCAGTAAATTCATTAATAGCGGAATTTTTATTACACGTTTCTGTAATATCTGGATCTCATACCGACAATTCACCTTAACCAGGTAAAGCACAATTAGGCAAACTTGTAACTGTCGTTGGCCAGCTTTTTGCTTCCGACTGCCCCAGGGTGTTTAACCTGACAGAAAACAAGTAAGCCTTAAATGTCCGAAATGTGAATATTAAAATAGAATGATGCCAAAAGATAAAATAAATTAGCAAAACTGTCAAGTCTAAAATCTCTAAAATTATCGAATTCAGACTTTCTAACAATATTTGGGTATTTACAACAAAATTTGTATAAATGTTTGATCAAAGGTACCTCTTTGAATCCCCTTGTAAATATTTTTTTTCTAGTTGCAAATTCCCGAAATTTAGAACAAATACAACCAACTTTTAAAATTTTGTGACAAAAATGTATACTATATCGAACAGCTTCCGAAATATTACTGTCAGGGAAAGGATAGTTAACTCCTTCAAAGTTAAACTCATCAATTTTGTATTCGACTTTAATTCAAAACCTGTCATTAGTGATCCGAATATCCAAGTCCAGAAACACATCTCTGAGACAATCTGAATTGTTACCTTCCAAAGAGATATCTTTTGGGTAAATTTCTTCAGAAATGACAATGAAATTTTGTACATTTACACAAACAATGTCATCAATATTCCTTGCGTTCTTTCATAATTTTGAAGCCATCCCAGAGTCCTTTCCCATCAATTTATTCATATACTTAAATTCAAGCCAGGTTCTGTAAACTGCATCACAGCATTTATGGAAAGATTCCTAATTGCAGTCGAACACAGTGTTACTTCCTTCGATAGTTCCTTTGTTGTTCATTTTGAAGCACCAGCTATGAATCTTGATTTAAAAGAGTTTTCACGTAATCTGGGTATCCAGAACAAGAGTGGAATAGAGTCCTCTTCAGAAATTTTGATATTGTATCTTTCAAATTATCAATGGATTGTTTGTGTAATTTGTATACATCATTTCCTCATATGTCTGAAATATTGTTCATGCCAAGTTCATTTTTCTTAGTATCCAGATAATATCTTTTGCAGATGATCCCAAAATTTGTTACCTGCCTTATCAATGGTAGCGATTAAAATCTTTCTTGTAGTTTTTGACAGCTTTTGAAACCATAACCTGCTTTAAATTTACCGTACTGAAATCCTTAATGTGGGATTTGTAACCATAAATTCTATTTCTAAAGACTCTTTTCAAGTTTGATAACTATCCCTCACATTTCTGAAATTCAATTTTTCCTTTCTTTGCCCATTTCATACATTAGGAATCAAAAGTAATACTTGTATCCTGAAAAATACTGTCAATATTCAACTTAGGATGTATCAAACTTTGTACCTTTTTCTATCGTATCTTTTAATAGTATTAATGATACTGAATTTTGTATTGTATCCAAATTACGTGTAAATACCTGTTATATGTCTGGCAGACATTATGATAGTTTTTAATTCACATTACGTTAATATATTCACGGCGATATAATTCCGCTGCCTGCATTATATAAAGCAATTGCCCGCATTAGGTGAAGCATCTCCTCCGTCCATCCTTGTTGTGGCGCGCTTCACACATGTGGGTCTGTTGATATTCGCATTTTTCCAGTCACGCATGCGCCGACGCATAACTAGTCAACCGTCATGTCCCGCAAAACAGACGAATTATCCGGTTAGCGTGTAAATGCATGGAATATCGCATATTATATTGCTCTAACATGTCCGATTATATAGTGCCCGCCGCGCCACGACCCTAAGGAATAAAACGGTGGGTGGATTTCGTTTGGGTCTGCCGTATTACGGGATATATCTCGGTTAGAAAGGTCAAGTACCTGGCTGAACCAGAGTCGAGTAAGGACAAACCCGCAAGCTTAACAGAGCGTGGGAAGGTCACTTGGGGCCACCCGAAAGCTTAACAGAGCGTGGGGAGGTCCCTTGGGGCCATCCGCAAGCTTAACACTAACAGAGCATGGGGAGGTCCCTTGGGGCTAGCGGCATGCATACTGAACACGCCTGGGCTCTGTAATTTTTGCGATTCATTCCACGTGATGAAATGGTCAGAAATTACATTTGTATTTCTGTGCACATCGTGTGCTATCGGGCAGTTTTTTACTGTCTTGCACAACAAGCGGCATGCATACTGAACACGCCTGGGCTCTGTTATTTTTGCGATTCATTCCACGTGATGAAATGGTCAAAAATTACATGATTTGTATTTCTGTGCACTTTCTATTTCAATTTACCTGAAAAATTTGATACCGAGGTGTCAAGAGTCTGATCTTAAGTGCGGTCACTTTTTTTTTAGTAAGCAACACGGTACAGGCCGTGCAACACGTACAACACAAGCGAGTGTACACAGCCTGTTAGCATGGTTTCCCGCTATGACGGCTATGTTGTACGTATATTTTTACGGCCTGCGATCATGAATTTCATATTCCTTTCTTGTTCTGTAATACAGATTTGTTCCATTCAAACAATTTAATAAAATGAAAACAGCAAAATTTTGTTGAAAATTAACAACAACGACGTGACACATACTAGGAGGCAGCAATCAACAACACAGTATGATCACATCGTGTTTACGCAAATCTTCGCTTCGTCCACGTGTGACCGTGCGGTGACTAATCTGCGTATTTTCCTTTCCTTCCGTAAGGAATTTTCACTCGTGCCTTTATCTGTATCTAGATTTGTTCGATGGAAGTCTTTTTGGTGAAAATATGATGTGAAAATTTAACATCTTGGTCCAACAATCTTCGCTTTTATACGACTTATTCCTCCCCAACATTGCGGACATGAGACGGGCACATGCATGGGCAACAACGAGTTTGATTGGACAGTGAGCGGCGCGTGATCAAATCCACCCAATGAGGAACCTGGAAATGCTCTCACCGCAAATGAGGTGAAATGACGTAAATTTTTGCAGGGTTACCCCAGGAGTATTTTTTCTAAGCAAGTAAGAGAGCTTGTTACATACAAAGACGAGCATCAGAGGATTACACCAGTATAATGCATAATTATGGTCATGGTGGACGATGCAAAACACCGGGACCTCAAAGGTGCAAGGTTACTAAGTTTTGGATAATATTTGCATTTGTATCATTCAAAATGCATTGCGTTTTTTGTGCGTTGGTTCTTAGGGTGTTCAAATTGTCAATTCTATTTGAGCATCGGCATCACACTTCCGTTGTTTTCATTTGCTTTGTTTACCAGAAGCACGTGCGCCATAATTTTGCATTGTAATGCTGGAAAAAACGGGTCATCCTTGTACGCAATTGTGTACGCGCAACTAGGCAGCGTTCCCGCTTTCGGCAAAGGCAAAAAGATTGATTCAGCGGATTTCATTGTCATTGCCATTGTCACACGTTCTCGATCCAACCCATCCCAAATCGATAAGTAATGAATTTTCATGCCACATGTTCGGAATTTATTGCTTTTTACGGGCCTTAAAAACAATAGTCCTAAATAACTTTTACTGATTTTCATGATGTGCGGGAACACTGCCAAAGGGCACCTGTTCCTTTAATTGATTGCATCCCCCTTCAATATCTGCGAATGAAACGTATCTGTACAGTTTTCGGAGGGAGTGTCCGCTGTTGATTTAATTGCTATAATAATATCCAATATGGCGGTGACCTGTACTGTTTACCGTAGCTCATTTGAAACTTTCTAGGTGCTACTCTATTTGATACAAGGAACGTAAGGAAAAACCAAATACATCATTCGAAAGATGTTATCCAAGTTAATCTTTTTAGCACACAGAATTATATTTTTCATCTTCTAAGCTACGAATTGTACAATCTTTCCACATCCATATACTTCAAACAGCTATCAGCGGTAACGCTTCCACCATTGGTCGGCACTGCGCTTGCTTGACAAGAACCACGCCTCTACTTCCACCAAAATGATAATGTAAAATGTAGGAATACATTGCTATCCGAGCAAAACAAACAGAAAAGCAACAAAACTACAATCCTTTTGGAAGTATGCTTTTATAACAAGATCATAAAGAACTGTATCACAGATGACATAACATGTCCATGTTCTCAGTTCATTGTAATTATTTGCAAACTTTGCACACTTGAAAATAGAACTATTTTGTGTAAGGTCTTGATCATGTAGTGAACAGGTACCGCATCGCTTGTTGGTTTGGACGCAGGGAAGCCAGGGTCATCAATACAATCATTTCCATAGAAATGGAACTGTAAATATTATGTAAGGTCATTGTTTTGTACAAATCTGTGTTACTTTGTTTGCATACTGCAATGAGCATCTTTGCAGATCATTGGATGTAGCAACTTATTTTGACATTGGATACCAAGCATCATAATCAGTCACCCCTTCAAAATAATGAAGGCCCTATATGTAATCGTAAGATTACTTTGAAATCCGCCCTTGGGGGCAGATTTCAAAAATAATGAGAAAGATATATAAGCGTTAGAAAATGTAATTTTAATTGCTAAATTAAAACTTTAATTTTACAAGTTTGTGCAGAAAAACAAAAAAATAAAGCAAACATCAAAAATGGGAAAATATTACTTTCTTATGGGGAATGAAACAATACACTTCTAGCAGTAAAACCTTATTTCAAATTTAAGATAGTTTGAAGCATTATGTGCTCTTTCATTTAACACTAGAAACTAAATCTTATTTTTAATTTTTAAAAACGCTTTTTAAAATTTCACGCAAAATTTAAGAATTTTAATAACAATCAAATTACATCACTAGCAATATTAAAATTTTACATTCACTCTCAGAATCTAACTTGATGTTGCATTTTACAGAAAATGTACACTTTTTAGGGCATTAGATGGTAACCATACACAGAAATTAAACATTTATACACGAGTCATAAAGTATACCATGCCCTGGCATACTGCTACTTGAATGAAAGGTCTTTTCACAAGGAATATGAATTTGACATCCTTATCATAATTAAGAGCAGTTTGACTTTAGGCGCAGTTGGCATTGAAAGGGTTAGTAAAAATTCTGTGGCAAGGGTTAACCACGTCGGCCCATTTTTAGGTCTGCTGTTCCTGGGCCACAGAGCTTATGTGATCAATTTGGTTTGGTCCATCCGTCTGTAAACACTTGTTTTTAAACATGATAGGAGTAACAATCATTTAAAGTTTTCTCTTAAAATTTTTGGCTACTAGTATATTCTATTGGTGAAAACCTAGGTTTCTTCCATTATTGGGGGTGCGACTAAGTGGATTGTGTAATGTTGGACTGAAAAGTGAAAAAAAGAAAAAGAAAACATTCTGGTTGTTTGATATTCCAAGCAGCCTTATGAAATAAGGCAAAACTATTTAAGAGGCTGATATGTCAAACCAGAATATCACCTTAACCTGTCGGTGGTTGCCAAGTATGAGTGAATGTTTGGTGAGATTTACGATATTCATTATGTCAGGAAATTATATGGGTACCGTGACTTTTTACCAAATGTATATATATAGTCAACAACAGTGTATGGTGTGGAAATTTTATAGGACATAATATGATCAAGATCAAGATCAAGATTCATTTTATTTCAACAATATCTCATATATATCTCAAACATATGGAAAAAATATCATGTATCGTTTATACTAAAATATTGTTAGGATAGACCTCCCATAAGGCCATTAAGTCGCTGTCTGGGAGGCCACCGAATTTTAAAGGGCAGCTCCATGGAGATAAAGATTGATTTTACAGTCTAGTTTGAAAGTAAAACGAAGTTCAATTTTAATTGCGAAATTTCGTGACAGAGTCATCAAAAGCTTAATTAGTTTTTGAATGAACATTTCAAAATAAAATGTAATAAAGTGATATAAGGATGATATAAGCTATTGGCATTTAATAATTAAAGTGTGTGTGTCAACACACACTTTTTTGTTTTTCCTTTCATTCTTTCTTTCTTTCTTTTTCTTCTTTACCAGCAAATTTGTCCGACACTTTTCTCGAAAACTATAATACATAGAAACTCAAACCTTGGCGTGATTGTACCTCCATACAAGGAGTTTGACCGTTTTATACAAAGGAATGAAGATGTTTAAAATCATGCAAATTAGGGGCATTTGAAATTTTAAATCTTGAATTTCTTCAAAAGTACAATATATAGAGATGTCATTCCAACTTCTACTAGGGGGTTATTGACCATTGGGCATCTAATAAACCATTGCGCATGTAATGAATCTACAGCAAAAGTTGTAGCAATTCAAATTATGCTAATTAGCAGCATTCAAAAATTTTAAACTTACATATCTTCAAAACTATTACAGATAGAGATGTCATTTCAACTTCTACGAGGGGGTTGTTGACCATTGCGCATCCAATGAATCTAAAACAAAAGTTGTAGCAATTTAAATTATGCTAATTAGCAGTATTCGAAATTTTTATCTTGAATATATTCAACACTATAATAGATAGAGATGTCATTCCAACTTCTAATAGGGGGTTGTTGGCCATTGTGCACCTAATGAATTCAAAATAAAAGTTGTAGCAATTTAAATTATGCTAATTAGCAGTATTCGAAATTTTCAATCTTGAATATCTTCAACACTGTAATAGATAGAGATGTCATTCCAACTTTTACTAGGGGGTTGTTGACCATTGCGCACCTGATGAATTTAAAATAGAAGTTGTAGCAATTTAAATTATGCTAAATAGCACCATTAAAACTTTGAAATCTTGAATAACTTCAAAGCTATTATAGATAGAGATGCCATTCAAACTTCTACTCCTGTTATGGAATAGTTGTACATTATCATACCAATATGCTTTGAAGACACACATACTGATTTGCTATGCAGCAAATCATCTTTCCTAGTTTGTGTATCATTTTGTTGTACATGTCTGTTGCGTGTGTGTGTGTGTGTGTGTGTGTGTGTATGAGTGTGTAGACGAGAATTTACATCATAAAAGCGTATTTGAGTAAAAATCTACTGTATGTACATGTACCTCTAAGTACATACTGAAAAAGGAGTGGGAGACATGAGGCGAGGCTGGGCTGGGAAAACCACTGCTCCGCCCAATGTTTTAAGGTGGCATGTTTTGGGGTATTTTGTGGCACCGAAGCTAAAGGTTACCCCGTGTTCTGCCACCACACAAGGTATACCACCATTCCCCATTATATCCCCAGTGACCAGCCTCTCACGGTAGGTGCTCAGTGTCCCCTACTAAATTACATTGACGATGTCACGTTGATTACATATATAGCAATCCACTGTGGTGCAGTTAACATAATTTTGCTCAAATATGTATTCTTTAATATTTTGTTTAAATGTAAGAAGGCTACGAGTTTTAGCCTTTTCGAGTAAACTTTGGGGCAGTGAACCTGAATTTATCAATTCACGTATTTTGAACCTAATGCAATTTCTAGTATTTCTTCTGTTCGTTCTTATAATAGGTATTTGGGGCCTTAGAAGTGGTAGATCAGTATTTTGATCACTGTTGCTTGGGGGCTCTTATAGTTCTAGAATTCGAGTAATGATCTATTACATTGAATGGTAGATTTTGAAGATAAGATGGTAATCTATTGTTGCAAAATTTATGATATATTTTCCAACATGAAAGTTTTAACAAGTCTTCAACCTTTAAGTTCTTAGTTTTTTTTTAAATATTATTTGTGTGGGCATTATATTTAGACTTTGCAACTGCTCTAATTGAGGGGTTTTTTTTGAACTTTTGCAATTCTAACTCGACTTACAAAGCCCCATAATGATATCCCATAGTTTAGGCGTGATTCTATAAGGGTTTTATAGATAAGATTTAATAGACTTGACGGCAAATAATTTTTCATTCTTTTAAGTACTCCACTTGTGCGTGATATGTTGTTTGCCAGTTCAGTAATGTGAGTGCTCCAAGTTAAGTGGTTATCAAAATACACACCCAAGAATGTGATGTTATTAACGAGCTGCATCGGAGTGTTATGAATAAAAAGGTTTGGTATATCTCGTATTGAGAGTTTTCTTTGTTTGAAGTGAAATTTCATATATTTTGTCTTATCAATGTTCAGTGTTAGTTTTTTTACCTCAAGCCAGTCACACACTTTACTTAGCTCCCTATTTATATTTTCTATAGCCTGATTGTCATTAATGTTTTCTGGTGTTATTAAGGGACAGATTAGGTTTGTATCATCAGCAAACGTAACAAAATCAAGTTTTGTAACATACTGGATATCATTTACATAGATTATGAAAAGTAGAGGTCCCAATATTGATCCTTGAGGTATTCCAGTTGAGGTTTCGAACATTGAAGAATTGGCACCATTCATTTCAACAAACTGTTGTCGCTTTGAAAAATAACTTTGAAACCAGTTTAATTCATTTCCATTGAGATCATAATGTTTTAATTTAGCTAGAAGAATTTCATGATCTATGGTGTCAAAAGCCTTGGACAGGTCCAAAAATATACCAAAAGGTATTTTCGTCATTATCAAGGTAATTGAATAATCTATCTGTAAATTCGAGTAACACAAGTTCAGTAGAGTGCCCCTAACAGAACCCATACTGGTGCTTGAAAAATAAATTGTTGTTTGTAAAATAACAGTGTAGCTGTTTACATACTACCTTTTCATATACTTTAGAAAGTACTGATAGTAAAGAGATAGGTCTATAGTTATTTACATTATTCTCATCTTCATTCTTATAGACAGGTATTACACACTTTTGCTATTTTTAGTAATTCTGGGTAAACACCTTTCGTTAGTGACTGGTTTATAAGGATTGTAAGTGGAGATAGGAGGCTATTTGAAGCAAATTTCAGAATCTTTGTTGATATTTTATCATGTCCAGAGCAATTTTTTGGTTTTAATTTTTTAATAATATTTTTGACAAAGACTTCCATCAACTAGCTGGAAGTGGAAAGAACTTGTGACTTCTTTCTTTAAATAATCAGTATAAGGGGTGTTTGAATATTTATTTAAATTTGAAGCCAGGGATAGTCCAATATTTGTGAATTTGTTAAAACAAGATACCATCTCTTTCAGATCAGTCAGTTCTTTTCTTTCAAATATAAAGAAACTTGAAAGACTTTTTTCTTTTTCTTGTAGTTGATTACTTCATTTATTATTTCCCATGTTTTCTTCATGTTGTTTCTGCTATTCGAGAATTTATCATAATAATGAGACTGTTTAACATCTCGAATTAACTTGCGTAATATTTTATCATAAGTTTGCAAGTTGGTCTTTATTGTTTGATAATTGGCAGAATTCATTGATGTGGCATGCAGTTCCTTACATAGCTTATCTCTCTTTTTTTTTTTGCAATGTTTATATTTAGAAAACCTGACATTTTTAATTTTGAAGTGATTATTGTATGCATCATTTAACTTGCAACTAAATTTTTTATAGTTCTCATTTGGATCTGCATTCAAATCATGGTCAAAATTAGTCTTCCAGTTAGTCATTTGTATTTAATTGATGAAATTCGTTGTTACTTTTGCGTTATCACTATATACAGTTACATATTTGGGGTTTGGTTGGCAATTGTCGCATTTTATATTTATTGCAATAAAAGGGGCACAGTGGTCTGATAATTTACTGTATAGAATACCTGATTTAGTATCGTTTAAGGTAGGACTTACTTTTGTAAATATTTCATCTATTAAGCTTGCAGAATTATTTTCAAATCTTGTGGGGTAAGCTATTTGTGGTATCATGTAAAAAATTGATAACGTCATAAAAATCTTGATACTTTCGTTTTTGGTTAATTAGGAGCATATAATAATAAAATCCCCTGCAAATATAATGTTTGTTGTCATTCTGCTGATATTTTCTATAACTATTTGGAATTCATGTAAGAACGACTCAAGCATTTCATCTGTATTTCTTGGCAGGCGATATATGTTTCCAAACATGGTCAAAATCTTGTCATTGACTTTTACTTCTATAAAAAAATACCTTCCCATGTTCTGTATTCATCAACTTTTTTAATAATCTTGTACTCTAGCCCTTCTTTAATGTAGATAACTAAGCCACCATGCGTGCTTCTGTCTGAGTTATATCCTTGGTACACCATGTTATATTCTGTCAAATGAAATAAATCATGGTTCCCATTTTTTGGCAACCAGGATTCTTGTAGGCAAATCATATCAAAAGTAAGATCACTTTCATTTAAATGTTCCAGAGTTGCAGTGAACTCATCAATAGTTGACCTTGATCGACTTTCGCAAGCTGTTAGAATGCATTCAGGCAATGATTTGTGATGGTCATTGCATCTGAACTTGGGGACATAAGCTATTAAGGGAACATTGGACAGACAAAAGTTGAGGATGTACGGAGACACCGTGGCACCACTGGTGGTATAACAATTATCAAAAACACATTCCATTGATTACTGCAATACGGACTTGAAATGGAAATCTGCACCAAATATATGTGAGGCCATTGATCAAATTATATGAATTTTTGGGTGACCTTGACCTATATTTCAGTCATTAAGCACTAAGTGGAGGACACTTAATTCAGTATGTTGAGAGACAATAAGGCTTACATTACCAAATGGACCACAAATGTGCACCAGATATAAAAATTTGATATTGCATAGTATTGATGAACTGGACCTACTTTCTTAAGATCACAGAAGAATTGCACGCAATGATTTTTTGTGGTCTCAGCATCTGAACTTGTGGACATGCATGCATACATCATATGTACCATCACATGGTCATTACACATGCTAGAGTCTTGTGGTGGTGGTGTGCCACTGTAATATTATTAGAAGTAACATCTTAGGTTTTCAAAACACATTTAATTCATTATAGTGATAATAAATTGTGATGGAACAACAAAATAATTTACACCAAATATGTATTAAACCAATGCTCAAATTTTGTAGCATGTTGTATGACTTTGACCTATTTGTCAGGGTTAGTGAGGGATTATATAAAGAACACTTAATTCAAAACATTGAGAAAGAATAAGGATAACAATATCAAATGTACAACAAATGTGTGTCATAAGGAAGTTTGATGTTACATAATAGGGATGTCCCTGAATTACCTTCTCAAGGTTATGGAGGGATTGCATTTTCAGGAAATGAATTCTTGGCAATGATCTTCAGACTACATTAAAGCAGACTGGCAGCATTATAATGCCACTAAGCCTCAATGTTCTTGACGAAGCAATCGAGTATGTTAATTCAGGTAAATCTCTTGAAATATATGGTATTTGTTAGAGGATGCGAAACCTGCCACAGAGACGCCTGTATTTCCTCCCAAAGGGCTATGTCCACTCTTGACACATTATTCTCAATGACAAAGAAAACAAGCAGGTTACATTGGTGACATTGCATAGATGACTGCTGGTAATTCTGAATAGGAAAAGCTGCATATCAATACTTGTACATATTTACTGGGTCCCTCAACACAATGATGGAGCCACTTTCTTACGAAGGTTGGACTGACAATTCTAGAAAGCTTGTCCACTCAGTGCATGCCACATTACATCTGATGTTCACTGTTATTTTTTTGTTTTGACCACAGGATAGCCTTATATTGGAACAGCAACCTTCAGCATCAATCACATTATAGCGAACTACTGATTCTTTCTTTCACAACCGCAAGCTTGTAACTCATGTTTATGGTTTAGTTTACCATCCACGGTGATTATACACATACATGTGCTGATTAATGGTCACCACATTTTTGTACACTCCCAAAGCAAATACAAATAATGATAAAAGACATGCTGTATACGTGCAGTCTTTGCTCAAACATTTATAGGCAAACCGCAGTGAATTGTGGTCTTCTTCCTGGTTTATGAATCAAGTCATTTACACCAGATGGCCACAGATCACAGCGCCGTGTACATGTATACCAACAGGGTATATAATATTATGTCATATGGTGACACCTGTTGTGCTCTACCAAGGCACTGCTGTGTGAGATCACCTGGTCTCTGTGGCTACAAGAGTCCATCGCTTTCTTAAGTTACTTGAGGTGACAGGTCATCTGCTGTATGTGGCCACTTTTTTGTCACACAAAAGGTGACCACATACGGTAGGTACTGAATATCACTGTATTGTTCTCCATCATCATTTTGTACTACCATATACACACTTATACCTAGAATTTCACCTTTATCTCTCCCCAGTCATTGGTCTCCCAGGGCCACCACTGGCGCACAAAATGGGGCCCTTTAACAGATATGGGGGGGGGAGGGGAGGAAATAAAAATACAACACTTGCTGCATAGATATGTGGCCTTTGTAGAGGGGCTGGTCTCTTGTTAGAGGGAACATACATATGTATATGAGGCTGGCTTTTAGAAACTTAGTCCCATAGGAGAAATTTACCTGACTCAATGGCTCCAAGTCTCCCACTTTTTATAAAATGTCTGCTGCATTTTGCAAATTGCAAAAAAGTAGCATTATTCCATAAGCAGCTGTCACGTTGTACTGTTTTGTCCTGTTGTTGTACTATTTGGGGGAGGGGGAGGAGGCAACTACACAATATTTATCCTTATTTTTGCAAGAGGGATTCACATAGGGCAATGGCCATTTTCCAAATTGCGAATAATTTGTGCAAAATATGTATGGAAGTTAATCCAATAAATATGTTTATACCAATATTTATCCTCATTGTGATTTGTGTTATGTATAGCAATGTTTTTGCTATGTCTTTCTACTTTAAATGCTGATTTTAGAACAATTATTGTAATTTGTACTCTGGCAGAATTTATGCACATATAATAAATGTGATGACCATAAATACATGTATGCTAGCTTACTTTTGTTAGCTGTCAGAGCAGTTGAGTGATTATTTTCATTGACTGAAAATGACTCTGATGGTGCCCAAAATGGTTCAAAATGCAGGAAATGAAGGTGAACATTTCAAATTTTTCCTGGAGGAGCACGTCCCCAGACCTCCAAGCTATGTTTCGCGCCATTGGCACTTGTCCTCCCACTTTTCACTACCTGCAGGAGGGAGATCTCCCTCTTTTAACATAGTCATAGATTAGCTTGCAGGCTCTGCTAACTGCTCATGCAGCCTGTCGAGCACCAGTCTCCTGGATCAAATCCATAAAGCTACAGTACAAGTAGCAGTGCCACAGTGTGTAGGGACCTGTCATGTCATCAGTGCATTTCCTATGGCAGCCACTTTGGAGTCGAGAATAGGAAAGGTCGGAATTAGCTCTGAAGTGTGTATTCGCCCCAATACACAACCAAATACACAAAAAATTGGACAGCTAGAGCTGTGCATTCCCATCGGTTTGCATGTTAAAGTAACCTTAAATCAACTGGTCACATTAGTTGCTGTGGTTATATGATTTTTGTGAGGTATTTGGTTATGCATCTAGATTTGCTGTGCGAAATTTGGTGTCGGTATGTGTAGTTGTTTTCAAGTAATCAAGTTGCAAATTACAATATAAAGTAATAGGAATACACAACCCTGGCCCTCCAGTGCCCTTTTAGGCTGGACTAGAACCTTCTTTTCTTGTCCTTGCCTATTGCAGCTGATGTCATCGCCGCCAACATAATCAGGCACAAGGTAACCCAAACATGTTTCTGAACAGTTAAGTGGTCGATGCATGTGAACACCTAGGGGCGACTCCCTTTGGATGGGCCGGGAGTTGAACACGTACCCCTTGCACAGAACGAGCATACCATAGCTACTTGGCCATGGCAACTCCTTACCAAGTAAACATAAATATTTCTCAACAAATTTTATGTCTTTCTCACAATTATGAAGAAACTTTGATGAACATCTACATCAGTTATCAAACTGTTTAATTGTTTTATTTGAACATATCCAATGAATTCAATGTTAAATTTGACTCTCTCCAGCAGAGGTTGTCTTGATATCAAGAAGTACGGTTATTTTCCCTACTTTGTGTGGCCAAATATGTCAGTGGGTTAAAATCTCCAAGGCATGTTTCATCCAATTATTAAACCTTCTATCAGGAACAGAAGCCTGAGAGGTGATTGGTAACAAAGAATTTCACAAAAACCAGTTACACCAAATGTACATTGTGATCAATGGAAGGAACATAGTAGTTAGATATTTAGATTAAACCAGATAATTATGCTGATGTTATCAGTTGCTCTCACACAAAGCTAGATAGAGCCCGGAGGTCAAAATTATTACATACTCTATTCATTATTATGTGGGTTGATTTTGCTGAATATTAGCTTAGACAAGGAAGTGCCACTCAAAGAGACATGAACGGGTTTAGGCTCCAAAACGTTATGAGTAGCTACCCACTGAAGACCCTTTTATTTATTTGGGCTAATATAGCCTTTCTCAAAATTCTACAAAGGAACGTGTGCAATATGGACAATACCACTTCCATATGTATGTAGGTTAGACAGTGACAGGTTACCTTATGGAGAGGAAAGAGTTCAGAGTGCGTAATAGGGTAATGACTACTAGTAAGTAGTTCCGGACAAAAAGACACAAATACAATACATACATGACATTGTGCTGATTCCATCCATACCTTGTATCCATACACACATACACTATCATCCTTTTAACTCTTTAAATGCCAAGTTTTAACTGACTCAACTGCTGTCCCCTACATGCACCCAAAACATGATAAGAACACCTGCAGACCTGGACCATTCTGTTGGTCTGTACGCTCTCCAGGTAACTGTATGCATGCTGGAATTGGAAAGACAGTCAGTTTACCAGATCTATGAATCTCGTATTGTAACATCCATTCAGAGTACGGTACATTAAAGTTTGTCTCATTCCATACTATGGTCAAAGGCCTTGCAGTGGTTCTGGCACTGCCTGGCAAGTAATGCTGCAGCTGCCCTCATGGCAGCTGCAGCATGACTTGCCAGGCAGTGCCAGAACTACTGACTTAAGACTATAGGCATGTTGGGTACTTGAATGAAAACTCTTTTCATGAAGAATTTAAATATGCAATTGTCATCTTAAATCTAGGTAAACCTACAGAAAAATCAGGGACTGGTATGGAATGCGTTAACATGGCCCTGAAAGTGTTACAAGACCATGTCCTTACAAGCTACATGTATGAATTAAGTAAGCCTCACTTGTAGATGATAATTGGATTACTATGACAACTAAATGTGTAAATGGTAAAAATGTAGAATATATTTTGCATTATTTCAGAATCACAAAGTGATAGGAGACTTGACCCGTTCCCCATAGAAGAGACAACTGCTTTCAAGTAAAGTGCTGTATGGTTCAATTTATTCCGTTAAAGTTAGAATTGATAAAAAACGAAAAAACCCACAAATTAGCAAACAAAAAAGGGGAAACAAAAAAACCTGAATTGGCACTTTGCTGTCTCGGGGTCCCTCCAAGGCATGACAGGGGGCTTAAAAGGGATACCACAGAGCATGATCCTGTACAATCTTGCATCTGTGCATGTATAGGCTCAAGTTTCTGAAAGCCATGCCTCATGCCTTTACAATTCTATCACCTACTTACAAGCACATGGGCATATTTATACAGGCAGCGAAACATTGCATATGATTTTCTCCGCATAGCTCTTTGCTGCCTCATATATCAATGTGTATTATGCAAAATATTCAGATTGGTAGAACAGGGCAGGTGGCAATTAGGAATTTTGTGTATAGGCAGCCGATTACAGAACCTAATATACAAAATTCTTGTGGGCTGTAGTTGTGTATTTCCATTGAAATGAATTCGCCAGTTACTTTATATTAAGCTAATGAATTGAAAATTTTAGAATCATTTTAGTTTTACCCCTTTACTTGATGTACATGCACCATGACATTTTTGATGTTCCTGCATGTGGTTGCCAATTGCAATGGAAACTAGGCCACTGGTAACATGCAACTTAGCCCTGACTAAAGGGTTTTCTTCAAGAGGGATCCAAGAACCTTCAGTCTATTCTTGCACTTCCGTTCTTCTGCATGGTTGTTTCCATATACACATACCAGTTGTTTTGAGAATTGTTTTTCACAGCAGTGAATGTCACGAGCCAGCTGTCAGATGACGGTTTAACATCAGAAAGATGTAACCTTTACAACAATATGGAAATGCATTTCATATATTCTGTAAAATGAAATATGTTTAAACACACTCGTCTAATGTCAGTGTATCTCATCCTTTCCCATTTGAGTTTGATATATCACAGACCCTGTATGTATTTTCATTTGATGGTTGAGATACGCCGGTATCCACATGCCTTTTTGGGGATGCACTTTCCTATAAAGGCACTTATATCTTAAATTTGTGGTTTGAAACTTTACATTTGACACACTCCATTTTTCACCTGACACAGTTAGCACTATCAGGGGAGGGCATCCTATCACAACATCACACAGCTAGCACTATCAGGGGAGGGCATCCTACCACAATGTCACACAGCTAGCACTATCAGGGGAGGGCATCCTATCACAATGTCACACAGAAATGCGACCAGGCACCGAAAAGTGTCTAAAAGTCGACAGACGTCAGCTGACTCTAACCTGGTTTCTGACCCTGTGGCTCTGCAATTTGATTCATGAACTTGGCGAGTCCACAGATAATTATTTGATCCGAGAGGGGTTTTCTTAAATTACTTTTTGAATGCTAGTCTCATTGTCAACTGATTCAATATCTTTGTATTGATAAATGTGAGGAAAGTCCAAATCTTTACTTTTAATTTTTTCATGTAGTTTTTTTCAACTTTTTATTTGATGATCATGTCTCTGCAATATCTTATCAATATTGTAGTGCATTGGCTCATTATCTCTGGTCTTGTTTTATTGCTCAACACCTGAATTTCATATGATTTGCCAAAAGCAAATGTATACCATTTTTGAAACTCTAATATTATGTCAGTTTTATACATATGTATGTGTATGACCATGGTCAAAGGCTGTGTCTCCATAACATTTATTTACTGATAAGTATTTGTACAGCTGTCCTACATAGTCAGGGCTCGACAATTTTTTAAATAATCACTTGTCCGCAGGGCAAGTAAATTTCAAAATCCACTTGTCCGCATACAAAATCCACTTGTCCTGATAAAACTTCTATAAACATCGATTTTTTCAAACACAATGCTAAGGCCTACACAAACCATTTACCCTAAAATATATTTGCCGCGTATTGTCGCTTGCAAATTCGCACAAAAATGTCAAATTTTACAACGATTCAAGCTGCAACTGTTCGACAGTGAAACTGGCAAAACATTAAAAATACAAATTAAAAAAGTAAGCTATTTGCATGGGGTGACTAACGATGGAAAATACATTGTAATTTCTGGGACGATAGGAGTCCGTATCCCGGTCAAAGTTAAATAACGATTAAAATAATATGTAGTTGCATTGGTTTCAGGATCCTTTCTCGCTGCCTCTGATGCCGTGATGGGATGCATATCGTTTGCGCACCTACCATGAACGCTATCGGTACATCGTAGTAAATTTGCGTATACAGTATTGGCAAGTTCCTCACAATAAACGGTGTTCTTAAATCAAATTCAAACGAAAATTTTAATATTTCAAATCAGAAATCGAGCGTGCGCACCGTCAACATCTTTCCTGCAACCGTACACAAACAGCTGCTTTGGCCATGTGGCCTGACGCACAACACATCACCCGATTGGTCAATTGAGTCACATGCAAAAATGAGCCAATCGCGGCTCGTGCTGCAGTGTTTTCATCATGGCTTCCGCCCAGTGAACATATGTGTGAATATGCCGTAATTTACGGAGGGAACACACAAACGGGAAGCCTTTTTTTTTTAATTGCAGCATGCGAAAATAAAGATTCAAGTGTTTATAGCAACAATTATTTGGAGTCACAGGCAAATACGCAAAGGTAGGGGGATAGAGAAAAATGCCGAATGTGTGACAGATCAGTCAGCATGATGCTTCGCTCACCGTAGATTACTCCACGCGGTCACTTGCGTGTGACTGGCAGATGTGTGTTTTGTTTGGCCGGGAAGTCAACTTGCGGCACCATTACACGATCTCTCCAACACTTTTAGAGCCCGCCGATAAATTGTCTTTGATGCTAATTTGCTCAAGAATTCGCCATGAAAGTTTTAAAGTTTTTGATGTTCCTTTGTCATCGTTCGGGCAGATCAGACTGACGGTGAGGTGCTTCTGTGACCTTGCCCCGATGCGTGCGAAAGCCACTACGCCCCAATGCATGACTGCTGGTACCTTTGATCTCGTCGTCGTATGCACGCAACGGTCAAAATACCTGCTTGTTTTGACAGAAATCAAGTAGGTAGTCAAGTCCTGTTGAATACACCTGCTGACCATGTAATTGTTTAAACCTGGATTGTTTACTTTAGGCCAGGGGATTATCATCACCTATTGCGCATTGGCGTCCCCACGCACATGCCTGCATTGGTGTTTATTTTCTGTTCACACGGACCACAGTAATCGCCAACATATACAGAGTCGCGAAGGCTCTGACTGCTCATCATTATGTTGCCGTGCATGCAGACAGACGTAATTTCAGTCCAATTAAAAAAGAAAAAATTAGCTTGTCCGCAGGACAAGTTGAATTTGAAAGTCACTTGTCCGAGAAGAGCTTTAGCTTGTCCCGGAACGTCGGATCATAGGAATTTTCGCGCCCTGATAGTATCACTTCAGACTTAGTGGTCTACTGTCAATAAATTCTAAAATACAGTGCACATAACTCCTCAGTTGTTTGCAAACTTACTATGTTGAATATCAAAAGCTATTCTCGAACAGCCTGATTTTATCAGCTGGCGTAAGAATGGGACGACAAAATCAGGCTCATTGGACACCGTGTCTACTAGCAGATCAGCATGTCAAGAATTTACCAGCCAAGACCATTGACTGACTACACCACTGGTTGCTGTAAACAAGGGACAGATTACGTTGAGTGATTTTTGTACAGACATGTGACCAATCATCTGATTTTTTTCGGTGAGGGGATCACAGCATAAATCTGACCAAAGGGAAAAAGAAGTGCATAAAAATGGCTGTATTTGAGTGTAAATGGAACTAAAAGGAATTATGGGCCTCATTAGGAATCAATTTTGAGCTGCAAGCAGTGGGTCATCTCCGATCCCCCCCCCCCCCCCCCCATATCTGACAGCAGATTTCCAGATGTGCCCACCCCTGTACCACACTTTAATCCACCGATTCCCTGGTGCTGGATATATCTGGCACACTTTACTCTTGCTGATTCCCTCGTGCTGGACATATCTGGCACACTTCACTCCTGCTGATTCCCTCATGCTGGATATATCTGGCACACCTTTCTCCACTCTAGTTGAATATGAACTAGCATATTCCAGCATACATTGATGTCAGAGATACTGATATAGCTGGCAAACTTTAAATAAGTCTTTTCAAAGTGATACTATGGTGCAGCATAAATCACGCTGATCACTCATAGTAGCCTGGGAAGAAATATATCTTCTTGTTCAGTGTAAAACTAGTTTCAGTCTGTTGCACAAAGTCCTCAGTTGTATTCATTTCTGCAACTCTCCTCCCAACCTTTAAAATAAAATAAAGACAGAAACCAAGTTAGAGGAAAACACATACATGTACATCAGCTCCACTTCAAACTGTCACCAAGCCTGCACAAAATTCCTGTAAATGACCCCATTATTGTTTATGTTAAATCCGTCATCATGTGATATCTGTCAAACTTTCTGGTTCTATCATGTAAAATTATGTCCAATTGTGTATCCTACATGTGTATTCCTGTACATAAGATTTGTTATATTAAACTATTTAATCAGTCAACATACATGTACACCAAGGTGCTTTCATAATTTA
Source organism: Hermodice carunculata (assembly GCA_964020975.1). NCBI lineage: Eukaryota > Metazoa > Annelida > Polychaeta > Eunicida > Amphinomidae > Hermodice > Hermodice carunculata. The sequence continues at coordinate 684,940 of CAXHWN010002465.1, read as the reverse complement.
TCATTTATAGAATTTTGGTACACTTTGGAATGAAAAGAAATACTGTAAATTGCTTTTCTTTTATGTGTTCAAATTTCCTCAGCTTTTATATTTGTGACATTTCACTGTAGTTTTAACCTCACTACTTTGGACATAATTCCTATTCTAATAATTTTAAAATACTATTTTACTGTCTTTTTATTCATAGTTTCCTGCCATCAGCAAAATCAGCAAAACTAGTAGTAGAGCAAAATTGAAGCAATTAACAGCAATGAACCTGTGGTGAAATTGTCAGGTCCAAGTTTCTTCTTTTATATTGTGCATTCATTTCAATTCCAAATGGGTAGTATTGTATTCAGATGAACATGTACTTTATCAATGGTGCTTTCTTTCAATATGTTATTTTTTCATATTGACGACCAACTGGCAATGCATGTAAGTAGACCATCATGCAGTTGTATTATTTTGTATGTACCCCCATAGAAGACACTGTATACAATAAAGTTTCCTTCATGCAATAAAAATAAGACAACTACTACAATGAATAAAACTGGGTAAGTATATTTGAGAAAGGGACACGACTTTTGACATAATTATCCCTTTGAGCAGCAGTTGAAAAAATCCATTTCTTGTTCCAAGCTGTCAACTAAACTGATAAACAAATTTAAAGTGCTAAAATGAATACTTTAACAGTTCCCTCTTTCAGGTCATATTTCCTTCCTGTCAGTTGTTGTAAATAAAATCACAGCAGTGGATAATTAATTTATAATCACCTCTCTTTCTGAAAATGGAATCATGAGAACAACCTGCACTGTAGTTGGGAGCTCAAGATCTTTATTTCTCTATGCATGGATAGAAATACTGCGCTTTCTTGGTAACATCAGTTGAATATGCATCCCAATACATGTATACTTAATTCTTGATGGCTAAATGTGTTTATTCCCAATGGATTGCATTTTTTTTACTGAGGCACTGCAATATGTATATTTCAGCAATATACAATGATTTACAGTGTGTAATATTGTGTTTCAACACATAATGGCTTTAAAATTTATGAAAATGCAACTTACAAATATGTGAATGGAAAATAACAGGACCACACAACTACGTCAACCTGACTGAAAGGCCCTAAGCCACAAGATGGTTACAAAACTCAAAGGCAGTGAGCTACATGACGGTCACAAAACTGAAAGGCCATTAGTGACAGGACACTCACAACACTAAAAGGCCCTGAGGTACAACATGGTCAGGAAACTGAAAGGCTGTGAGCCACAAGACGGTTACAAAACTGAAAGGCTGTGAGCTACAAGATGGTTACAAAACTGAAAACCTGTGAGCCACAAGATGGTTAAAAAACTGAAAGGCTGTGAGCCACAAGATGGTTACAAAACTGAAAGGCTGTGAGCTACAAGATGGTCATAAAACCTTCTATTCCTGGTCTTCAATATTGCAAGGGCAGCTGCAGCATGACTTGCAAAGCATTACAAAAAATGATATTAATAATAAACGGAAAAAAAACATCCACTGCTGAGTCAAATCCCATATTATTGGCCTACAGGCAGAACATAACTAGTGTGGAATAGCAGACAATATAAAAACCAGGATACATGCACACTTATACAAGCTAGTTTCACCACTGTATAACTGGGTTAACCTTTAATACAATGTAAGCCACAGGCTAATACAAGTGAAATGTAGCTAATGATATCTACCATCCCTCTGCCCCATTGGCTCAAGACCTTTTTTTTTTTCAATTTCCATCAAATATTGAAATTTCTTCATGTAACACCAGCATACTGATTAAAAAACAAGCTAGAAGCCGGTCAGAGACCGAAAAACCCCTCATTCAGGGTTGATAACTGGTAAATGGTACTTCAGGTGAAGACCATGTACCTGCATGTGAGACCAGGAGGATTATAATGCTGACAATATCCCCAAAATGTCTGAAAATAAATTGATGCCAAAGCTTCCATTGGTTCTAATATTTTAGATCACTAAAAATGAAATATTGGTTACAACTATAAATGATCTTGACAATAACCATTATGCATTAGAATTACAAAAATTAATCAATAGGCCTTTGATTCTATAAGGGAATGGAATGGACATATTATTGTGCAAAGAGAAAGAAAGTAGAATTTATCAAAAAATTGAGTGATTGAGTAAAATGGAACAGTTCAAGGTTTATTGTGCAAAGAGAAAGAAAGTAGAATTTATCAACAAATTGAGTGATTGAATAACATGGAATAGTTCAAGGTTTATTGTGCAAAGAGAAAGAAAGTAGAATTTATCAAAAAATTGAGTGATTGAATAACATGGAATAGTTCAAGGTTTATTGTGCAAAGAGAAGGAAAGAATTTATCAACAAATTGAGTGATTGAATAACATGGAATAGTTCAAGGCTTATTGTGCAAAGAGAAAGAAAGTAGAATTTATCAACAAATTGAGTGATTGAATAACATGGAATAGTTCAAGGTTTATTGTGCAAAGAGAAAGAAAGAATTTATCAACAAATTGAGTAATTGAATAACATGGAATAGTTCAAGGTTTATGGATCAGAGTTATCATCTGTATTTGATAGATGTTGAAATGATGCCCAATCAAATGATAATTGGTATACCAAAGCAAAAAAAGCCTTGGCTATGTATATCATTGCCATAATGTATTAATGATGAACGCATTTAACACTAAATAAGTATAAAATTTGTACCGTTACCTAAAGTGTGTCCCACCTCATTGTCAAAAAGGATGTGAAGTATCCCAGAGGCATAGGTGACAAAAATATGGTGAACTTTGCTTGAATTTGCAAACTCCTCTATTAACAGCATGTGATTATACAGCTTAAGTATGCTGGGTGATGAAAAAGAAGTTGCTGTAGGTCACTGATATTCAATAGGAAGACTTATGGGAAAACAGTACGGATGAGTGACCTTGACCTACTTGTGACCTTGAAGTATGTCACATGTAGGTCAAGGTTACTTCTGTTTGACCCAATGACAAAGCTTTGGCGTACATGCAATGAACACAGATATCATGGCAAGGCCATTTATTTTCAATACAGCACTGTGATCTAAATATGTGACCCAGTGACCTAGTTTTCACTAGGTGTCTGAGACATCCATAGGACCAACTGTCATAAATAATTGGTGCAGCTACAGTGAATGTTTTAATATTTGGAGATATCATGGCATGTCCATTTTTCTTCAATGCAGCATTGTGACCTAAATATGTAACTTGGTTTTCAATAGGTGTGTGTCTGAGACATCCTTAGTACCAACTGTCCTAAATAATTGATGAAGCTATATTCAATATTTTGTCAAGTATTGTGTTAACGCCACTTTTTCTTCAATGTAGTGCTGTGACCTGATAGTGACCTACTTTTTCACAGACACCTGAAACACCTCAGTGGCCCCCTGTAATAAAAATTTGGTCCCCATACCGTGAGTATTTTTGGAGATATGGCGGTAGCAAGGCATGGACGGACTGATGGACGGATGCCTAGGTGATGACAATACCCGTCCGGCCTATATGGGCCGAGGGGTAAAAACAAAGCAAAATGTTAATAGATTGGTTCAGCTGAAGAAACTAGAATGTGGCCCATGCATCAGAGAAAATTCAGCTAAATTAGCTACACTTGTTTCATTGTCAGTACTAGCCCACTATTAATGTATTTTACCTTCACTAGCATGTCTAGTACATGCTCGGTTTTCGCCTCTCTCATGAAAGTGTCCACTAAAGCACGGATGAACCACGATCCATTGTCTGTCCTTCTCCACGAAACAAAACCTGTGAACAGTAAGACAGATTTATAAGTCTGTATCATGCCCATACAGGTCTTGCACAAAAAACACATCTACTAGCCAGTAGGTTCTTCATGAGCCACGCAAAAAACATAAAATAGCAAATTCAATATGAAACATGCCTATTAATTTCCTACCAAACTACCTGACCCTGTTGCCAGGTAACCTGTTGCCAGGCAACGATAGTCTTCTGCTATGACATGGCCATAATGATGGATACAACCAGTATGTTACTTGCATCTGTGGTAATAAGGAATACTTATTCCTGACATTATATCATATGGTTTCACATCAAAATTCAACATTCAGTTTCAATTATCTGGTGTTTAACTATGCATAACTGCAACAAAGTTAGCTGACTTTAAGTTGCAGTTGAAAAAAAAAAAAAACTATTTTTTTCCATTGTATCTTTTAAACTGGAACACACTTTTGCCTGTTATTTTTAAAGACAATTTTGAATATTATTTTTTTCAATAATTTACATTTTGTTAAACAGAGGAATTGAATTACAAATGAACAAAAAAAGCAGGGGCTTAAAGTCCAGTCTGTCACTCTAAGAGAGTCCAAAACTCCTGATTTGGTGGATGCGTGTGCATTTTCCAAAAATATTATGGTTTCCTCAAGTAAGTCTCCTGACTGGCCAAATCCTGTAAAATAACTCCCAAGATTCAAATTTACAACCAACTATTATGTACCTACATTATACCAGGGAAGTGTTATAGATGGACTACCAACGGGAGCCCTAATCCCTTTAGTGGTCAACTGGGCGCGACGACTACAAAGCGTGTTCACTAGAGCCACTCAAGTTAATCCCCCCTGCTCAGTCCATTTGTTGTTCCATCTATGTTTCCGCGTTCGGTTGTATCGGGTTACATATATCAGGCTTACATCGGGTGTGCTATTGTACTAAGTTCAAAAACGGAGAATTTTACGCGTGCGCGACCAGTCTCATCGTTTGAATAAGAACCGTGCGAGTCCAACGATGTGTTTTTCGTTGAAATCGGCTGATAAAAGGGCCAGTTTTTTCATTTTTTCTGTCCAAAATGATGCAAAGTTAGACAACTTGCGTGCGTAATAACTCCTTACGCCGTAATCAGCAATAAAAAATGTAGTTTTAGATGGATAGTGTATGCCGGTAGGATCATGATGGTGGTTTCATTTCTTGTAGCTGAGTCCGGCGTAACGCTAAATTTTGACTTTAAAATGTGGAACACGGTGAAAAATTTTGTACATTTCAGTCGGTGACGCAATTATTCTCACCTTTCATCGCGTGACTTGGCCCACGAGACTGCCAGCGGCCAGCGCGGCCCGTGGAGTTGTGTTTGTTCAGCACTGAAGGTGCTCGCTCATCCACCCAATCACTTGAGCAGCGGCAACATAGATGGTACAAAGGGGGCCCCGCCGTTGGTAGTCCATCGATAACACGTCCCTGATTATACAATAGGTATTCCCTTTATTTCCCAAGGTGTAAGGGTCAGTGGGAATACACACCAGTGTCACTCTAATTTTTCAGTTTTCTCACATCAGGAGAGCACACGCTTTCAGTCAAAGCCGCCCTTGTACCTTGTGGGTGTTCAGTTTAATATATTTTTCGTGAACTTTTTCCTATGGGTGTACCCTAAATATCAATGTGTGTTCTGGCCTCATAATGTTAATCTAACCAAAATGTCTTTTTGACAAAAAAATATAAAATAGCATTCAGAGCATTGATTACCCTCGACACCCACAATCTTTTTCTCCTCACTTCTGCAATTTTTTTTTTGAGACTTCACAGGTGCCACAATATGGTGTACCTGTATCAAAAATTTGAAGAAGCTGTGATGACTCATTCTTGAGATATTATGGTAACAAGTTTGTCCACTTGTGTGCCATTCAGACGAGCTTCAAATATATACTTTAAATGTTTTATGACTTTAAAGGGGAACAGCAGTGATAGTTTTTACCTTTTTTCTGCCATTAATTACCATTCTATGTTTTCATTTGACAAATTTTCAACATTTTTTCTCACAGAGGTATTTCGTTAGAGCTAGTTTATATTTCCAGTAGGTGTTCTGATGTGTGATGTCACCTGGGCTACCCTCCATATATATATACACAAACCTTGAGGGGGCACCAAGCTGAGATACACAATATTAGCAGGCATATCATAATGACTTGTGTACTCTGTTAATCACCCTCTTTGATCTTATCAGTGTGGTATATTAGCTGATGCCTGCTTCAGTAATTGAATACACAACCACAAGAGCTACTAGCTTGTCGGTACCAATTTCTGCATTTTTCTTTCCATATTTAATCCTCACTAAATTTTTTTGTCCGAGTTTTACTCAGCTGTCATTGCATTAGCTGTAGCAGTTAGTCCAGCTGACATCACAGCCCCTCATTGACATATCTAGGAAAACTTAATATCCGCTTACCAGTTGGAAAAAGGTGTGTATTTGCTGATATGGATCCATGTTTATTACATAAAGCACCTAATAAATTGTAAATTATCACCACAGTAACCCTTTAAAAATAGTAAGAGGAAGCTGGTTTTCAAAAGGACCATGGTCCATTATAATGTGCATCTCTGATAAAGAATTTGGTGAAGCTGCAATTCAACCTTGCTGAGATATTATGATAAAGTCATCCCCTTGTGTGCCACTCAGATGGCCTTGAAATAAATGCTTTAAAATTTCATAGACAATTTATACATAGAAATAGAAACCTCGTCCATTGTAAGACGCATCTCTGACAAAAATTTGGTAAAGCTATGATGAATATATTTTGAGATATCGCAGTAAGGTCGTCAGGGTTGATGTCACACGGAAGGCCTTCACATAAATATATTAAAAGTTTTGAAATAATCAGAAGAAGCTGGTTTTATATAGAAACTTATTCCACTATAAGGTGCATCTCTGATGAAAATGTGGTACAGCTACATGTATGATCAATACATCTAGAGATATTGTGGTAACGTTGACAAGAGGGACGGATGGACAGACATCCCAATATAGAATACACTGCTAGGAATGGACTTATATGATGCACGATCCAATATCTCCATCCCTAAAAAGATGGAAAACATTATCACCTGATGCAGGGAACAGTCTGGGGGGATCCCGTAAGCACCGTCTGATGATAAATCACCCTGTCTCATCATGAACCACGGCCGGCACTAGCCTGTTGAAGCCCCTAGCAGGCACCGCACATAGTTTTCAATGATGAGCTCCCTTTGGATGGACGGACGACCTAAGGCACAACAATACCCTCCCACACTTTATGTGTCGAGGGTAAAAGCAGTATTTTGAGACCCTATGTGGTGTCTAGTAGAGGTATATACTTCAGTGTAGTCTCTGCCTGGTCAACAGAGTCACATGTACCTTGTACTGTAGAATAAGCCATTAACATATCTGATTTCTCGTGTGTCTTCAGCTGGTGTAATGATGGCATTGTTCCTTTACTGTCCCCAATAGTAATTTTCTTCAGATCCTCGGAAAGTGATTCTTGCTCTGGTATAGGTAACGGCTTTTCATATTGAGGCTCTTCCTTGCCTGCGTCTGTGCTCTCCACTCCCCGTCTGCCCAGGCCCCTCGTCTTCATGTCTGAAGTCAAACAAATGCTAGACTAGTTCCTTTCCCCCCTTAATCCGGCCAAAACTGGCTTCTGGTCAAATGTCGTCTGATTCCATGTTTTCAGCTCATTTCAACAGTAATAAAAAGCAATTTGGTTCAGAATTGAAGATGAGACCTATCAAGATAACATGCTCCAGGTCAACAGCTTTCCTTGGCATGGGTTGGGCACTGATACAAGGATGACCTAAATGAACATATAAATGCATTTCCAGGCATGCTAGATACTATCCAGGACTAGTGCTATCCACTAGCCACTGGCTAAACAATTATTTGGCTAAAAAAAATTTGTAAGCTTTAGCCAAACTGCCTCCGAAAATTTGCTACTTTATACAAGTTCTGATACACATAATCATGGTACTTCACCTAATTACTTACGATTTGTTAACATAATTGTAAAATGTAGAATTTTGCTCATGGTTTTGGCAAACATAAACATTTAGCTATGGAAGTTACTGTCATTTTACCCAAACTGGCTCAAGTTTTATGGTACCTACTGCCAGCTCGTTGTCCAAAGTATGCCATCAAACAGACAATATTTTTTTACATAAAATATACTTCAACCATGCATAGTGTCACCACATCTCTCTGGGTTACCCCCCAGTTCATTTCATGACAGAAGTTATCTACATACAATTGTTATGATGTTTCATGCTGCATTTTGCCAAGCACATGGCCACCTGCACATTCATGCCAAGGTTCACCCAGATGCACTCTAACCAGAGACTCCAACCTGCAGCTTTATACAAACTGAAGATTCTCCCTCCTAAAGTATTATTGAAACTGGAGATGTGACGGAGCGCAGCAACTGTGCTGGGGGATGGGTTTGGGAGGGCAGCGCCCCCTCCTGGGGTGAGCAAACTTTGAAAAAAAAGGAGTTAAAATGGTGTATGTTGATGCTTTTTTTTACCTCATCCATTTTTTTTTATCTGAGTGGGAGAAAACATATTCTAAGCGGGAGAATGGGAGAATCTGGAAAAAGGGCCAAAAAAATGGGAGATCTCTCGCTGAAAATGGGAGGGTTGGAGTCTCTGTCTCACCAGTATGCCTCAGGCCCTAGGGTTGCTTACCTCCTTGACAAGCTTGTATAAACAACATTTTTGGCTTTCCTTTTAGTGACTGACAACTGAAGCCATCAAACAGCTGTACAATATCCTCTATCTTGACAGGAGCACCGTCGGTACCATACACAATGCCTAAGGCCCCATGTGTCAGTATGACTAGCACAAAAGAGTCGTAACTCCAGTGATCTTCACGGTCTCTTTCTTTCATTAAACGCTCAAACATTAGCTGGAAAGAAACATTGAAAAGAAAATTTACTTCCATATTGTTTTCTCTACTCACATAAATAGTAAAAAAATAAATAATAAATTTGTGTGATAACATGCTGAATGTTTAGTATTTATGAAACTAAATCATGTAACTACACTAAGAACACCATTAGGCGGTGGTGCACAGCAGAAATCACCGCCCACCGTGGCCCAAGTTTTAAGCCTTGGCAGGAATGGGCAGAGACTTTCTTCACTGCCACTTACTGCTGCCCATTGCCCTTAAGAAACTCAAGGAGTCCACGGAGCATTTATAAATTTGTTTCAGACATAGGCTAGAGAAATGAATGTAAGAACATGATGGCAAAATATAAACTGAGATCCTGTGCTGCCACCTAGGCTGCAGCAAGGACCTTGAATGGAGAGAGGGCAGATAGTTGTATTAAGCATGGTTAGATATGCTCCCATGATAAAGGTAACAACTCCAGAAATAAAAAAACTTCAGAAAAGTGATTCACTAAGTTTTGAAACATACCAAATGCCAAACACATTTAGAAAATTCCAGCTGCTTGATGCAAAAGTTGTTATTTCCAGACAGCTTAGTTACATAATTGCTACATGTGCCCTGATCATGGCTGAAGCATAGTTCTGTTGCCCAGCAACTGAGGGGACCAGAGCAGGTCTGCAGTTGATATTGTTAAATAAGAATACTTCCTATTGTAAACTACTGAATAGGTGCCACAACAATACACAATCAAAGTATGGTACAGTAGCAGGCTGGCTGACATGGCCTACTCAACCAGGAGGTGTCATAATCTCATGATTAGCTAATGAGGCTACCACTGGCCAAGGCCCCTTGGGGTGTGGAATATACAGACTCTGGTGCCTCCTAAGTATAGCACAGTAGCAGGCCCCTGTAACCAACTCAGTGAGGAGGCATCAAGTCCCATTATCATGTAATGAGGCTACCACTGGCAAAGGTTCCTTGGAGTGTGGAATACACAGACTCTCCTGCCTTCCAAGCCTGCTTTCATGATAAAGTGGGCACGTAATACACAGAATAATTAGTTATTTGTTGGGAAAATCTCTATTACATGCATTCATAGGCAGCTGCCATTAAACAGTGAAGCTTTCACTAGGATGATTTACATTATTTGCCTTACCTTAGCAGCTATTTTTGCTTGTGTTAAACATATCTACAAAGTTTCAAACCACAAAACAGCAGTACTCCCATAAGCTGTCCCTTTCATGGATCTATCAAGCATTACCTCACAGATAGCAACTAATGGAGTAGAAAATAACCAGTACTCACTGAGTAACTGACCATAGATCTACGAATCCTTTAAATGCTGAAGGGGGGTAAGGGGGGGGGGGTTCAGTACGCTGGCACAGGTAATTATTTTTCTACATTACGTAGTACGGAAAGTAAAAATCTTTCAAAATTTTGGACAGTACGAAGTACCTAAAATAAGAGGGCTTCCAGTACGCCAGTACGGTAAATAAAAAAGCCCCAGTACGCCAGTATGGAAAACCCCTTTCCCACCCTCAATGCTACATAAGTATGTGTGACAGGAAGACCCCATGCTTTATGCCATAGCCTAGTCTGGCTGTGGCGTTATATGAAAGGTATCATTGAAAAAAAAAACATGGGTTCCCTTAGAGGTAGCAGTAATTTATATAAACATATATATACAGGTTAGCTAAGGTTGTGTTTTCCCATTATGTACATAATTAATATTATGTGTGCAAATGAATTTGTGCCGTGCATGATTATATATGTGTGTGCCTCTATGTGTAAATATCCAATGCACATGTTGTTTTGTATATGTATGAGCACACAAGTACACAAAGATCAATATTTATGCCCATATAGATATTATATAATATATAATAGTAACTTTTATTTTCCTCCCTTTTTATTAACCAGTTTTTGCATTTGCTTACTTAGCTTACATGTGAAACAAACAGATGCTCCCTGGGGCTGTCTTTGAGTTTCTCAGCAGCAGTAGATGGCCATATGCGGCAATGGGCGGCGGTGGGTGGTGAAAAAAATCACTGACTAGGCTGTAAGCTTTGACAGTGTTCTGCGGCAGTGGGCACGGATCGCCAGCGCCCACCGCCACCAGCCGCCACTGATCATAAACTAAACATCTCAGCCAACACCCACCGCCGCCAAAATGTGCCATAAGCCGCCGAACGGCATGCATAGTGATAGGAAGCAGCAACAACACATGGTTCAGGAGAACACCAACAGGTGGAGCTTTAGCCAGCATGTGAACCTTGCCATAGCTAATCATGATTGGAATTGGCAACTTAGGACTTTCACACTGACTTACATACAAACACCAAACTTGATATAAATTGAGGTGTAGAGCTGGAATATAAATTGTACTGCTATAAAACGGAGCCATGTTAAGTATTCTATTTGACATTCAGTCCAATATGAACACAAAACCTCTAGCCCCACTCGAATTTGGTTTTATTGGGTTGTGCATTGAGCTGACTACATAAGTAATAGCTAATGATGACTAATTTCAAACTCTGCAAACCAAGTTAAATAGTATTACATAATTTTCTTTGGCTCACTTTAAACAACGTTACCCCTGCCTATATAAGCAGCGGTACACGGTGATCCTAACCGCCACTGACGAGAATCTTTCGATTCGAAACCGGTCTGGCTTTTTCTCCGTCGGTTTACTCTCCATCACTGGTCTTGCCTGGTATTTTTATCACTTTAAACACAGCTGGGGTGTGATGTACCCAGACAAGAGCTGTCAACTGACAGCCAGAAAAGTAGATGCTGATCTGTGACACTTCCCACATGAGACAATTTGCACTAATTCTTAATCGGTAAAAGATACATTTTGCTACACCATTGTTAGGTTTCTCTGCAATAAAAAGTGGGGCTAAAGGGGTTTTCCATATTGGGCTAAACGGAGTTTTTACTTGCCATACTTCTGTTCTGGAAGCCCCTGTATTTTCTAAGGTTTCCCTTCTGATTTTTTCTGTGGGTCATTCATACTGTTTTAAGATCATTTTGGTGGGTCTTCATTTTTTTAGAGGGTCTTTGGGATAAGAAAATATAAATTTTTCTGGGATTTCCAGGGGGGTCTCTTGTCCCCTTTAAGTTTAAATTTGGAGGTCATAAGTTATATTTGTGCACTATGTACATGCAGCTGTGATTAAAGGGATATATGCAGTTTTCCATACTTCACAATAGCCATTTTTATTTAAATTTGGTTATTTTCAATACCTTGTATTTGAGATCAATTATTACCTGTACCACCATACTAGGATCCCCCCTGTCGTACATGTAAGTCGAGTCCTTACCTTCCCTGTCAAGTCTTCCCATATCTCAGTGGCATAACTTAGTTGGTCAAACAGCTGGCATACATTTGTCGCATCAAATTCCGTGCCTTCTCTCTGCTTTAGTTTCTTGAGTTCTCCTGTGAATTCCCGGTTACTGATTATGATTGCTCGACCACGAGTTCTTGACCTCATCTTGTATACATCCTGAAAAGAATCATAGTTGTCAGACCCTCAGCAGTGTCCTCTGCTGTTTAAAATACAATGCAGACTTAACCTGCCGTTTATTTTGTTTTCTGCCCTTTTTTCAGATTTTTGCACCTGTTGCTGGCTATTTTGACATTTATTGTCTTATGAACAACAATGTTATTATTGTATCATACAAAAGTGTATTTTTTTAAATTTTAATTTAATAGGTTTCCATCTTGTTTCTGAAGAAAAACTAGAGGTATACATGTAGACTCCCATTTCTGCATGAGCCATTTTTGCTCCCTATCCCACATTAAAAGTTCCCTTTTTCATTAAAGTTACCTGCCATCTTCAAAAGCTGCAAAAACCACTGCCCTGTAAAGATTGAACTATATTTCTAAAAGCTGTTTATTATACTCAAATGTTGTCAAACATAAAAGTTGCTGGTTTTCTGTAATAATAATTAAAAATCTGTCTACAATTTTGACAGTAAGAATGCATAACTTGCAATCTGTACCTGTATATTCCAATTACTGGCCAGTACATGTGTATACAGTGGTCCCCCTCTTATAAGGCCGCCCCAAATGCAGCCAAAAAGGGGTCTTATAAGAGGGGTGGCCAGTCTTGAGGGGGAGAATATAATGGAAATACCATACTTTCTGCAGAAGAATGCTGGCCTTTCAAGAAGAGTGGCCTTTGGTGAGAGGGGCCTTTGGTGAGAGGGGCCTTATAAGAGGGGAACCACTGTACATACATGCTACAAAGACGGGAGACGATCTTTCATGCTGGTGACATCCCTTAAAGCGTGTGGTATACTATTATGACTCTCCCATAAATGTTTAATTTCTGTCTTTCATTACCATCCACCACCATTAAAAGTATATATGCTTTCTAAAAGAAAACATAACATCAAGTTTGATAGAACTTTAATATCACTATTCATGTGATCAAATTTTACTGTAAATTGCTTTTATTTCACTGTCCTCTTATTTTCGCTGATGGAAAATGAAAACATAGTGAAGTAGTATTTTAACATGCCAAAATATAGCAATTTACAGTAATTATAATTCTTAAATTTTGAACAAAATTTCTTACAGCATTCTAAATAATAAACGCAAAATTTAGTTTATAGTGACAAATGAAAGAACACAAAATGCTGTCAAAAACATTTTTTAAAAAGGGCTGAGTTGTAATTTTATTGCTGTCTATTTATTTTTTTTACATTTAAAATTTTAACTTTAAACCTTCTATAAATTTGGAACTATACCCCCCACACAAAATTTAATACACAGTTTTGCTGCAAAACTTGTACAGTTTTATTTCCCATGAGAAATTAATGTTCTCCATCTTTGTTTTGTTTTGTTTTTTTTCTTTTTGTTTTACCACAAGAACAGGCATTTAAAGGCAATCACAGATTGCTGGATCCATGCCCCCCTCCCACCTCATTTACAACCTTGGTAATCACAGGTCTCATTTTGGAAGGACTGTAGTCAATAGAAATAGGCTATCAATGTGACCCAGATACTTGAACTACTGACCTACTTTTATGCATGACACACTCTTGTGTCCAGATACACAGGTGTGTAAAGTTTCATGATTCTAAGTGAATGGACAAGAGAATTATAGCCCAGGCATGAAGCGTAATTAATGTAGTTTTACCTGCATGTATCATTGTGACCCAGATACTTGACCTACTGACCCACTTTTGTTTCATGACACACCTTCAGGTCAACATATGTGTGTGAAGTTTCATGAAACTAAATTAAATAGTGAAAAAATTATAGCCCTGACATAATTTTACAAGAATGTCACTGTGACCCAGATATTTGACCAAGTGACCTACTTTTGGTATATCACACACCCTCATGTCCAGATGCATCTGTGTGTAAAGTTTCATTATTCTAATTTGAAGGACAAGCGTATTATAGCCTGGACATGAATAGCGAAGACCAAGATACTTTACCTTGTGACCTACTTTTGTTTTATGACATACTCTTTGGTCCAGATATATGTGTGTGTGAAGTTTCATGAAACTGAGTTAAATAGTAATTATATCCTGGATACGATTTTAAAAGGACATGTCACTGTGACCAAGATACTTGACCTAGCGACCTATTTTTGGTTCATGACACACCCTAATGTCTAGATAAACCTGTGTGTCAAGTTTCATTAATCTACCTTGAAGGACAACAGAATTACAGCCCAGACATAAAGTGTTGTGTAGTTTTACATGTTTAAGACACCGTGACCCAGATACTTGACCCAGTGACCTATTTTAGTTTCATGACACACCTTGTGGTCAAGATACGTGTGTATGAAGTTTCATGAAACTCAGTTAAACTGTACAGGAATTATAGAACGGACGCGATTTTTTAAGGATATGTCACTGTGACCCAAATATTTGACCTAGCAACCTAATTTTGGTACATGACACACCCTTATGTCCAGATGCACCTATGTGTAAAGTTTCATTAATCTAAGTTGAAGGACAAGCAACTATAGCCAGGAACATGAAATGTGGATGGAAGCACGGATGCATGTAAAAAGCAATTTCTATACGCCGGTCCTCCTATAGGAGGGGAGCATAATTAATTTTTTTTAATGAAGCAATTAAAATTGAAATTCTCAACATTTACAGAGATGTCATTTTTTTCAACAGCTTAATCCAAATGTATACTTTTAGAAAATATTTTTTATATGGTCACAAATACTAAGTCTAGTGTATATCAGGACATGTTTCGAGCAAAGTCGTATTGTCTGTGTAAAGTGCTGTAAAAGTGTACCACACCCTTAAAACTTACAACAAGAATTTGGTATTTCATATGTACATGTACAGCTATACCATATATTTTAGGGCTGGGACGATACACCTTTCTCGTGATTTGATACATACCTTCATACAGACCTTACAAAACCATGTATATCATGATACAAAATAATTGATAGTGTGTCATATGCCTGCCATAATAAACCCTAAAGTACAGTATTTCAACTAGCTGACACTATAATCATGCATTTTATGATGTTTCAAGAAAAGTATTTTGAATTTTTCGTGTTATTGCCCCAAATTTTTTTCATTACGATATGTATCATGGTACACCTATCCATATTGATACAATGTATCATAAAGCAACATTTCATTATACATCACTTATTGGTGAATAATCCCAGCCCTAATGTGTGTTTAATTCCCTGTTGGACCCTCCTGTCAGAGATAAACAGTTTAACTCATGGAACATACTGTAAATTACTTCATTTTGGCATGTATAAATTTCACGTGTTTTTTTATTTTTGACATTTCACTGTAGTTTTAATTTCACTGTCTTTGACATAATTCCTATTCAAACACTGTTAAAATATTATTTCCCTCTGTGTCTATTTTCACAGTTTTGTGCCATCACGGAAATAACTGAAAATACAAGTACAACAAAATTAAAGCAATTTACAGTAATTACTTACTGCATTCAACTGAACAATGCATTTTAACTGATTACCAGACATGTCATAGCAATCAGGAGCCCCCTAATGCGAAAATGACTCCTCCTAATTAGCAAACAATACACGGAAATAGAGGAAAGGTCTTATCTACATCCTATGCAACCATTAAAGTACTCTGGATAAGTGATGATGAGACTTGTGCAATCTTGAAGCATGCTGGGTCAATCATGTACAGCCTACATTGAGCAACCCTAATTAATTGAACAAGGATATGTTGCAGGCGAAACATACTGATCACATCAGCATCACTGTTACAATATTCCCAAAGCAGCTCAAATTTATACTGACACAGTAGGCTTTCCAGAAGTTTGCTTTGATTTCTGAGTACATGTGCATGCTCTCCAATCAAGGAGGGTAGAAATACACCCTCCTTGCTCTACCCAACACCATGTTAACTTCCTCATTATGGGATATCAGCATACTATAGGCAGTGCCATGGCAATAAAACTTATAGTCAAAACACGGCAAGGGTATAGTCCTGAGGGAATAGTGCGACCAGCTTCGTTCCTAGTGGAACTTTTTAGGCACGACCTCAGTTAAACCCTGATAATGCATTTCACTATGTAACGTGAGATGTGGAACAGTTTCCACGTGTAGAGTGTGGAAGTAAACAAAAAATGGTGCCAACGTTGGGGGTAGGGATGAGGCATGATGTCATAAAGCTAACAGTAAGTCTATTCAAAAGGTCACCTGTACCAAGTTGTGAGGTGTTGCAAGACGTGCCAATGACACATGGTTTGGGAATATTCATGTCTCCTAGGTGCAGGAGATATTCTCAATATAGTCATTAAGGGTTATCATGATCCATATTTTATACCTGTACAATGAGTGAGACAGAGTGTAATTAATTGGGATTCGATACCTATGAATGCTGTTGAGATACTTTTTCGTTTGTCTCTAATATTTTTCAAATTTTCTTCTTAATGGATTTTATCATAACTCTTCTAATGCAGATGGCAATAAAACTTGTTTCAACCAGGCTTAACCCATGTACCTCTGTTCCACACTTCCAAGTTTCCAAATCTGGTGTTTCTGCTGCATACACAATTAACATGAATTTTGACCTCGTCTGTTACTCTTCTCATGCTGATCGTCAATATTTGACAGATGACAGATATTAAACATACTCTGATTATACAGGGCCAGTTCAAAGAAAAGTTTTCTGCAATATGTCTTTCAAAAACAACATTAATCAATCGGTAGGTAGGAAAGAAATTTTACTCTGATAAATATTTTTTATGACAAATTGAAGACAAATACTACAGTCTGAGTACAAAATAATATATTTCTTGCTCTGTGGGCCCAAGGGCAGTATTAAAGTTGGGTATATTCTGCATTTCGGTTCTGTATGTCCACTTCAAATTGCAATAAAATTTTAGGATTGGGAAAGACTCTAGGTCAAGGTGCCACAAAAAAAAACATTTTCTTTTACTTGGGCCCCGTATTCATAAGATTTTCACACTTGGCCACACATTTCTGTAAAGATGGTTACCCCTCTCCTGGCCCGAGAAAGACTGAATCAACAGCTTTCCTCCGTGCAGATTGAGTGCAATGTGCTTACTTAAGGCCCAGGAAAGTTACTGACCTGGGCCATGTCATCATGATAGATCTTATCCCCAATTTCAGGAAAAGTGGTTGTTATTAACATGAAATTTAAGTAAAAAACATTAAAGCACATGACAATTTATATTTAGGCACTACTGGGTGATTTGAGCATGATTTTTTTTCAGGGTTAAAATTGGTTCTGTATGCAATAGCAAGCAGTCAAAGGGTCACAACAGTCTCTATTTTGCATGACCTGTATACTGTAGGCGGCAGTCAAAGGGTCACCACAGTCTATTTCATTGGACCTGTATACAATAGGAGGTAGTCAAGAGGCAATCACAATCTCTATTTTGATGGTCCCACTGAGCCATGAAAATCTCAGTACTCATAAGAGCTCAATGGGTGTAAAATACAATGTACAGTGAAACCTCATTATAATGACACTCCGATATCCGACATATTCATTATACTGACACAATTTTAGGTCAAAATTTCTTTTTCTTTGTTGTTTGATTCATTTATCTGACATACTCAGTTATCTGACACATTTCTAAAGGAACCAATGGTGTCATTACAACAACTTTTCACTCTAGTTTCAAAGGCTTATTTTCACCGTTGGCAACCAATTTACACCCTGTCGGTTCATCAAATGAGAAAATTAAGATGATTAGGGCAAGTGCACATACTTGGGAGGCAGTATATTCATTTTACAATTTCTTGGTACCCACCCACCCCCACCCCCAACCCCATCAGCCAAAGAGTCCAGAAGTTTGATTGCCAACCACATACATGCACACACGTAGCACCACTAACATCAAACCACATCACTTTCCATTTGTATACATGATATGGCCAACAAAACAAAACAAAACAAAACAAAACAAAACAAAACAAAACACAATAAAAAAAAAACCCCAACCTCAAAATGTCTGCATTTAGTGGAGATAAATTAACTAAAGTGGCTCCCCCTTCATTTGATAAGTGGAACTGTTACATGGCTTGCACTTTCTGTTTTGGTCAACAATGGCTGCACACGATTGTCCCAGTGTAACCTGCAAAACATTCATGTTTTTGTTTGCTTATTTAGTTATTTCCTTTCTTTCACAGTGACATGATGAGGATGGTATAATCTTAGGGGGCTTGAACAGGTTAAGTACATGGACTTCAGTGAAAGACATATATACTTCAGTGGAAAGCACAGTGGTACATGTGCCAAAAAAAAAAAAAAAGATCTCCACTGAAACTACTTTCCTTTCTCATGTTCATATGACCCACTTACCTTAGTTTCATGTATTAGATTCCTGACTTGCCAGTGTTGTTCTTTAGGTATTTGATGAACGTCAACACTCATCAATGTATCCTCTGCAGAAAAAAAAATTTAAAAAAAAAAGACAAAAGGGAAGTCAAAACAACATTACTATGAAAACAGTGATTTATGCCCAGACAGGACTTTTATCAAATATATTTGTGTTATCAATACAAATATTCGCTGCAGCTTCTTCCTTAAAGCCGAAACAAAGGCAGGTCACTTTTTGCATCCAATACACTTGCTCATATCCCTGCTTTAAAAGACCTGTTGAAAAAAAAAAAAAAAAAAATTGTGAGCGAGGATATTGATTCATCAATATTTTGCAACTTTTCAGTGACAAAGTATCAACTACAGCACACCTCCATATTTGGCGCTACTCCCAAAATTGTGATGCAACAACCTCTCAATAGGTGACATTCATATTAAACAGCGATCCTACTCACTTCCTGTGTTGCCGGGACAACAGACTGATGCTTACACCATGATCAGGGCACATTTGTATTATTTACTATATAAACATCCATAAATAACACTTTTTCAACCAAAAGAGAGCTCATTTCTAATCAATTTGGGCATCCCTTATGTTTCAAATATATGTGAAAACATTTTCTTATCATTATTCTGTGTTATTTATTTTATTGAGAAAGTACTTTTGACCATGCTAAATACGTGGATCTGCCCTGATGCAGGTGGCTCCCTCTTTTGCTCAATAGGTGTTAGAGTAGGACTGCACTTAAGTATGAATACATCCTATAGCTGGAGGCTGCCATGCTGAACGCTGTGCCTGTGAGGGCTGTTCAGCTGTTAGTCAGTACATAGAAGTACCATACACAGAGTATAGTATCTCTATGGTCAGCACGTCAGGAGCTCAGTCCTGCATCCCCGTTCCAGTTCAGAGTTTGAAGCGCTTTCCCTTCTGGAACTGCCTTCGTCTCTTGAAAATTCAGGCTGAACAGCATATCCCTCTAAATTGATCATCCATAATGTGTCAGAAATAAAACTTTTATGGGGGTAATTAAACAACTTGAGGAAGTCAAACAAGATTCACCAAGATCAGCTGGTCCAGGCACACATCCAATGGGCTGTGTTCACAAGCTTGAGGGGTAAACAACGTAACTTCCGCTTTCACTGGCCCTCTATATGTCGGCGATGAAGCTTCCAGACAGAACAGCGATAGCAGCAACTTTTAGTGCTCATTTTAGGCATTACATGAAGATAATTATTTTGATGATAATATTGCTAAAAGTGTCCTCTTTTGAAACATGTAAAGAAAAATGCTACCTTTCCTTCAGATTTAAGTGGAACCATTCTACGTTCACATGTCACATATATAAGATTTTCAAAGTGTTTCTATGGCCTCAGAGATAACATTTTTTGTGTTATAACCAATTTGTTATCGTTGGAGACTTATAAACAATGACAAAATAATTTTACTTTTCATACCATAAATTTGTGACTTGTTAACAAGAAGTCTTAGATGGGGAAAACATCCCACAAGATCTGGTTGCTGGTACATGTAACAGAAATCTGCACCAGCATTAATAGCCACAATTTCTTCCAGCAGGTGGCAGATGATAATTTTGTGCCCCGTTTACTGGTTATGTACAGTTACTGAACCATGACGAAATAGCCAGTTCGAATTATGCTGGACAGATACTCTAAGTTGTCCATTATAACTACTTCAATGGGTAGCTTATGGGCTCTAAGCATCATTCTTTGTCAATGTGAAACAACTGATCCCCTTTAATACAACCCCTGAATCCCATGTTATTAACAATGACTATTACTGCTGACATCTGTTGAATTTTTTTCACATCCGCCCAACAAATCTCAGTAAGTTTCTACAAAGACCACATACAGACCTGGAATGTAGGAGTTCTGTCTTGCTGGCAGGGAGCGTTGTGATGATCCACCAGTGAATAGTCCTGACCCCTTCATTCCCGATTCCTCCTGCACAGGGCCTTTGAAATTGTTCATGGACTCTTTACGTTTAACAGGTTTACTTTGGTGATAAATGTTTGCAGTTTTTGGATCCATCAATTCAGCAATATAATCTTGATCTGACCACACTAGTCCTTGTACGAAAGCATCAAATGCATTTGGTCCTCGTCTAGGCAAAAGGGACAAAAACTTTCGTGCCTTTTTCATGTGACCACCTTCCACCTGAAAAAGTAAGATTTGTTGATTGATAAGATGTGATCTATGTACTGGTAGGCAAACAAAAAAAAAAAAAAACCCTGTTTCTCATCGGAGAAAATTTCAAAAAATGGCCGCATGACCAGACTTTTTTTTAAACCATCCTGAGGCACTGCCATGTAAATTAATTTCACCAAACATGCAAATGAACTTTTTTTTAAATGAGAAAAAGTTTTGACCTGCAGCTTTTTAAATAACCCTCACACTAATGAGAAACAGTATTCTTTTTTTCGGGGGGGGGGGGGGGGGGGTCTGAGGTTTACATACTGAATTTCAAACTCCTTGCATCATGAAATAATCTTGTCAGATTGTTTTACAGTTAAACTTTTTTTCTGGTCTGAATATCACTCAGTCAATGGCTTTTCTTGGCACAAAACTAGTGACCTTGAACATACCATCATGAAAGTTCTTATACAAATTCTCAGTAAAAATGTTTTCCAACAGCACGAAACTCAAGTAAAAGCATCAAAGCAAATGACAATTTGTATCCAGGCTCTTTTGTATAATGAAAGAGGGAAAGAGGTAACATTAACAGGTCTACAATTGTCTGCCACCATCCATAATCATTTTTATGTTCGTCGCTTTTAGGTATATTTGGGATCCTCGTTTTCAATAGAGAGTAGCAACATATGAGACAAGGACTTTACAAAATTGTTTTGACCAAATTAAAAAATCTGTATCAAAATTCATCAAAATGAGAAATTTATGAAGGTTATTCAATCCACATGTACATGTATCTGTCTTAATATTTAGTCAACTATAACCTGCTGTTGTGAATATTCATAATTATTCCATACAGACATGAAACAAGGACGGACAGTCCTGTTTTCAGCTGAACTTGCATGCATAGACTGCAGTAGTCTCCTAAAACTTCAGTTTTAATATCAGCATGATCGATCAACTTGCCTTTCTTAGAGACTTCTCAGACTACCCTCACTGTTTGTAATTCCAGTTTTCACTCATACAATTCGCAAGTCATTTTTATGAAGAAGTTACAGAATCCACAGTTACTAAGATATGCCTGACATGTACATGTCAGTTTGGCCTATTAAGGTCACTCAAGGTCAAAATCAACACCAAAGACACCCCATAGGTTCTTTCCCATTTTGTGTTCAATAGTAACCATGGCTCTATGATTCACCATTGGTGAAATATTAGCCACTATGTCTGACATTGAATTTTTAATCCCACTTAAGTCACCATCAAAAAAAAACAAAAAAAACAAAAAAAAAACAGGTACTTTCCCATCAGTGTTTAAGTCACCATGGGCAGAGTGTCCAAAATTACTGAGACAAAAGCCAATATGTCAGCTTTTCTGCTATGCATATTTTACAGTTACAATATTAACATGTACTCACTCAGACTGATGTATGTTAATTTTGATATTTTGTTAGAAAAGAGGACTGTGACAGTCCTGTGCTCTGCTGACCTTACATATATATATAGAGAGAGAGATTGAAGTGGTCTGGTGAACTTTAGAATGATATCAAGATCACCCAATTGTTTGCAAATCTAATTCTTCATGAATACATTCACAAGTCAATGTTTAAATCAAAAGGTCACTGAAGGTCAAAATTAATAACATCAATTAAAGAAACCCCATTTCCCACTAATGATTAATTGTAACCATAGCCCTATGATCAATATTACTCACATATTGGCTGCTATGTCAGTTGATATTTCATGTCATTCAAGGTTAAAATCAAAATTAACAACTCGAAAAGAAATCCAATAGGTACTTTCCTCTCAGTGTTTAAGGGGCTAGACCACTTTGTGACTTTCATGTAGAAATATATAATTAGTTCATTTGTTTTTCATGCAAGACTATCAAAAAAAAAAAAAAAAATACAGTTCCCATGCCTATTTACCTTAACACACACCATAAACATAACAGAAACACAACATTTCTGTTCTATAACAGTATGCCAAATTCTTAAGGAGACAAACCTCTGTCTTTTCTTAATAAATGATACACACTTTTATTCAGAAATCATTTATTGACAATTGATATAATTCTAATATGAATATCTCAACATGTTATTAGTTGAAGGGTTAACCCAATCTGTTTTTTGGGGGACCTACACACTGTAAGGGAGTCTTCAGCCACTCCCCCTAACAACCTGTTTTTACATGTTGTACGTGACATCAAACACGCGACCGAGCTGAAAGCTAACATTCAGCATTGAACTGGCAACGTAATTCCTGTTGCTAAGGTATTGTTACCATAGGGTATATAAAGTCATGACAAGCAACCATTAGTTCACTTGCTGAGCATCCCATTCCAAGAGGGCGAAACCTGTCCAAGTTAATAAAAAATACTCCATAAATCTCACAAAAAAGCACGATCTATTTGATCAAGCGAGGCTCTCTGCCATCAGGCACTTGCCTGGTCTACTTATATAAGACTATCAAACGCATATATTTTCGGAACGGAAACATATGTCTAAATTTGAATTCAGCATTGAATTTCACATTTAATCACATCAATTATTTCAATTTAATTCTAATTAAAATTAACAAAATTTACATAAAATAAAAAATAGAAAGTTCAAAAATTAACATACAAGTTAGCTTGTAATATCAAATCAAAGGTAGCACCTGTGTCTAAAAAACCTTATCTCAGATTAAAAAGGGCTTAGGTAATTATTTTTATGATCATTGAAATTTTGATGAAATTTTTAAAATTTTCAATAAAATTTTAAAAGCTTTAAATTTGAACTAAAGCCTCTTTTTGAAAAATTTGAGATACAGTTTTGCAGCCAACAATGTGCTCTGTCCAGGGTTCATACAGGTTCGTGAAAAGTAAATTCAAGGACTTTCAAGGAATTTTTCAAGCACTTAAATCAAGTTTTCAAGGACCAGATCCAGCAATAGAACACAAAAGACAAAATGTTTAAATCATCACTTTTCAACCTTCTACTAATAAGACCAATGCATCTTATTCCACACTTATTATTTATTCCAACTATATATGGATCAGACTAAATTTTTGAAACAGGCAGTAGACTTTCCACAAACTTACAAAGAAGCGGATATGTGGATCTGACATATTACCGAAAGTCCCTTTTTAAAGATAAATTCAATATGGATTATTTTATGAGTTTACTGTGACTTATGTAGGCCTACAGTCAGTATGGGCTCTATTCCTGAAATTGACTCTATCTAGTCTATAAAATTGCTACAAATACATATGGGTAAAATTAGACCTAAAGATGTACCTATCCCCATGCACATTTTCACAAGAATGCCCCAGTTTCTTTTCTAGGAAGGTGATGTACTTTGTTACCTGTATGTTTGATACAGTGTATTTGTCCCTGAAAGTAGGCTGTACATGTAAATAAGGCTCACATAATTGGTTAGGCCTGACTTGATAAGAACTGTCAAACCTACATGGGTTCAAAGGGGGTTAAAAGCAAAAAGATACCTTGTAATTTGCACTGTTACATTTTGACAAAGGGAATTTGCCAGCCACTTCAAAGGAAAATGACAACAGAATGTGTTAATCTTGGTGTGATTGAAGTTTATAAATGCTAAATTTTGTGGAAAATATTCATATTTCTTGGGAACTTGCCTCATTGGGTGATGCCTAAAAATAAAATTCAAGGACTTTTCTGGGACCTTTGTCCAAAATTCTGGATTTTCAAGGTTTTCAAGGCCTTGGAAATGAAAGTAGCAAATTCACGTACTTTCAAGCACTTCAAGGACCTGTGCGAACCCTGTCTGTCTATTTTGATCAAAAATAAATGTTTATCTGGAAATATGTTTGAGCAATTTTTTTTTTTTTGTTTGTTTGTTTGTTTTTTTTTTTTTTTTTTTTTGTTTATACTCAAAATATAAAAAATTTAATTGTAATTTAAAAACTAATTACAATTTAATGACTGAACAGTTACAAAAGATCTGTTACTGGTTTTACATTTCTCAAGATGTCTTCTTTCATAAATTATTAATATTTTTATGGGTTCAAATGAAAATTGTAGAATATAAAATATGACATTCAACAGAAACTAGCATTTTCCAATTTTATTGTTGTAAAGTGTTCTAGCCCCTTAAGAGCAATCATGGGCCTAGCATGCAAAAATTACCAAATTATATGCCACTATGTCAGATTTGCTGCTTTCCCTTTCCTACAGTAACAATACTAAAATGTACACATCCCCTTACCGATTTTTCCTAATTTGTTAAAAATCAGAAAATGGCAGCATGACCATATAATGAACAAATCTGAGGGAGATCAAGTTCAGGTACATTCCCACTATCTTTGACAAGGATGCAACATACAATCTGGGAGAAGAAGTCCAATACATGTATTGAGAAAAGACACAAAAATTCTTGAAACAAAAAGAAGAATCACAGCGCCAACTCTTAGACAAAATTATAGTCTAGCGGTTCCCCGATGTGTTCCTATGCAATCAGCAATTGAATGTGTAATTTTGGATGACTATTTAAGATTTTGCAAAAAGAAAAAAATAATCATAAATATCCAAAAATCAAGGGAGCATGAGCATTTGAAAATGGTAGACACAGCCAAGGTACATCCACACAAAGCTTGAAGTAGAACCAGCCAATGGTTCTGAAGAAGTTGAAAATGTCAATCTCTGGGCAACAGATAGATGATGGATGACAGATGAACTATGAACATTGATCAAGCACATCACCTCAGCTGACTCACACGTCAGCTGAGGAAAAAAATTAGAAGAAATTGCACTGCCACCTGTTGAACCATTTAGGTCTGAGAGTTTCCAGAAGTGTCTATGTAATTTCAAAGCATTTTGCCAAGTGCTTTTGGAGATTTTTACAGACGTTACCAAAAAGGGAACACCCCTCCCCCCCCCCAAAAAAAAAAATTATAATAAAAAATCTGAAAACCATAGAAGTGTGACTACTTCTAAAAATGGTAGACACTCACCCATAAAGTTCATACCCACTAAGTTTGAAACGAATCTAGCCTACGATCTGGGAAAAGTCATAAATGTGAGTTATGATTGCAGTCCCCACTGGGTTGTACACATCGTAACCAATACCAATGTATGCATGAATACATAAGCACCCCAATTGAAAAATTTGTAAAAAATCAGTGATATTAAGTGTCACCACCTAGTGAACAAATTTGCTTGGGCCTTCCACAAGCTACAGTTCTGAAAGCCTACAGAACAACCTGAGTGGTGGTTTTGGAGAAGTACACATTAGCTTTAACACATAAAAATACGCACCTAAAAAAGCAAAAACTCACAGCATCCCCTGGTGAATAAATTAAGGTTTAGGGGTCTTCAGCAGTGTCCCTATGCAATTTCAATGCAACTGGCCGCATAGTTTTTGAAATTTTTTTAAAACTTTGCCATAAAACTGGAAAAAAAAATGATAAAAAAGTACACAAACCATTCGAGCATGATCATTTGCACAAACTTTGGAGAGACCCACCTAAGGTGCATCCCTATCATTATTTTGACATGGATCTAGTCAATGAATTTGGGGAAGTTGTAAAAAATAAGGATTCTGGATGGACGACAGAGGGATGGACACAGACCATCATACAAGCTCAGCTGATTGACAACTCAGATGAGATCAAAATTAGTGATTCTTACCTCAATTTCTTCTAACATGGAGTCATTCAGCACCCGTCTTTGTTTCATAACTGCGATGAACTCATCAGTAATTAGAAGATTATTGACCAGTTCTACCTGGTTGTCAATTAGTTTGTCTTTATGTGCCCTCTGCATTTTTTTTTATTTCCGTTGTCACATGTTACATGTACATCTGCCTGCAAATTGAAAAAATATCTGCAATAAAGAAAAACCAGAGGATCAGTACACAGTTTATCAAGCAGCTTTGTTTGACCCTTCGACAAGATATATTAGCACCAAATTTCAGCACTAGTATCTGAGTAATGGTTTTGCAGTAGAAGCTGAGAATAGTGAAAACACACAAACATTCTTAAGAAAATACAAAAAAATCCCAGCATCATCTGTTGACCAAACTTAAGTCTGAGGGTCCCCAAAGTGTTCTAACTGAAAACAATTTCAAAGCACTGGCTACATGTACATGTATGTGGTTTTGAAGAAGGTTTTTACTTTTGTCTTTTAAGATCTGGTTGCACAACAAACAAAGGAACTGAACAACAATGCAAAACTATTAGAGCATGATCATGCAAACAACTTAGTGGAGAGCCATTGCAGGTACATACATCCCCACCAAGTTTGATAAGGATCTGACCAACCATTCTGGAGAACAAGTTAAAAATGTAAGTGAGAACAAACAACGTTCTCACCAACCTATCAGCTTAGCTAACTGACAAGTCAACTGACCTAAAAACTATCAAATTGTAGAAATTTTACATGATCCAATTCCAAGAATGCAAATTTATACATACACAGCTTCAATTTTAACAATTATTTACATATGGAATATTCATCCACCAGTTCATTTATTCATGATTCAGACGAGTGGCTTACTGCAGCAGAATCTCCAATCAAGACCACCTCCACGAGACCATTCTGTATGAGGAGCACCAATGTACAGACCGGTTAATAAATCCTTTATTAATTTTTATCTCCAAATAAAGACCACATTTTTCAGTCCCTTAGGGGTCTTAACAGGGAGATTCCACTGTAGTAAAAAACCTGAACCCATATAGTATCGTCTACGTTTAGATGTAACGCTTATATCCAATTGCAAAAAGGGTTTGGTACATGACTCTCAGGTTACTATCTGATCATCCCCATGGGCAAATAGCAAAGAACACAGCTGATGTAAATATTTTCATGATCATGATGATGTATAATTTGCACAAGGTGAAGGGGTTGAATTCTGCATATGCTGTGTATCTACAGTAACAGCTAACCTGGCAACTTGCTGCCAAAAAAATTAAAGGTATTCATGCAAATGCAATCTTCGCAAACTTTTTGTGGGCCAGACTTGCGTATTCCCATTGGATTGTATGGTAACCCTTTCGCCTTTAAACCAACCACAAACGGTTGGCGGTCAAATCTTGTCTGCTGTGGTCAGTGTTTTCAACTAATTTCAACAGTAAAGAAAAATAAGTTTATTGAGAATTGTAGATGACACCTATGAAGACCACATGCCCCACGTCACCAGCTTCCCTTGGCACAGGTTGGGTACTTAGTGCCCAATCCATGCAAAGGAAAGCTGTTGACTAATTTTCATTCCAGGGGAAAGGTTTAGCTAATCTTGATTACACTGGTTACATTTGCACTAATGCAATCATTTTTTCAAGTTACACATTTCGATCCGCTGTGAGAAATATAGTGTTTTTAGAAGCAGTGGTTTTTATGCATTTAAGGTGTAAATTACAATGGAAAACCATCGAAATACAGTGCACAACTCTGGCCCTCCTGTCTGGACTGCTCTCTATAGAAAAGACACGGACACTTTCTTCTCTTGCTCTTTCCTACAATAGCGAGAAATAATTTATTCAAAGTTTGAGATGCCAGGATATGTTAAGTCATCCATACTGACAGGATATAAACTCCAGAGGACTGGGACAGTCCCGTGCTCCCCTGATCTTGGATTCACAGAACCAAGTGGTCCACTGACTTTCAAAATAATATGAAGGTCACCTATAATAATGACCATCATCACTGTTGGAACTATTAAAGTCTCCACTAACACAGTTTGGGGTCATTTTTGAAAATGAAAGGTAACAAGGTACAGCTATTGCCAAGATATTATTAGCTATTCACTGTTTTAGTGTGAAATACAGGAAGTATCTCCCCCAAAGACAGCTGTATTACCCTCGGCTTCGCCTCGGGTAATACAGCTGTCTTTGGGGGAGATACTTCCTGTATTTCACACTTAAACAGTGAATGACGATTTTATCCCATTTTTGATGATGTAATTTCATACCCAAAAGAAAACATGTTCGACCCGCTGCTGCTGCAGTTCACTTCACAGTCCGCCATCATGTTGTCCTCTGCAGCGCGTCAAGGCTTGAATCGCATGACAGAGACTTCTGGTGGCTGATTGATGCACTAACCAGATAGGGAGATACAGCGAGAATACCGCTGTATTCACCGGCCAGCTACGAGAATACCGCTGTATTCCCCGGTCAGTTTCAGGAATCACGATGTATTTCACCTTTGCAGTAATTTATGCACAAATAAGGGTAATACAAAGAGTGTACCATAGCTATTAACCAATCAGAAGCCAAGGATTCTATCAAAAATGGGATAAAAGCCAATATGTCAGTTTGACCTTTAAATGTCACTCCAAATTACCAAACACCAAAAAGAAATGCCATGGGTACTTTCCTATTAGTGTTTAATAGTAACAATGGGCTGGGATCCACAATTACCAAAATATAAGCCAGTACAGTAGTCCCTCCTTTGAGAGACTGCCCCTAGTGCCACCCAAAAGGCGGTTGCATAAAGTAGGTGGTCCCTCAAAGGAGGTATAAATAACATGAAAAGTACTACAGAAAGACCTGACAACTATGGTCTCTCAAAGGAGGTGGTCTCCCAAAGGAGTGGTCTTTCAAAGGAGGGACTACTGTATGTCAATTTGACAATCCAAGGTGATTCACAGTCAGAATTAACAGCACCTAAAGAAATCCCACAGGTACATTGAGAATTTTACATGGCTGAGAGTGGTTTACTATTTTTCTCTCACAAGGGATTGTTGTTGGTAGGGAAAATCACAAGCGACGGCAGGTAACGAGCGATTTTCCACACTAGCAATGATCCAGAGTGAAAGAAAAATAGTAACTCAGTCTCCAGCAATGTAAGATTTTGTTTATTCTATGTTTAATTGGGTACTCATTGCAAAAAATATGCCCTAGGCTTACTTTTAATACCCACTTTGTGTGCCATGTTTGTTTACATTCGTCACAGAACTTTATTCCACGTCATGCATGCATATAATCAACCATTGCTCGCGCACATCTGAAGTGTTTGTGTTGCCCGTGAAATTTTGAGGAAATTGGCTGAATTTTAATGCTGATAAATGTCTAGTATTGAAAATTAAAAAGAAGGATTACTATACTTATACCTTAAATTGTGTAAATCTAATGCAAGTGCATCAGCAGAAAGATTTTGGCATTACCTTAATTCTCGGATAACCGATCATCCAGTGTACACATACAAAATGTCATTAACAAGGCTAGGCAAAGATTTGGGTTAATCAACAGATGTACATTTTTTCAAACCTAGATAATAAGATTGACATATTTTACTACAAGACATTAGCAAGATCAGTTTTAGAATACGAGTCAAACATTGGGAGCCCCTAACATAAAAAAATGATATCCAACTGTTAGAATCAGAACAGAGACACTGCCTCACACCTTGGAGGAATCCCTAGTTAGCGATTCATCCAAGCTCAAACTTTCCACCCAAGAGATCATAGCAGAGTCACTTCAGGACTGAACAGTATTTAGTGATCTGTGTGAGACGTATAAAATGCTGAATGGTTTATACAAAAGTGACTCAGATAGATTTTCTACTTTTGCATCTCCTACTTCAAGAGGGCATTCTCTGAAGTCATTTAGAAACAAGTCAGGTGCACAGTGATACCTTTAAGAATTTCTTGTCCAATGTTAATGCAATAGGGTTGTCGATAAATGGAATACTGTGAATTCATTTTATTCCGCTGTGTTCTTATTTTTGCTTATTTGGCTGATGCTTATAAAAATGTGAAAATAAGAACCCCATGCAATATATTTCTTACATGGCATTGATAGGAATTATAATAAAAATTGTGAATTTAAAGTTTCAGTGAAAGGTCCAAAATGCAAAAACCGTGAAAATTAATGGCCGTGAAAATAAATGTATTCACAGTACTTTACCAGAATGTGTTGTGTCTGCGTCTCCTCTGTCTGTCCTAAAAAAAAATTGAGGTCCCTGCTATATAGTGGAAGGATAAATAACCATTCAAATCAAATTTGTGTGTATGTAAAGTGTCAATGGTTCCCAGGCACACAGAGTTTCTGGCCTTGGGTATATACTACAGAAAGTGTCTATGCTCTCCAACTCGGAGTCCAAATATTTTGGCAAAACTATAGAATACATGCCACCCTCTTTTCATAATAATTACATGCTGATACCTGCAAATTTTTTTATTCTGGAATAAAGTTTCAAGCTTTCCAATTACTATCATTCAATCGCATTACTTATTACAATTATATGAAATCTAGCTTTCCTTTACACAGAGGTTTACCGAGGGGAAATCCTTCATGCACAGTCATTTGTGTGTCACTCAAAAAATCTTGGGGAATCCCCACCTTTAAACTTTGAAAATAATTATAAAATTAGAAAAAAAAAATCTTGGGGGCGTGTGGGGGATTTCCCCTCCACGTCCACCTTGAAAATAATTAATACATTAAAGATCATTGGGGGATATCCCCCCCCCCCCAGCAAAGGTTGAGGATGGCATGTATCTTCTATAGTTACCATACTACAGTTCATTTGTTCTAAGAGACCTCTATGTGCAGCTCTCCATTTAAAAGTCAGTAGTAATACTATTCATGTATCTAAATCTTTTATAATAAAGATGATAATGTCAAATTAAAAAAATAGGCCTATCCTGTTTTGCATCCAACACATCACTATACTTTTGGTACTTCTGAAGTTCCGCGTCTTTGACTTTATTGAGTAATCTGGCTCTCAGTATGGTCGAATTTTATAGGTGTACCACAAAAAACAGCCGAGTCTCCTTTTATATGAGTTAATAGATGGTGCACAAGCCATATTTTCTGGAAGACTGTTCCATGCTGCCACTGCCCACTCCTCTCACACAGATGCTGTAACCAAGTGTAAGCCTGTATTTTGGATTCTAGTCAGGACTCGTGCCCTTTGCGTTTCCATTTTGTATATGTTCCAACCCATGTTGGAATTCCAACATGGCGCAGTCATGTGGGAATGATGCATGATATCTGATAGTGTGATATATGTATTTAGAAATAATTGTATGACATGGTGAACAGTTTTCAAAAACTTTGATGTTAACATTCAAAAAGTATATTTTGAATGTGCAGAATCACCAAAAAAAAAAAAAAAAAAACGCTCATTTAAATTAATTTTGCTATAACAGAAATAGGCCTTGAACAAGGATTGTCAAATGATCCATGGGTAGACTGAGATTTAGCTGGAAATGTCTTCCTCTAGTCTGGATGATCATTGACCTGTTATATTAAAACACACACACACCACTTACCCGTAATATCACCATTTGCAGATAAATCGATACTAACTTAATTTGATTATGATGTACTGTTATGTGATTAGAAATTTACGGCCAGTTCTTGTAAAGAAAAGGTCCAGTTCATTGCCACTACTTGGTACTTGCTTGGAGGAATCATTAACCGTAGAAAATACTAGAACCTTGCCAAGCAAGGTCCAGTGACATTTTTATATTTAATACAAATATTCAAATGGTGTTTGAGCTCAGTTCTATTACTTTTTCTCACGGGACAAGACCCAACTTTCATATCATCAAACCATTTTGCACATCATGATTCCCACATGGCCGCACCATGTTGGAATTCCAATATGGGCCAATCCCACGTTCCAATACTTTGCTAATATTCCAACCTGTGCATATAGATCTGTGACTCTGGTTTGTGTGTTTGCGCTCGATACTTGAAGACAAAGCTTTTCCAGTCCTTCATAACTCAAAACAGATCTTAAAGGAAAGACTGGATACCAAATGATATTGTGACTCGGACTGAAAATGCAGGAGGAACCCAGAGTTTCTTTCTCCATCTATGGGCAACGTGGTCAATGTTTACATCGTTTTGGTAGGCTAAAAGATAGTAGTACATGTCATATGGCCCAGCGTCATGCACCCAACTTACTTTGTTGTTTGGTCTATGAAACCAGTTCAACTCCAGGTTTTAATCGCGACTGTGTTTTGTCCCATACGAATGTACATAACCAGAAAATACTCGGGTTATAGGCATATAAACACAAATTGATGCTTTAGTAGTCTCGTTGCCATCACCACCCAGTCTCTCTGCAGTGGCACATATCCGGGGTTTTCCCATGATGTCTAAAATCGTGCGCAGGATGGGATTTTCCATGCGTCATGACCCGGATACGATACGACTAATTAAGGAAAGTAACGGAAAGTGACTACCAAAAAGCGGAATTTGTCCACAAAAGCGACCGAAAACAAACTAGTTCGAGATAAATATACTTTGAAAAAAGTAGCGCGCTTGCGACCTGTGATATAAATTATTGTGAAATTATTATATAGGCCTATATATTATTCAATACATGCTGGTGAAAATGCTGAAAATTTTGTCTGGCCCCTTACCAGCGTGCAGAGAACAAGAAATTACGAGATGAGCTTAACTTAAGAAAAGAAAGAATGACGGAGAAACAAATCTAATAATAAGAAGAGGAGTAATAATCATCAGAACAAAAGAAAAATGCGTGGGACAACAGTGATGCACCCCGAAAAGCATAATTTGACGTAAATGAACAATTACATAATATTCATGATACCTCTACACATCAGAAAGACAATGATAAATCAGGACATCATAAAGTACTATATACAAATGCGGATCAGTTTCCAAATAAACATGAAGACTTGATTATGATGATAGCAGATGATGCCCCAGATATAATTTTGATTACTGAAGCTATTCCGAAAACGCAGCAAGTTCCACTGACAACAGCAAGATTAAGTATTCCAGGATTCACAACATACACTAACTTTAATCCCGACCAAGCTAATCTAGGTGCAAGTGTAATGAGGGGTATCATGGCTCTTATTGCAGATTCTGTACAAGGGGTAGAATCTACTGCACCAGTCAGTGATTTTGAGGAGCAACTGTGGTTAGATATAAAACTCAGAAATAATGATATATTACGATTGGGATGTGTTTACAGAAGCCCGTCAGCTGATAGCGACACACATACGACATGCACTGAAAAATTTTGCAACTTATTTAAAAAAAATAAGACAGAAAAAGAGACAGGGCAACTGTTGATAACAGGATATTTTAATTATAATGAAATTGATTGGGTAAACAGTTTTCCACAGCAGGTTTGAACCATTATTCACAGACTTTCGTGAACACTGTGCAAGAATGTTTCCTATATCAACATGTAACTGAACCAACACGCTATAGGATAGGTCACAACCCCAACATTCTGGACTTAATTCTGACTAATGAAGAAGGTATGATTAGTGATTTGAAGTACCTACCAGGACTTGGAGACAGGGATCATCTCTGTCTTTCTTTCAACTTAAATTGTTATTCTGATCAAGAAGAAAATGAGCAGCGTAGAAGACATTATAACCGTGCAGACTATAACAAGGCTAGATACATGATGAGTAATATAGATTGGAAGGACCAGC
Organism: Hermodice carunculata; assembly: GCA_964020975.1. NCBI lineage: Eukaryota > Metazoa > Annelida > Polychaeta > Eunicida > Amphinomidae > Hermodice > Hermodice carunculata. The sequence goes on along the minus strand of CAXHWN010002465.1, from coordinate 650,925 downwards.
TAGAGTCTCTTGACTTCATGCCAGCATGTAATAAATTCACAGATTCTTTTGGTAAAATATTGTCAGAGTGCATCCCACTGACAAAAAGCTAAAACAAAGTACAAAAACATTTATATGACGCCCAAAGCTATGAGATGTAAAAGAATGAAGTACGACCCATGGAAGAGATATACTGTGACCAAGGAGTATACAGACTATGTAAGATTTGCCAGATAAACAAATGCCTTGCGGGCATGACAAGAAAGCTGCAAAAGGACTTAGAAAAAAAGCTGGCAAGAGAAATTAAGATAAATTCCAAGGCATTTTGGAGATACACAAATTCTAAGTTAAAAACAAGAACAGAAATTGGGAACCTATTAAATGAAGACGGGAGTATCACTACTACCAGTAAAGAAAAAGCTGATGTATTCAACAATTTCTTTAGCAGTGTATTTACTGAAGAAGCAACTCAGAATATCCCAACACAAGCGCCTCAATATGATGGCCTGCCACTGGACGGTATAGATATTCAGAGTGACACTATCAAGAAAAAAATTACTTGAATTGAAGATAAGCAAAGCTGCAGGACCAGATGGTTGGCATCATCGTGTTTTAAATGAGCTAGCAGCACAACTATGTGAACCTTTAAGTATACTCCTAAGGAAGTCTTTAGACTCTGGGCAGCTGCCGGATTTATGGAAAATGGCCCATGTGGTACCTATCCACAAGAAGGGAAGCCGTAGTATAGCTGGTAACTATAGACCCGTTTCACTGACTGCAATTATTGTCAAAGTTTTTGAATCTCTAATTAGAGATGCCTTGGTGACCCACATGATGGATAGCAGTTTCTCTGCAGATGAGCAGCATGGATTTGTACCAGGGAGATCATGTATGACGCAACTTCTATTAGTGATGGAAGAATGCACCAAAATATTAGCAAATGGTACTCTCCTAGATGTAATATATCTAGATTTTCGAAAAGCTTTTGACTCGGAACCACATCAGCGCCTGATTAAGAAACTGCAAGCGTATGACATTAAAGGAAAAGTATTGGACTGGGTCACAAGCTTTTTTAACAGGAAGAAGGCAAAGAGTGATTGTGGATGGTCATATGTCTGATTGGGCACAAGTTACTAGTGGCATTCCTCAGGGATCAGTTTTGGGACTGATACTCTTTGTAATGTTCATAAATGATATGCCATCAAGTATCACTGGCATTTGCAAATTATTTGCCGATGATGCCAAGGTATATCTAGGTCCATTGCAACAGAGGCAGACGCGGAAAGAATGCAAGGTGACCTGTATGACTTAGAACAATGGGAAGACACTTGGCAAATGGGTTTTAATACGGATAAATGCAAATCTATGCATTTGGGGGGGCTACAAATCCTCAACACATATATAAAATGAATGGAAAGGACTTGATTCAAGTCAGAGAAGAGAAGGATCTTGGTGTCAAGATTGATAAGGAGCTCAAGTTCCATGCGCATTCAGTTTTTGTAGGAAACAAAGCTTTTCAGATCCTCGCAGTAATTAGAAGAAGTTTTGCATGCCTTAATGAAGAGATTTTGCCGATCTTGTACAAGTCATTAGTCCTTCCTCATTTAGAGTATGGATATTCAATTTGGGGTCCACATTTCAGACTTGATATGCAAATCATGGAGCGTGTACAAAGGCGAGCTACAAGAATGGTCCCCACGGTTCGGCACTTGCCATATTCACAGCCATTAAAGATGCTAAAGTTTCCATCCCTATACCACAGACGTAGGAGAAGGGATATGATACAAGTGTTTAAAAAAGTGAAATGCATCGACAGCTTAGACTGTGATAAATTCTTTACGCTTAGTGACAGGCATATTACCAGAGGCCATCGCTTCAAAATAGTCAAACCCCATGCCTTGAAAGATATTAGAAGACACTGCTTCAGCATCCGTGTCATAAACGATTGGAATGGTCTTCCTGAAGCTGCAGTAAATGCCGTAACAATAAATCAGTTTAAGTCCCGACTAGATCAGTTCTGGGCAAACCAACCCTTCAGCATTCCTCACTGAAATCTTGGACAACTTTTTAGTGACATTAATATGTATTTAATTTACTGACATAATATGTTTTCAGTATTGACATTATTTACTAACCGGGATCCTACAGGCATCCTGCCTTTTTCCCCGATTATACGATACTACTATACTACTACCATGGGCGTGTATTTGCTTTGCTTGTACATGGTATATAGCTATATTGTATATAAACTGACTTAATCAGCATCAGTACTGTACAGCATTAAACAAAATAAAGGTAATTAACTATAACAGACATTAATTAACATTTTAGACCAGTATGAATTAAAAAAGTCTGGTCAGTAACATAAGCCTCTCTCTCTCTCTCTCTCTCTCTCTCTCTCTATATATATATATATATATATATATATTTATTTATTTATTTATTTATTTATTTATATTAGCTCTAGTCATTGTGCACATTTTGGAGATAACAAGAAGGGTACAAAATTTGCCACGGCCTGGAGGATGTTGATCCAAGGGATTTCTTTCAATTTACAGAGGCTTACAGAACAAGAAGGCATCCCTTCCATATTTATTAAAGTGTTGGACAAGATTGATATAAGAAAATATTGTTTTGCGAATAGGATTGTGGAAGAATTGATCCGGATTTCCCGAGAAGTTGCGAATACAAAATCAGTGAACCGCTTTAAGTGTTTAATTGACGAGCATCTCGAGCCCAGAAACTGGAATTATATAGGTCAGAGATTTGACTCTCTTTCCAGATATTTGACCAAACGTGGTATCTAAATCAAGTTTTTAGGGCATCGTGGTAAATCATTTCTCTGTCATCCAACTGGGACATCATGCAAGATATTTGGGCCCAGTGTACATGTGTATATCGGGTTCGGTTTTTCGTCAGTTTCGCAAGATGTATTGACAAATATTATTACTTCTTTCATGAAAAAAATGGTCACCATTAGTGCCAGACATGAGGAAAATAAATTTTATCGCTTTGACATTTTTTGTAAGAACTTGTGGTCACTTACGTTCTCCGAAAGTTGATGACGGTGGTGTTAATTTTTCATACCGTTTAGCATGAATTATAAATCACCTTCAAATTGCATTGTGCACATTTGGGATAGGTTTTGTTTTCTAGTGGCGTTCCAGTATAACGCCCAGTTTCTACTTTCGGGTCATGGGCATTTTTTCTTATTTTTGTCAAAAAAAAAAAAAAAGAAAAAAAAAGAAAGAAAGAAAACCCCTTTTCTCAGTGGCATATTCATATTTATAGGTATTCTTTGCCAGTAAAGGTGTTCTTGAAGGTGCAATAGGTTCGTAATTTGTCAGAGTTACGGTCTTCACCTCTTGCATGTCTTGACCAGTCTCTCTGAGTTACGGTCTTCACCTTTTACGTGTCTTGGCCAGTCTCCCTGATAAGTGGTTTGCATGTTCTTTAGGAGCAGTTGTATGCTTCCTACAGTATTTCTTCTGCCAGCATTTTTCTAGACGTTGGTCATATTGAAGTGTTTCAATAATATTTTCAGATTTTGTAGCCAGCAGTTGTTGTTTTGCATTTGGAAGCAATTTTCTCTTCGGTACAAGATACAAGACTGTTAGGATGACGGCTCTGTGTTTTGGCCCAGCATCTGGAACTCAGACACAGTCAAAATATTGAAATAGCAAAATTGCCAAATTCTCCTTTACAACCGCTAAACTTGATTTTGGGGGGAACGCCCAAAATATATCTGCAAAGTTTCATATGGATCTGTTCAATAGAAGTGCTGTCACATTTGTTTATGAAGTTGCCATTGTTGAGAGCTTGAATTGAGAACGGTGCCCAACCTCAGATCCACCTCAGATCCACCGATGGCTGCAGGTAGGATTGAAGTATGAAATAACTTCACGGCTATTTCTATGCTACCATTTATTAGACAATGACCTAGTTTGAATAAAATTGTGGATGCCTTGTCTTTTAGCTTGTTCACTGGGGTATTAAAGTATCCTTGCAGTGTAAATTTAATGCCCTCTAATACAAGTGTGTAACATTAAAATACTACCAACATTTTATAAACAAATACTAATTTCCTCAGCCTCGATGAAATTAAAAAGAATTCGTTATGTACCATATGACTTTTCAAACAAGAGGGCTGTGTGGACAGCCTCTGCTCAGTTGACATAGAGATTTATCACACTTGCGCGAATGCAACTCTGTGAACTTGGGATAGGATCAAGCTCACGACTGCAGTGAGTAAGTTTGATCTTTATGGAAGAACAGTAGCATATGCAGCATCAAGGTCCCAGTTCAAGTGGTTCCCAAGTTATAGCGAAGAGTAAAATTCATGTATGTTGCACTGTGATCCCATGAAAGAGGTCAAGGTCACTCATGTCATAGATGAACATTAACATGTGCAACATCAAGGTCCCCACTCAAAACAGATCTCGAGTTATCAACTGAACGGTAAATTTCATGTCAGTTGTTCCATGAACTTGGGAACGAGGTCAAGATCCAAAAATCACTGGAGCATGACCACTTGCACAAAATAGGAAGAAGAACTTTATTGGCATAAACCTAAGGAAGGTACAACCTAAGTTCAGGGTATTACAATCATAAATTATAAATAAAGAAAGTACAGCTGAATATTAAAATTACAGAAGAAAAAGCAAGCAATTCTACTTCAGGTGCACCCAGGTTAACCCACTACACTATAAATATATATAATACATACAGTATATTAAAAAGAAAAAAAGAAAAAAAATTGTACAGTTCAGTTAGCACCCCAAGACCTGAAACCGCAGGTCAAAAGCATCATTCACAAAGTTGAAAATATGGTATTTGACATCTTCCCTCTTTTGCATTGTCATTAGGTATATAAATTTGTCACTGTTATTCAATCTACCAAACTGGTTATCTATGCTTTGTAACTTAGAGAATAAGTCAAGCCTGAGCTCGGAATATTTTGAACAGTGTAGTAAAAAGTGTTTCTCATCTTCAACCATCCCGGATAAACACAGCTGGCATTTTCTTTCACAGGCAGGAGTTTTGGGCCTTGTATACCTTTCTGTCTCTATGGCAAGAGTATGGGCGCTTATACGTAGATTGGTAAATTTTTGACGTTTCTTAACATTTACATTATCCAAATAGAATTCTCTGTCGAAAATAGCCTTAAGTTTACAATATGTGCGTAATTTGTGTGAGTTATCCGAGAAGTGACCATTTATCTTGTCTGACCATTGAGTTTCATAAACTTGACACAGTTTCTTTAATAGTAAAGACAGGGTAAGCTTGGCATTGTTACCACCGAGATTGTGCCAAGTTTCCTGCATGTCCAAAGTGTATAATATGTCTTTGATATGTTTGATCCAACAGTCTTGACCCTGGGAATAAAGTTGATAATTTTGAAGTAAACATTTGCTTGTTAATGAATTTTCTTTTGTGCTTTGCAGGTGTATCCAATATTTTACTGACTTACAAATTGTTTCTATCAGAAGTGGGTAGCTTCCGAGTTCAGCTCTAACTGCTGCATTTGTAGCTTTTCGGTGTACACCGAGAACGTATTTGCAAAATTTCACATGGGTTGTCTCAATGACTACTTTTTCACACAGGTGGTAGAAGTTGTTTGAGTTAAGTCCTTTCAGTAAGAAGGGACTCCAGGCTTCGCTTCCGTAAGAAAGTATTGGGTTGATTAAAGAGTTAAATAATTTCATCGAAAGTGTTACGTTATTATTTACAGTCAGGGTACTGTCTTAATTTGAATAAAGCTTTGTTGGCCTGGTCTTTTTGTTCACATATATGAAAAGTACATCCTTACCAAGTTTGGCACAAATCTGGCCAAAATTATTTAAGTCATAATCATTACAAGAAATTCCCATACTAAACTTTCCTATTAAAACTTTTTTTTAAAGATCCCCCCCCCCAAAAAAAAAAAACAAATCATAAAAATGTATAAACAAATCACTGGCGCGTGACCATTTACACAAAATTGGTAGAGACTCACCCAAGGTACATTAACACCAACTTTGAAGTCAATCTGACTGACAGTTTCTTCAGAGAAGTCCAAAATGTGAATTACCATTAAAATGCCCATTGACTTGCATAGTAATCAATAGGAAAGGTGCATTTACCAATAGGTACCCGAATTGAAATTTAAAAAAAAAAATAGTTAAACATCAGGAATCCACAGCAGTCCCACCTAGCAGACAATCTTGTTTTACTTTTCCACAAGGAACATATCCAAGTAGTTTCAGTTTCATCGGAGTGCCGGTTCTGAAGAAGAAGTCAAAAGCAGCAAAAACACATATACAAAAAAAAAAAAAAATGCAGCGCCACCTGTTGAGCAATTAAGAACTAGGAGTCCCTAAGAGTGCTCTTGTGTAATATCAAAGCAATTGGGTGAGCGGTTTCGGAGATTTTTCAAGATAGCTAAAAAAAAATTATTAAAAATCCAGACTCCAATGGAGCGTGACAATTTGAACAGACTTAGTAGAGACCCACCCAAGGTACATTAACACCAACTTTGAAGTCAATCTGACTGATGGTTTCACAGAAGAAGTCAAAAATGTGAATTAGCATTAGAATGCCCATTAACCTACATAATAATCAATAGGAAAGGTGCATTTACCGATAATTACCCAAACTGAAAAAAAAAAAATAGTTGAAAATCAGGAGTCCACACCTTACCATTCAGTGAACAACTTTGTTTGACCCTTCAGCAAGGAACATATCAACCAAATTTCAGCTTAATCTGAGTGACTGTTCTCGGGAAGAGGTCGAAAATAGGAATAACACACTAAAATCATTTAAAAAATAGAAAAAAATGCAGCGCCACCTAATGAACAAATTAAGAACTAGTTTTCCCTAGTGGTGTTCCTGTATGATATCAAAGCAATTGGGTGAGCGGTGTCGGAGAAGAAGACTTTTAAGATTTGCCCCCCAAAAAAACAAAAACAAAAAATCATAAAAAATCCAAAAAATCACTGGAGCGTTACCATTTGAAAAAAAATATTAGAGACTCACCCAAGGTACATGTCCATCAAATTTGAGGTAAATCTGGATGATGGTTTTGGAGAAGTAAAAAATGTGAATTCTGGATGCCAAAGGACGGCGTCTCCTTTGAAACTTAACAGCCTCATACACTATTCCACTATACCGACACTGGTATAAACAGATAAATAGTAATACAATTTTTAGCACCATAAAGTTGACTAGAGGTGTTATGAGGTAAAGTGTACTAAGGTATTACCTGGAAGCCACCTCTTCCACTTTACTAGATGATGATTGAAATGAAAGAAATCCTGCAAAAAGTGAGTATGATCATGGTTTTCCGACTTGAGACGGACGAGAGAAAATTCTTTAGGTTGGTTAAGTATACTTTACCTCGGGAAGGTATTAGCTGGAAGCCACCTCTTCCACTATACTGGATGATGGTTGAAATGAAAGAAATCCTGCAAAAAGTGACTATGATCAAGGTTTTCCAACATCAGACGGAATGGAGAAAATTATCTAGGTGGGTTAAGTGTACTTTACCCGGAATACTTTGCCTCTTGTCACTCTAAACACTTTGAGGACTACACTTTGTCATTTCAAGCTCCATCTTGACATTGTTTGATTAATGTTCTTGAGTTAGTGTTGTATTTTTTGGTATTTGGTCACGCCTCTGGAAATATTTCAACAGAGTTTTGTGTAGTTGTTGCTTTTTATAACCTTTGCGTTGTAGTTTTTGTAAAAAGTTCTGACTGTTGAAAAAATCGATAAAAAGTGTGGTGTTCTAGCAATGCGTATCCCTTTTCCGATACAAACTCCATATGTTTCTTTCTCTGGAATGTTTCCTGTCAGATCACGGCAGGAGATAATATCAAATTTGAACTGGCCTCTCTTGTCAAATATTTTTGATACATACTGGTTTTTCTTTATTTCTATATCAAGATCAGGTAAAACAGCTTTTGTATCCCTTTCATTTCGAGAGTTAATATTAGTTCTTTGGGATACATGTTTTTCCAGTTTCCCTTTACTTCATCTCTGTGGTTTAAAGCACATAGGTCATCTACAAATCTTCTTGTGTGAGAATACGATCTTCTTGCAGCTGTAAAATTTGTTTTTACCAATTCCTCCATCCATGTTGATTCATAATAATATAAATAAAGATTGGCAATATATGGGGCTGGATCTGTTCCATTGGTATGCCTGCTATTTGTTGTGGACTCTGGTTCCAAAGCAAAAGTATGCATTGATGATAACGTATTCTATCATTTGAGTACACTCTTGCTCTGTGTAAGATATTCCTTTGCTCTTACCTTTATCAAATTTAGCCTCAGCACCAGATATTTTAATGTACTGACATATGCCACCTCTGAACAAGTCCACTAGAACTAGAATATAGAACGCACGTGATTAATGCTCTTGATATATGAAAACTTTTGCTATTTTGTGAAACGTTTGTCAATTATATTCCATTCTGCTCCTGGAATGTAGAAAAAATGTAAAGCAGACTGCAAATATAACAGTTTCGAAAAAAAGTCTTGTTTGTTAATTTTGAAATTGCTCTACGGATTGCAGCTGTGCTAATTTTTGAAGCTCATTGAAGATTCGGTTTTCATTCTTTCATATAAAATCGTCACTTTTTTATCTTTAACGCCATCAGGTTGGTGCATTGACCGTTTTCACCATTCGCTGTGGCTTGTGGGGTTATTATTTTTATTTACTTTGATTTCGGCGAACTCCTAATTATTCCAAAACAAATTTGAATCTTCATTCGGTATTGTGTGCAGTTAGTCAATGAGACATTGTTAAAATTTTTGTGTGTTTTTGAAATTTATTTAAAATTTTTTTTTGTGTTCTTTCCTTTTCTCCCGGTATGGGTGAGCAAAGTAGTGTTATATGGTTCTGATTTCAGTTCTACACCTGTTTCTTAATATGTTTGTGTGAATCAAGACAGGTTTGGTGACACCACTTTTCGACTTGTTTTACGTTATTTTTATTCACTTGCTTAAGCTTGAATTTCTTTCATTTAGCAATTTTAACTGCCAAATAGAATATTTTAATTCTGCAACTGAGTTGTTTATCTTATTTACGTGTCAATCAGAAACATTCAATATTTTTGAAAGACTTATTTTGAATGTTTTGTATGAATTTTTCTATGTTTCATGGACTGCAACTGCAAAGATTTCTTGATTTCGACCAAATGACTCGATTAACCAACTTATGAACATTGTTATTGGTATTTATAATGGCATGGAACTTGATAAAGAGGCCAGGATGGTCTTCATTGATGTAAGTAAGGCATTTGACTGTGTATGGCAAACGATTGGGTATTGTTGGTCCACTGTCAAGTATAAGGAACAGTTATCAATTTTATCGAATCACTGTCAACGCGTAATTATAGGTGGGCAATCTGCTTATTTATTCAGCATTGAAGCAGGTTTCCCCAAGGTTCTATCCTTAACCCCTGCTGCCTGTGGTTTATATTAGTTAATGATATCACCGACAACATACTAGTAGTCTGCGACATGAAAAATCTTCGCAGATGAAACAGGCTTCCTCGAAATAATCCATGATCCTATGGTCTCTCCTGAGCGATCAAATCCTTAGGAGGATATACATCTATGGGAAACAGTGCAAGGTTACGTTGGGTGCAGTAAAGTCGTTATCTATCCTTTTTTTATACATGAAACAGAGCAAATCATCTCCTTTTTATCTTGGTGATTCTGTCATTCCGGGGTACACCTCCCACACACATTTAGGCTTAACTCTTTTTCAAAATATGGGATTATCATATCAAAAGAACTATTGAAAGAGCTGGAAAACACTATCATTGTCTAGACTTAAACTTTAACTTTCACGAAATACACGTAACACATTTTATAAATCTATGATACACCCCATTTTGGAATATGGTTGTGCAATATTTGACAATTGTACGAAGGTGACGTGTAGCCTCCTTGATTGTACCGATGCTCTTGTCAACTCGCTGGAAGGAGTCCAGTATACCAAGGAGGGTAGAGCTCTATCCTCCTTGAGTGTACGGAGCAGCTCGCATATGTATTGGTGCTGTGAGGTACACTCCGCGTAATTTGCAATGAAATAGGCTATCCTACTTGGCGTATTGGTGCATGCCTACAGTAAATGTAAGAAGTCGTCGATGTCTTGGTCAACTTCAATTTAAAGCCCAACGATTTGGCAAGTCTTTTATTCCCTCAACGATAAAACTTTGAAATGATTTACTGTCAGATACGTTAACATATAGACGAATTTAAGCTTCAACCCAGACCCCAAAACACGCTTTCATCTGTTCACTACATGTATGCGTCTGAATAATATTCTTATGGTATGATATCCACTAGTATCTTAGAAGCACTGCTCAGACTTGGAGTATCCGATCGCAACCGTTGTTGTCAGAAATTTAATGTGGTCGAATCAACAGCATGTTCATGTTCCTCCCCTCACGAAACATTCTTTTTATTATTTTTGGAATGCCATTTTATTAAAAAAACAAAAAAACAAGCAAACTCAAAAAGTGACTAGCTGCGCAAGATCTATAATATTTTTGGCACCGAGTGTCAATCCCTCTCTACTAGCTCATGCTGCCGGTGACATACTAATAACTAAAATAACTCACAGAAAAAAAGCAGCGTTTCTTCGGAAGAAAATCTCGAAATTGTTGACGCGGTGCATAAATTCATCTATCAGACTAAAAGATTTCTATAGTGCTCAATGGTTATCAAGCTTTTTCCTTACATTATGGAACCCCTAACACATTCACACCCCTAACTCTACTGTAAATGGACCTGATACTCATACCTGCCAAGTTTCAAACCTTACATCTGATCCTGCTCCTTTCATCCCATATATGCACCCCATTTCTTACTTCTTCATCTAACCCCCTCCCTACAAATGCCCTTACTCCATGGCTATTCTTGCTCCTATCATAAATAACTTCTACCTCACCAGCTAACAGTCGGTACGGAACTATTCAATCAGCAACCTGAACTGCAAACTCATCTACGTGTACCTGCACCTCTTTCCATCACTTTAAAGTATGTTTGTAGCACTGACTGTCCCTTTATAGAATGGCAACCTCTCCCATCTTACTGATGATTTTCTTTCAATCTCTGCATCCTCGTGAACAAACCATCACCAACCACATCCAGTCTGTCTTTCTTCCAATTATTGTATAGAACACGTTTTTCTTTCTTAGCATCCTGAAAATCCATGCTCCATGAACTACACCTACTAACACGAATCCCTTAACCAGTGTTTCTTGTTAAATACCCCCCCCCCCCCCCGCCGATAGCCATGCGACATCGCTTTACAGTTATTAACACGCACAACCTACCGGAATTTCCGTTACAGTTTACTTATTATCCATCTGGCTGCCATGCTCAACCATATTCTTTTCAAACACTATTTTAAGGAATGATACAATCTAACCTGATTTCTTTGTTCCTCCTTTCTGACGTACTTATTATATATCTGGCTGTCACACTTAAACTATATGCATGAATCAATAATAATCCATTATTGTTCCCTTGTTCCAGACCACTTAATCTATATCTGCCATGTTAAAACTATTATACACACACACACACACACACACACACACACACACACACACACACACACACACACACATATATATATATATATATATATATATATATATATATATATATATATATATATGTATATATATATATATATATATGTATATATACAGAGAGAGAGAGAGAGTTTGAGCATGACAGACATACAGCAAGTACGCATAAGTTAGAAGGCAATATATATATATATATATATATATATATATATATATATATATATATATATTATATATATATATATATATTATATATATATATATATATATTACCCCGCTGAAGACACTTTAATTTATTTTGGGCTAATACAGCCTATGTCGAAATTCTAGAGAAGAACGTGTGCAATACGGACAATAGTACTTCCATGTGTATATAGGTTAGACAGTGGCAGGTTAGCTTGTGAAGAGTACAAAGTTCGGACTGCGGAATAGGGTAATGACTACCAGGAAGTGGTTCTGGGCAAAAAGGACCCAAATACAATATTATTTTTTCCCTTCTTATATAGCAAAAGATGTTTTTAATCAACACTGTAAGCCTGAATATTTTTATTTGTCGTTTAATACGATTTACGTGTAGGATCTACCTCCCATATCAGATCTCGCCCCATACCCACAAATGTAACCTACCATTCCCACTGGCTCAACCCTCTATCGTAACAAAGTTAAAGTCACCCACTACAAAATTTTCCATGCTTACGCAAATCTATGCACAATAATTAAATATATGAATAAAGACTAAATAATTATCCACCGACACAATATGTATATATTTAAAGCCAAATATATTCAGCATTTGGATGTTATATGAAGTACATAAGTACATGTACTTTCATAACTACATTTCTTACTGGTGCTTCCAGTTCAACTGCTCTTAATTGGCAAAACACCTGCGCAATGTGTCCACCATAAAGAAGTAACATCTATTGATTCAGTACAAAAATGTACGTATTTAAAATAGCCAAGAAAGTAAAATTTGTTTTAACTAACTATTTAAAAAATATATAATCACATTGCGCACAAATATAAAAAAAAAAAAATGTGCATAGTGTATATGCTGCACTCCCTCATAAACTGTCAAACGAAAGTATGCGACATTTCTGGGACTGGTTCCATCCATTTTTCATTAAACATAAAAGGCCACAACATGGAACTTAAAGAATAACGCTCTAAATATATCAGTCATGGACCATCATTTATATTTGACCTAATCTCAGGCATACAATGTAGTATCATTTCCACGCTAAGGGGGGGGGGGGCGGGGGGGACAAAAGTGCAATGTCGTCTGAAGTTAAGCAGTTAACCGTGATACTGATACGAGAAGACACCAAAATTGTCTGTATAATTTGGTTAGTAAAATGGGTTTCGGAAGCAGCAACCGCGTGCAATATCATTTTTAAGTTGTTTTAAATATGCCCTTCACCTCTGTCTGCGTCAGAATGCACCATGCACTGGAGTCTCATAATAAGAGGAGCGACCCGCACGCTCCCAAACTTTGGCAGCTCGGCCCTCGCCTCGTCTATTTTCCCCAAACTCAAGCTACGGAGGTAATATCATTTCGTTGCTGTTTCAGTTGTTTTGTGTAGGTCTATGCTAATCTATCGATTCTGGAGATATTTGTCAAGATACAAGATTCACATGGAGATTTTTAATATTAAAATTTAACCTTTGTTGCGCACTTAATTACCACTTCAGCCACACATGCTGCTATGTCGTTTATGAGGAGTCACACTTGTATTCCTGACTTACTTCCACATACTGGTGCTTATAATTTTTTTTTTTTTACTAATTTACAATGATTGTGACGTAATCACATTGGTATTTTTCAAGCTCAGAAAATGACGTGGATTTTGATGCTTTTGTATTTGTGTGGACCAGGGTTGTAGACTGAAAAAAAACATAGGCCTAAATCGACTTGCAATAAAAAAGTCCGACCAAATTCATTTGAAATTCTTTAATTCCAAAACTTGTCAAAATGGTCATAAGTTTTTGGAAACTTTGTTTTAAAACTAAAACATGACTTGGGCAAGCTTTGATTTAGCCCGAAGATACCCTGAGTGATAATATACATGGCCTTGTACACGGAGGCCAGGACAAATTCTCGACATTTTCACATTAGCATGTTACACGGACCTCCATGCTAGTTCACCCGTTTACATGGTTTTCTGACCATTGTATTCTGTCATGTGACATTAAATGTCAACAGCCATTTTTCAGTCCCTTTAATACTGTCAATGAATACAAAACAACGTTAGAGCCTCTGCCATGTAGACCCTACTGGAAAAACGCTGACCCAAAAATATTCGAATTTACGCTGGAAACCGTGTGTAAAAATGATTTAGATATATTCATGGCAAAGACATATGGGGAGACCCGCGGTGATATTAATCAAGCTGTTAACGATCTCAATTATATATTTAACAAAGCGGGTAAATTAGCTTTGAAATATAGTTCTTCGAAAAAGCGCAAAAAGAAACAATTACCAATTTTTGCCAGTACAAATTGTTACACACTTTTCCGTGGCTTAAAAGCATTGGCCCGACAACTATCTTCTGATCCCCATAACTGTTCTTTACGACAAACATACTATGCCACACGCCGAGAGTTCCGCAAAATGAGCAAGGCGTGCGAGCGAAATTTTAAAAATAATCTCATTAACTCTCTGAGCAAGCTTCAAGGAGTCAACCCTAAGGAGTACTGGAAACTCATTAAACAGTTGGGAAATGTAGTATGCCCCAAATCAATCCCGTCTGAAAAAATAGATGCAAAAGTATGGTTAAATCACTTTACGAGAATCATGTCAGATGAAACGAAAGTAAAGGGCAGTCCCATGTACGATCAGGTTAAAAAGAAATTAGATGAAGCAGTGGTCCCCACATTTTCCGAACTCGATTTTAAAATTAGTAGAAGTGAAATAAAATATTGTATTGATGAACTAAAAAATGGTAAATCACCGGGCAAAGATGGAGTATTGAATGAGATGATCAAATCCTGCAGAGATACATTACTTCCTGTACTAGCAAAGCTATTTAATATATTTACATCTGGTTGTTTTCCACCTCCATGGAAAATAAGTATGCTTACACTTATACATAAAGGTGGATCTGCTTTAGACCCTAATAAATACAGGGGCATTTCTTTGAGTAGCTGTTTATCCAAATTATTTTGTGCAGTAATGAAAAAACGTTTGGACCACCATATGAAAAAAAAGGGACACAGCAGTAATTTCAGATTGGGTTCGTAAAAAATTGTCGCACAAGCGATCACATATTTGTCCTTCGATCTCTTATAGACAAATATGTCAAAGTAGCGGGCAAGCAGAAATTCCTTTACGTATGTTTTATTGATTTACAGAAAGCCTTCGATACTGTGTGGCATGATGGTCTATTTTACAAATGTCTAAAATATGAAATAGGAGGATTTATGTATAAAATTCTGAGAGACATGTATGACAAGTCGTCTATACAGATAAAATTCAATTCAGGATTATCCGAAAATATATATCTAACCAATGGCGTAAAACAAGGATGTGCTCTTAGTCCAACGTTATTCAATTTATTTATTAATGATTTACCAGAAATTTTTACAGATGATTGTGATCCAGTTACATTATACAAGGAAAAGCTGAGTTGTCTTCTTTATGCAGACGACCTTGTACTCATTTCGGATAGTCAGAGAGGTTTGCAATGTTGTCTTGATAAGCTCTATTCATAATATTATTGTCAAAATTGGAACTTAAATATTAACGTGGAAAAATCTAAAGTTGTTATATTTAATAAGGCTGGCAAGAAGATTGTGAGACGATTTTTTTATCGGTAACCAAGAATTGGAAACATCTAACAAATTTACATATCTAGGTCTTGAAATGACGTCAAATGGAAATTTTGCTGGAGCTGTCAGACAACTATGTGAAAAAGCAAGGAAGTCTCTTGGTCGCTTAAAGCGAACTTTATTCAGTGACATTGTAGATATTCGATTGCATCTTGATTTCTTTGATAAACTTATTGCTCCAATCTTTCTTTACGGGTGTGAAATATGGGGTGCGTATACAATTTCTCCACTAAAATGTATTGGTAGGGATGATATTAGTGGATATTTTAGGACGGAGTTTGAAAAGCTACATCTGAGTTTTCTTAAGTACACTCTGGGAGTGAATTCAAAAGCCTCTAATATTGCTGTACTGAGTGAGCTCGGAGCATATCCATATTCGTTAAAAATAATAAAAAGTGTTTGTAAGAACTGGCACCGCATAAGAAATGCTGATTCACATGAACTTTTATACGATGCTTACAAATGTAATGTTGAATTGCTGGCATCGAATAACTCGACCTGGTTGAACATTATATCAAAACTACAATGTCGCTAATTAGCTGTAATGATATTTGGAACGATGACGGTGATGAATACGGGGAATTTTCACACAATTTAATAGAGAAATTATTAAAAGAGAAATTTATACTTCAATGGCAGAATAACTTCCTTAAACAAGCCTATCCAGATAAAAAGTTGAGAACCTATTCGAAATTTAAATCAGATTTCAAAATAGAAAAGTACCTAATTGTATTAAAGAATTTGAACGAAAGGAAAAACTTGACCAGATTACGAATAAGCGCACATAATTTGAACATTGAAAAGGGTAGACATAGAAGGCCAGTTAAGGTTCCCATTGATGAGAGAATTTGTGATTCGTGTTTGGAAGTCGAAGATGAAATTCATTACGTTGTAAATTGCCAAAAGTTTAGAGAAGCCAGAAATAGATTATATGATACTCTGAGTAAATTTATCGTAGATTTTGACCATTTATCGTCCGAAAACAAATTCATGAAACTTATGAAATGTGACGAAATTGAAATTATATGGCAATTTACAAAATTTATATCGGAAACAGTGAAAATCAGGGGTACACTATAGTACTCTAAAGTCATTTAAAACCTACAATACTTTGAGGTGTTTTTTTTGGGGGGGGGGGGAGCTGCCCCTAAGGCATACATATCAGGGACTGTTGTAATGTACTGTGTTGTATTGTACTGTTGTGGTATAGTGTATTGTTTAGTGTATTGAGTTACAGATTACCATTTATTGTATTTATGGTGCAGTAATAAAGTCATTCATGCCACGGAGTACTCTTTCACAGAATCCTATTTCCATCCCTAAAACTTAATACTTTAAAATTCCTCAAACAAACCACAATGAAAAGCTCTTGTATAGGCTTATTTTTTGGCTACTTCTTGAGATTCTAAATTTAATGCACAAAGATTATGAAGCTCCTCGTGTAATTATTACCGGAAATCTTTAAGAAAGATTTTAACAATCTAGTAAGCAAAGCAAAACAAACAGAACAAAAAATAAAGACAAACACACTAACAAACCAGAAAACAAAGATTTGCTTGAAAGCAAATTTGTCTGTGTGAAAGCTTTGCATGTTTTGATAGCAATAATGGTCTTTTGAATTCAACATGCTGTGCGTTGCCATTCCATAGTGTTAGTTCATATACATAATCAAAGGAGACAGAAGAATATCTGTCCCCAATCTTAAGCCCCATATGAAACAGTTTAGCTTTCACATGCTAATGATATATTTGCACACATCTGTATATGCTTGTTGATTGTGCCACATTTTGATAGCCAGAATAGTTTGAAATGCGATTTGTCAAATATCCAGGACCCTCATGGCACTGGAAATTGCACCCTATCTCCAAGCACTTTTTATACTTTCTTTCTTTCTTTCTTTCTTTCTTTCTTTCTTTCTTTCTTTCTTTCTTTCTTTCTTTCTTTCTTTCTTTCTTTCTTTCTTTCTTTCTTTCTTTCTTTCTTTCTTTCTCTCTGTCTGCCTATCTGTCTTTCTTTCTTTTTTTCTTTCTGTCTGTCTGTCTGTCTGTCTGTCTTTCTTTCCTTCTTTCTTTCTCTCTTTCTTTCTTCCTAGGCTTTTGCTTCCTCAGATAGCTATCTTACAAAAACACATTTTGTGCTGATGAATTCATGAATATGCCCTCCTTTCTCTTAAGTTCCTTGTTGGAGGATGGGGGCAGCACATGATCACAGTTATTTATGAATACCTCCAATTTTGGAACGTATGAGTCCTGGTACGATCTTGCAGTACAAATGAAGACCATACTGTTTGTGTTCTAAACGACCGGCTTCACTCCATGTATGAAAGACAGAGGTCTCAATTGTAATGATAATTATAATCCCCATGAACTACGTACCTATTGCAAATACAAATCTACTGTCGGGATAGAATTTTACTTTCTACAAAAATTGCCAGTAAACCAAAGAAAAAGACATAAATAAACTGAGAACAAGTGCACATACTTTGGCAATAAAAACCGGCAGGTACACAAGACCTAAAACCCCTGTTGAGCAACGTGTTAGCAAATCCTATAACTGGTGATATTGGGGATGAAAATCGTCTTGCATTATGAAGTTTTTTACGCTATATTTGAATATGGGTTTGATGTACTTAGATATTAATATCACACTGGTGTCTACCTGTCTCAAGATCAATACATGTATGTAACCTTTTTCTCTGATATATTTGCATGTATGTATATATAATTTTTGTTGTTTCTGTATTGTGCTGTCTTCTTAGACTACACCTTGTGCCAATAAAAACTTAACGTTAATTCTTCCCATGCATGTGAACATAGCATTTTACCGGCAATTGATGTGATGATATGCATGATCCAAATGCTACCATTCTGCTCAAGTCAGAAGTGGAGACACTAGTTCTTCAACTAAAGTAAATTTAAACGTGTCCAGTGTAGGTAAGCGCCCATTCCAGAGAGAGCCGGTCCTATTGGGAGAGAAGAACTTTATTGGCATAAACGTAAGGAAGGTACAACCTAAGTTCAGGGTATTACATTCATAAATTATAAACAAAGAAAGTACAGCTGAATATTAAAAGCTCGGAATATTTTGAACAGTGTAATAAAAAGTGTTTCGCATCTTCAACCATCCCGGATAAACACAGCTGGCATTTTCTTTCACAGGCAGGAGTTTTGGGCCTTGTATACCTTTCTGTCTCTATGGCAAGAGTATGGGCGCTTATACATAGTTTGGTAAATTTTTGACATTTTTTAATATTTACATTATCCAAATAGAACTCTGTCGAAAATAGTCTTAAGTTTACAATATGTGCGTAATTTGTGTGAGTTATCCGAGAAGTGACCATTTATCTTGTCTGACCATTGAGTTTCATAAACTTGACACAGTTTCTTTAGTAGTAAAGTCAGAGTAAGCTTGGCAATGTTACCACCGAGATTGTGCCAAGTTTCCTGCATGTCCAAAGTATATAATATGTCTTTGATATGTTTGATTCAACAATCTTGACCCTGGGTAGTATGGCTGAGCATGTACATTGATATCTTCAACATCATTCAAACATATACAATATATACACAGTGACAGTGTGATAATGCAAGGGGTAACTAGGTGAATTGCAGAACTGTCTTGGGTGGGTTTCTGCCTGCCTGCCTGCCCCCACCTCGCTTTCGGTCGATTTCTGTTTCCGGCCGTCCATTGTGGTCATTTTCTGTTGTTTTCTGAAAATGGACATACCTCCCCGGATGTCCATCGTCTGCAAGAACTAAAATTGGAACATCGTTGACGTTCGGACGTCCAAGCAGTCAAGACTCAAGGCACAAGGTAATAGATCTGCCGTGCAGGTGTATCGCTGAATCTTGTTTAGAAAAGTTTCTGGTAAGCAAGTTTTCCCAGCAGTTTCGCAAAGCCATGTTTCAGTAAAATATCTCCGTGCGAATGGTAGGCCTAGTAGCATTCCACAGGTGCAAGTCAGACCAAAAGCGAAAAAGAAACTGTTGCAGCTTGTGCGCAATGCTGGCATTGAATTTTAAAGAGTCAAAGACCTAACTTAGCTGGGTGTATATGGGACCATTTTGTCTGAAGCTCAAAACACGAATAGTTAAAGCGAACAGTATTTCCCAGAGGTCTAACTTGTTACACATGTAACTAAGTTGAGACAAAAAAGTCCACTAGCAGCCCACCATTACTACCTGAGACCTCTCACTTATCTCCGTAACCATGGTGATGCTGTGGTTACCATAGTTACGCCCATTTGTAACCTCCCAACTTGCGAGGTCCATGCATTCTCAAATATCAGTACACATCTGCTTCAATACAGAAACGACACGCATACCTATATACTTTTTTTTCTGGTTTTTATTCCATATATTTTAAATAGATAGATGGTTGGGGTTCTACTTGCATGGACACAGTCGTCATTCACTCGTTCGCATAGTCCGCAGCGCCGTCTGGGCAAGGTTGAGGTACTAAGCGAGATCTCGCGAGAGATGGACCTCGGAGGTGTAAACACTATGGCGGAGAACATAAGCGTGTCAACATGGGCTTTTTGCCCTATATTTAAATCTACTGTACATGTACATTGAATGTATACAAAGATGTATGTTTTACACTTTTTAATACAAATTTTGTAGTATGATATATTAGTATGTGTTTATGATGATAGGAAAACATTTATAATTTTATTTTGTAGGTATTTACTTAGTCTTATTCAAACTTAGGCAGCATATTTTGTCACTTGACAACTTTCATAAACTCTTTCATACACATTTGTAATAAGTCATGCATTGTAAATGGTTCACTTTTCAGGTCTTGAGATTTATGAAAAGTGATTTGTCTGTGATGTAGTTATTTAGAATACTATCTATCACATAGATAGGGGGCACAATGGTGGCCATGAAACTGTGGTGTGATGTTTACAGTTTCCACATTTGATATACATTTCAATGCGATCTTGTTTATTACTAAGCAGTTCACAATTTCAATGCAGTATACATGTTCTTAGGGTGACTTTGTCAAACTCAGGCTCCCAGAACCAAAGAATTGCATGCATTTCTTGTGGTCATTTGTGAAAGGTATGACAATTTATTTATTTCTGTGATGCAACTGTATTTAATAAATTTATATTTGTAGAATATCCTGTTTTGTTCATTATTACTTGTTAAATCCATTTCCTGGAGAATGCAATCAAGTTCTACAGTGGAACCTCATTAATTTAAACTTATATATTTGGTTCCCCAGTGAACTGTTCCAGTAAGTGAGGCATTTGGGTAACTGAATTATTATTGCTTGGAATGACCAAATCTGTTCCCAAGGACGTGTGTTCAGAACATGAACATTTGGATTAATGAGGTCCCACTTAATTGTGTAGTGTATATATATATATACATGACCATATAAGGAGAGAGAGATCAGGATACCTCTTATGCATACAGAGATGCCAACCATTGTCCACTGTGCAAAAGAACAAAAATGTTGATTTCCAGTGCCTGTATCAAATATAGATGGTTAATGTACACACAATGAGTCCGTCTGCAGGTCCAGTATAAGTATTTCATTTCTCACACAATTTCTGCATGTTTATATAGGCTATAATATACATAAATATTTCATGTTTTTCAATTTGAGAGTTTCTGGTGATGTCATAATAAATTTCTGCTCTCAGTGAGTCCATGTACAGCTTCTGTATATTTGATTTCTCTCACAATTTCTGCATGTTAATATAGACTATGACATGCATGAATACTTCATGTGTCCCATTACATAAATAATTTAAGAGCTTCTGGTGATGTAACAATACATTTATGCTCTCAATGAGTCCATCTGCAGGGCCAGTATAAGTATTTCATTTCTCATACAATTTCTGCATGTTTATATGGGCTATGATATACATAAATACTTAATGTTTATTAATTTAAGAGTTTCTGGTGATGTCATAATAAATTTTTGCTCTCAGTGAGTCCATGTACAGCTTCTGTATATCTGTAGATCGCCATGGTCCTTCGTTTGGGAACCTGAGAAAAACTGTACATTGTCCACGTATACCACGTTCGTGGCTACAGCCCCAAACAGCACAATAATCATAACCCATGCTTAAAAAACAACATAAATCCTTGCTTCTTGTTGCGTACTTAGGCTACTCTCACTATATAAACACGCACAGCTGATTCTTGTTTACACCTCCGACCTCTGACTCTCGCGAGATCTCGGGTAGTACCAACTCGCCACCCAGATGGCGCTACGGACTATGCGAATTCGTGAATTACCCTTATATCTATCAAGTGATGTGAAGTTGGTACCTTTCACGACGAAGTTTACAGCACTTAGTTCAGTGGGTACACAAGCACATAAAGAGCAGGTCATTGTTCATGTACTATATATAGTGGATAACATGGTGCCTTGTCACTTAGCTGTGCCAACTGTTACAATGGGTTACACTATAGCCAAACACAATTACTGTAATTGGCCTTTTACTTAGATCAGTTAAAACTTACCAGCCAATATATAATCCATTTTAGTTAAGACTTAGTTTTGTGTGGAGCTTGCCAATCATTGATGAGCCCATGCATTTGCATGTATGAACCAGGCGGTTATCGGACAATTCGTCGAAATCAACTTCACCGTATAGTCACTTCATCAGAGGTTAAAATTGGCGACTGTCTGAATGGCCATGATGACAACATGTCGAAATCAATTTGGCCGTCTGGTCAAACTGGTCGCGATCAACTTCAGTGAATGTTCTTCTTGTCGCGATCAACTTCGGCAAAAGTTCCTTCGGTTTGACCGAAAAGACAATTGGTTGCATGTGCGACCATGGGGGCTACAATTTCAATGGGTTGATATCAAACTGTGAAAAAAAGTGTGCCTGCATACATGAGTCATGATCTGTTTTCCATGCCTTTTTTTTTGGGGGGGGGGAGGTTCAGTCTGCTCTCTATCGTCGACCAGTCAGCATGGCTGAATTTGGTGCCAGTTTAGATACCGGTATTTTTTTAACTGAACAAGAGTGAAAAAAAGTTGGCACGTTGTGTTCACATGATCACTATTCGGCCTCAACATTGACCTGGCACCCGTTTCACTACCGATTTCTAGCGAAATGGCCTCACAATTAAGTTACTTTTCCACCAAACATCACTTTGACCATTCTGATTTTCGACCGAGTTGATTTCGCAGATGTTACATTGCGATGAAGATGACTATCGCCAAAGCTGTGTAGTGACGAGATTACTTTTCAACCAGATTTAACCTTCAGCAAAGTTGGCCTCTGACGATGTTGATTTCGACGAAAAGTCCTAGATTCAAACCAGGCCAGGGGTATGTTTAACCCCAAGGGACCTCCCCATGCTAGCCTACAGAGCGTGTGGAGGTCCCTTGGGGCTAGGGCATTATGCAGTTACCTGATGACAGACTCAGACCCCATAGGCGTCTGAGTCTGATTGTCAACAGGTAAATTACTGTAAATTGCTTTAATTTCGCTGTATTCTTATTTTAGCTGATTTAGCTGATGGCACAAAACCGTGAAAATAAAAACCCAGCGAAATAGTGTTTTAACGTTTTTGAATGGGAATTATGTCCAAAAACAGTGAAGTCCAATTTTAAACTACAGTGAAATGTCAAAAATACAAAAATCACGATGGTTTATGCACACGAAAATAAAGTTACTTACAGTATGCAGCTCCCTGCATTAACCTACCAGTCAATCAGTATTCCTACAGCACCCCACCCCCCCATCCCCGGGGGGGGGGCACATACTCAACATCAGGGTGTGTCTGTGCCGCCGACATTTTTATACAATACCCTATCTTAATCCTACACCAGATGTAAAAAGGTTTCTTAATGCTGTAATGTGTTGAAAGGAGTGATGCATTGGTGCAGTCTGGAGACCAACATTCCAATTTTAACCCTTTCCCCCTCAAACCAGCCAAAACCGGCTGGTGGTCAAATGTCGTCTGCTTCAGTGTTTTCAACTAATTTCAACAGTTAGGAAAAACAATTTGACTGACAAATGTACATGAGACTTATCAAGATCACATGACCCATGCCAAGGAAAGCTGTTGACTCAGTCTTAACTCAAGGGGGAAAGGGTTAAACAAGTTTTAGCATATTCTTACTTCCCACAAAAATCCCCCCAAAGAACTTACTAATTATATCCTATATCTCCAGTTTACTCAAATAATAAATTGTTACCCCTATCCTAATCATGCTGTGCACATTTTGGGGGGCTTTTCTAATCCTGGGAGTTGGGAATAATGAAGACAGGGCCTTTCCTGTGGCACATACCCAGTACAATCCTACATGGGAGTACCCCACTGGGCTACAGCTGCACAGACATATGGTTAGGTTAACCAAGGAACTGCAACAGAGATCACCTCCACTGCCCTGATATTCTATTATAAACTAGTCCACAAACAATTACCAGCATACTTTATTGACAATTTACTTATAAATAATAAACCATGCATATCACACAAGAAATCAAAATAATATTTTTAAGACAGGAACAAGACTTGGTGGTACAAGAAATTGTTTAAGACATGAACTAGTGGTTACTTTGAGCAACATTCCCAACATTGTAAAAGATAAAGTACACACTCATAGTAAATCTGGTTTTTCTTTTTATGCGAAAATGCACTATGTTAATAAATACTCTGTTGTTTGCTCTAAGCCAAACTGCTATGTATGCAGTACACTTGCATAACATTAATTAATTCACATTTAATGTGCATCATGAAATTTTAGGATCCATTCCATATATATATATAAGTTCACTGACACTTACCTGGAACATATTGTTAAAGTCAATGCACCTGTGTTAATTTAATTCTCAAGAAATTTTGTCAAGTCTTAACTATTAGCAAGGTGGCTCCCATGATAGCGGTGTTCCTCGCCTTAATGGGAGTCGCCTCACCTACTACATACATGTATTGAATCTCAAATTATATGCTTATGTATATGTGCGTATTACGGTGAAATAAAAAATTCTGAGTCTGAGTCCTAAGTTCACAATACATTGTACCACTGTCAGAGAATATTTGTTCCCCCCCCCCCCCATTTTATCTTAATTTTCAACATGATTTCTTCTGCACAATGACATCTACAGAGGGTGTATGTGTAAGGTATGTTAATGGATGTTTTACACAAAATATTTCATTTATGTTGTGAGTTGTTTCAAAATTCCATGTTCAAATGACGCAAAAGGGAAAAGAAATACAGAAACTAAGCTAAATTAAAACAGCATAACATATATGGACCATGTATATTTGTGAATATTACTTCCCCTTCTTGCTGAATGAAATTAGAATGTAACAATTAAGAATTGAAATTACAGAAGCTAAAGTATAACTTAAAAATTGAAACACTGGGACCAAATATTTGCAGAATATTTGTTCCCCATCCAAATAAGGTATATGGGTGAGATGTGATGGGTTTTTTTTCTCAGGCAAACTGTTATAGATGAGGACTTAAATTACACCGCAGTGAAATTTGATGCTCAAAAGAATAAAAATAGGAAAAAAGCACAGAAAGTAAACTGCATTTATAAAAATTATGGTGACCATATATTTGCAGAAGATAATATATATAATAAAGGATGTCTTTAAAGTTTTTACTTATATGTGAATAGTATGAATAGTTGAGTGCTTAGAGCATGAGGACAATATTTGCAAGAATATACATAAGATATATAATAAAGGATGTTTTTATAAAAATAATACTTATATGTGAATAGTATGAATAATTAAGTGCTTAGAACAGGAGGACAATATTTGCTGAATATTAACCCTTTGAGTGCCAGTCACAGCTTAAGCTGTGCTGATGAAGCTGGATTACTGTAATGATTCCAGATTCATATTCCTCATTAAAAGACCTTTCATTCAAGTACCAGCATGCCTATGTTCCCAGTGAAAAATTGGTCCAGGTCAACAGCTTTCCTTGGGGCACTTTCCACGCAATGCGCGGAAAGTGGCCCAAGGAAAGCTGTTGACTCAGTCTGTAAATTGGCTCTGTAAGAGTTAATTCCTCATCCACCAAGGTACAGATACAAAGAGTGAAAACAGGTGAAAACAAATGTTAATGGGTAGGAACAAATATTTGCAGAATATTGGTGCCCCACACGGAGGGAACAAATGTTCATGGGTAGGAAAGAATATTCGTTCCCACGGGGGAACCAATATTTGCCAAATATTTGTTCCTGGGGGAACCAATTTTTGGGGGAACAAATATTCTTTACACCTGCTAGTCATTCACTTGCTCTGTCCAAGTGCAACGCGGTTACATCAATACATGTTTTACCTGTCAGCCCACATTTGGGTCCTGTTAGGTGCCAACCAATCCGCAGTAATAACTTTACATTACGATGTGGCAACCCCCTTTGCCTGAGGGGTAATGGAACCCCTGTATGACTGTGAACATATGATTAATAATTAATGTTTTCATGGGGAGGATGCTCCCCACAGGCCATACACCCCTTTTGTGCGGGAGACCCCCACACCCCTTTTTCACTTTATTATCCTGTCAGAAAACTTGGTGGACGTTGGTACATGTATGATCGATGACTGAAAAGTGCAGTGAGAGCCAGGCAGTGATGATCCCATGTGCTCAATGTCTGTACTTTTAAGCATAATGACAAAATGCTAGCTAAGGAACTGTGAGGGATCCCAGGCTCCATACCTGGCCAAACCACAATTGGTGTCAGGGTGAACACAAACATGCACCAACAGGCTGCTGTGGCTGAGGGTGGTTTGTTGTTGGGTTCGGCTGGCTGGGAGTCGACAAGGGTGGATGGGTTAATGTTGTGCTTTTTGTGACTT
The DNA here is from genome assembly GCA_964020975.1 of Hermodice carunculata. NCBI lineage: Eukaryota > Metazoa > Annelida > Polychaeta > Eunicida > Amphinomidae > Hermodice > Hermodice carunculata. The sequence goes on along the minus strand of CAXHWN010002465.1, from coordinate 624,732 downwards.
GAGGCAGGAAGGCAACCTGCAGGGTCAGTTCAGTGCTATCACTGGGCATTCCTTGGTCCTTGGGGGAAAAAAAGGGGAAGGAGTGGAGCCCTCATGCTCAACATCCGGATTTTATTGTTATGGCAAAACACTGGTTTGGTTCACAAAGATTACAGTTGTGTGAAATTCTTTGACACATATAGTATAGCCTGATATAGTATCAGTTTGTAGTGTAAATTTTTGTGACAATTGTACACATGTGCAGGCTTAGTATACTATAGCCTGATTTATTATTACTTTGAACTCAGCGCTGAAATTACGTCCGTCCATCTTTATAGTCAAGTAATGTACTTTGTAGCTGAGCAATGTACATGCAGCCAGTCAACTGTGTACATGCTAAGTATGAAATTGCCTGATATAGTATCAGCTTATAGTGTAATTTTTCTGGCAACTGTGTATATGTACAGGCTGAGTATAATATAGCCTGATTTATTATTACTTTGAACTCAGGGCCTAAATCACTCCACTCTTGTATTACTGATATTATTTTTGTATGTCATATAGGTCAGCATTGACCTCTATATCGTATGTTAATAAAATTACTACTACTATTACTACTACTACTACTACTGTGAAATAGTTTAATACATTATTATGTGAATATATACAGTAGTACTTGATATTTGTTGCCACCCTTTCTGCCAAGAAAAAGTGGCGACATAGTACTAGTAGTAGTAGTAGTTTTATTGACCACGGTCCAAAACAATACAAACAAACAAAAATACATATATACGGATCATACAATAATCACTCAAAGAACACCAATATGTCATTGATAACTTTGAAATCATCTAAAGATTTGGCTTGTGATAGACACTCTGGAAACACTAAACTTTGTTTTCCATACTTGACCCTAATATGCTGTACAAGAGGGCAGTACTGCATAACATGCTCCTCATCCTGCACACTTCCACAAGCGCATAGCCTGTGGTCCCGCGGAATGCAGGCCCATCTACCTGTCTCCACCTTAAGCCTATGTGCAGACAGGCGGACACGTGAGAACGATGGCCTTAGATACTCAGGTATAAATGCGTTTATATCCTTTGTATATATCTCGTGTACCTGTAGTAAAGAGTTAATTTGCCTGTAAGTCACATATTTTGACTTCTCAGACTCAGACACCCGTTGCTTGACTTGGAGTAAACTGTCCCCTATTACGTCCTTCAGTTGAAGTAATGAATTCAGGTACGAGCTCGTGCTCGTACCACCCGATCTCGTCAGCTTTATCGCGAACATTAACGGGTCATCCTCCATTGCGTTCCTCTCACTGACCATCCTCTGAAAAAAAATCGCCTGCTTATACTTGACTAAATCTTTGAGCAATGGATACCCTAGCTCAACCAAGCACAAGTCATTAGTTGTCTGTGTTCTTACACCCAGTAAGGCTTTTAACGCACTCATATATATACTTTCTATACTCCTTGCCCAACATTTAGCCAACTTTCGCATCCATACAAAATAGCTGCCACAAAAGCGGCATCTAGAACCTTTCTTTTCACACTGAATGGCATTTCCGGGTTCTTGCTGAAAAAAGATACAAGCTTCCACAAATGTTTCTTCACGGACCTAGCATGTTCTCTCACAGCTGACACTGTGCTACCGTCACACGTAGTGCTACCGTCACACGTAAATATACTACCCAGGTACACATACTTCTCACAATGTTCAACTTTCAGTGTTCTATCCGAACCTACTGAAAGTGGTAATCTTTCGTCAGGAGTTCCATTAACAGCCATGAATTTTGTTTTTGCCTCATTGATGACCATACCTGACTCGCTACAAAACTGTTTTAAAATAACTAATTTCTCAATACATTTCTCTCTCGAGGTGGCGAATATGACAGTGTCATCCATCATTATCAACACATGTAACCATCTGAGAAAATCGTCCCACATACACTTTTCTTTAAATCTGCGGATGAGGTCGTTCACAAAAACAGTAAATAAAAAACATGAGGTTGGGGAGCCTTGGCGGACTCCAATCACTGCTGATATGATTGCTAAACCTAGTACACACTTTGATTCTTTATACAAGGATGCTAGTGCTAGTAACATTACCATGCCACAACCTAAACGTTTCAAAATTCTAATAAGTGCATGTCTAGGTACGCGGTCGTATGCCTTTGAAAAATCTACGAACACAACAAATAATTTACGTCTTTTCCTAAAACAGTAGTCCAATATCAAACGTAATGTCACAATGTGTTCTACACACCCCCGCTTGGGTGTGGCACCTGCCTGTCCTCTGTCCGGAGTAAACCATTTAGAGAGCCTGTTGCCTAATATATAATCATAGATTTTGGCAACACTATTAATAATACTGATACCCCTGTAATTATCACATTTCACTTTATCACCTTTTTTGAATAGCATCATAAGCTTCGCATAAGTCCATGTTACAGGGTAGCTCGTAATAAATACAGTGTTACACAGCGTTGTCAAAAATACTAACCACTCTATAGGTAGTAATTTGAAGAGACCAGGACTGACGCCATCTGGTCTGCAACCTTTTTCTGGTTTCAATTGTTTTTCAATCACCTCAATGACTTCATTTGGTGCAATAGGATTATCTAAGACTGGAATAGTAATGTCTGTGATAGCAACTTCACCCTGTATACGCTCAGCATCGGGTGGGTTCAAGAGTTCTTCAAGATGGTCTTTGAAAGCATCGTCAGATGGCACCTCAGTTCTCCTCTCATCTAATTCCCCATTCCAATTGATAGCCTTCCATAACATTTTACTATCATGCAAATCAATAATTCTTTGCCACCTGTCATGCACAGCAGTTGACCTGTCACCACAGGTAAATTTTACGAAGAAATTGACTCCTATGTGTGAGCCTAGTGACCACAAAAAGCAATACGGCTGTTCACGGCAGTGGTTGCATACAGCAGGTACCACTGTATTACCATTACACTGTATATTTCACATATGTATATATATGTATCCTAAATGTAGACATTAAAACTGCCCTCATACTGCATTTTTAGTCCTGTACCATACAATGTCTTTCAAGGGACATACCGATACCAAAATTAGGGAGGATACTGAAATTGTCCAATTAGAATACATGGAAAATGTTACACTAGCAACAGCCAGTATCTTCCCAAGGGAAATACAATCCCCCATTAAAAGAACATGGAAAGCAGGATATCCCTCACGTTCTATATTTGCGGAAACAGCGACTCTAATGATGTTTTGCGCCACGACGTCACTCACGTTGCAAGGGTGCCTGCCGCAAAAGATGCATGACCTGATAGGACAGCAGTTTAGGCCTATTTCTTTCTGAAGGGGAGGTGGGCTTTTCTCAAACAAAATTATGAACCAAAAACTGTATGTTTTGGCTACTGAATAGGTATGTAGCATCTCACATAATCCCAGGAAAAGCTGCATTTGCCCTTTTCGTCTAATTATGGCATATACATTTAGGATACAAAGATCATCCCATGGTTAATCAGTATCTTACCCTGTACAGTCTCCCCTGAGAGCCTGTATCCTCCCTCGACCCTTCGGGTCTCAGGAGGATACAGGCTCTCATGGGAACTGTACCGGGTAGGATACTGATTTAACCATGAGATAACCTCTAAATATACAAATCTTTTTCACATGTGTGAAATAATAATTTATTTACATATCTGAAAAGATTTTCATATATATTTAAAATTCTTTTATGCATATGTTTAAAAAATTTACTTGAGTGAAATGAAAGCATAATAATGTACAATCATGTAAAACTACATGTATTTCACAATTTGCCATGCAAGGATTTCACATGTAAATCTTTTTGACATGTATTAAATTGTTATTTCACATGTGTAAAATTCTTTTATACATAAATATACTGGAGTTCTTTATGTTTTTAGAACCACTTCCTGGTTGACATCCTATTCTGCAGTCCAAACTCTATACACTCCCGTTTCTTAAAGACGTTTGGTACACTGGTCAAAAGAATTTAGAAATCTTTGGTTTTTGGTGTGAACCAAGATATTGGCATTTGAATCAAAATGCAAGCAAAAATTGGCATGTCACGGTGCTACTTTTGTCGCTAGGTGGCGCTACATGTAAGGACTACAGAAATTTGATAGCAAACATTATATATGTGGGTAAAAGCAAAAAAATGTATTAAGGATGCAAAAATATGCATAAAATAACTCAATATGAGTGTATGCAATGTATATCAAGCCTTTTAACAACAATATGTAGACAAAACATGCTGGAATGTGACTTTAAGTCCATCTCGTTTTGCAAAAATGTATAAGTGCTCACATTATTTTTCAAGTTTGAAATAGAAAAAATATTTACAAATCCCTGAAAAATTGTAGGGGGTTCCCAAAATATGCACTGATTTCATTGATTAACAGAAAAAGATATCATACGGTGCTATTTTTTCCGCAATTGTACAAAGAATGCATGCATGTTGACTTAATTTGTTCTAAGTTCATAGGTATAAGGTATCCATTCATTGTCTAACTTCGATACCATATCAATATACATGTATGTAGGTTAAATAAACGGCAGTACGTCGTTTATTTTATATTCCAGTCATAATATATACTTTCATAGTTTAACTGAGAAGAGGCAAACATTTTAAGAGTCTCTCCATAGTGCAATACAGCAATGTGGAAAAAGAGGTAAAAATAAGAATATCAAAATTATAGTCGCCTTAATACATTGTCGAATGGTAACACCGGCAGCACATTATCAAATATGCCTGTGCAACCTTTTGACGCTGAGGTAATACTGTGGGCCCCCCCCCCCCCCCTCCAGTTGGGACAGCGTTTATCATACGACATTCACAAATGTAAAGTACACTGGCCAAGCCATATCGTTTTTCTGATTCTGTATTTTTAGGGACATTGTTTGTTTTGTTTTTTTTTTACATTCCTTGCATACAAGATTATCGGCTAGTACACTTAGTTCCACTATTCTACAACCTTCATCCCAGTTATAGCTGTCAGTGTTTACATGTGCATGTGGCATTTGGGGGTGGGCGTGGCACTTTCGACGGTGGCTTGGTCAGCGTTCACTGATTGTGTACATGCGTTTTGGTCTACCACTACCCTGTTTCGAGGTATTCTGCCTTGTTTTAAAACATTTAGTCCTTTGTTTTAGCATTTGTTAACAAGCCACCCATTCTTTTTCCTTTTCACTCTTCGTAGACCATCCATATTTCTCAAACGGAACTGTGCAAAATAGGAAAAGCAAACAGCAGCTAGTGCAGGTATCGACAAATACCAGCTCTAACTGTATAGAGACATTGGACCATAAATGGTTGCGCATATCGCGGTGTACTGAAAGTCTTTAAATGAGACACGATCCTAACAAGCTAACCTGTGCCTGTCTAAACTGCATAAGTATGGAAGTACCATGATTGTACATATTGCTTACGTTCCTCTGTAGAATTTTGACCTGGGCTGCATTAGCCTAAATATTTAAAGGATTTTCAGCGGGTAACTACTCAGAACATGTTTTGGAGCTTGTACTTGTACATGTCTCTCTGAGTAGCGGCTCCTTGTCTAAGCTAGATATTCAGCAAATTCAACCCACATAAAAGTGAAAAAAATATGTAGATAAGATAAGGAGCGGTATCATGAAATTGAAAAAAGGTAAGCACGACAGTGATCTTGGCTATAATTCTTCAACCACAACTTACTGGCAGTAACAGTTTATATGTGTATATGTCTCTTCTCTTTTCAAAGATGGTTGTACATGTACATGGAACTTACCCTGTGGGTCTTGGTATTACTCTTGCATCCAATTCCTAAAGACAAAAGAAAGTAATAAATGATTCTGACAATTATCATGGCATCACAGTAAGCACACATTTAGTATTTTTGGAAAATGATTAGACAGTATCACCATGACACGACTGATAATATGGAACTGCTACACAAATCAGAGCTGCAGTTGGGGCTTAAATGCAATGTTTCAACAACCCAATGTACATTGGTACTGTCTGAATGTGTCAACTATTATATGTCTAATGACACCGATGTGAACATAACATTTCTTGATACCACTGAAGCGTTTGATAGGGTGGAGTATATTAAACTGTCCTGATCACTAGAGAAAGAGATATATCCTCCCACTTTAAGACTACTCCTCAATGCATCGAGCCAAATCATTAATGTTGTATGGGGAAATACCTTGACAGGGTTTCTGCCAGAGTGAAATTTAAGAGTACTAAAATACATCATGTTCTAGAGTAAAAAGTCTAAAGATAAAGACTTTATTGGGAATTTTGGGTTATATATACCAAATTTTATTTTTTTGCCAAAATTTTAGGGTAAGCAAAAGTACCCTTGAGGTTTTTAAGGGTATGCTATTTTACCCTTTTTACCTTGTGACAGAAACCCTGCTTGAGTGACCCTTTTATGGTAAGAAATGGTGTAAAGCGGAGGGGGGGGGGGGGAGGGGCACAGTCACCCATTCGGTTTGGGGTATAGACAAACTAATTTCTGGGCTTCAAAAATCACATTTTGGATTTCTCATGATCAGTCATGTTTGTGGGTGTATTGGCTTTTGCCGATGACTTGGTACTACATGTACTCTCTTCCATAATAACAGGTGTCAGTAGACTACGAGACATTTGCTCAGAGTTTGGGAAAAAATTTAAATGTCTTGTTTAATCCTTTAAAAAGCAAATGGTTGTCCTCAGACACTGATTCCTGCCAATCAATAAAAATGGATGGAAGAGTGACAGAAAAAGTTGACAAAATACATCTAGGAAACTGTGGGAGGAGATTCATTGTCATGCAGTGTACATGTACATTGATGTGTAAGTTAATAATACTCATAAGTTAGCAATATAATGACCCAGTTTGGACATGCCTTCTCGTCAATGCAATGTGTTATCCCAATCATATGATGCTACATCTTTTATGGTGCACAGTTATGGGATTACTATAGACTAGAAGTTGATAAATTACTCATTGCCTGACGTAAATGTGTACAACATATATGGAAGTTGCCCTACAGAACTCAAAACACACTACTCCATAAGATATGTGAAGTGAGTCCACTTGATGCACAGCTACATACACCATGTACACAGTTTCTAAGATTCATTCATTACTAATATATATATGAGTGAAAATCCCCTGTTGGGTCTATGTCTTAAAATAATATTGTGGTCCATGATCAGCTGTGGGCAGGTCATTTAATTATTTACTGTGAAAGTACAATATTGGTAGGGATCAATTTTTTGAGGAAAAAAATCTATTTTTGATGATAATATGTTCAATACTTGTGATAAAATAAGAAGTATGTGCCATGTCTTGCAAGTACAGAAAGCAGACTCCATGGTGATTACAGAACTTTTTACAGTGTGTGAGGGGGCATGGACTGATAAAACTCTTTGACCGCAGAAAGTGACTGTAGCCAAATTGTCCACAGGTTGCAGGATGCGACTGTAGTGGAATTCCAAGATGGCTGCCAAATTATGTTATATTTGACCTTTAAAATGACCTTCTGTCTTCGGACTCTGAAAATTATCTTACTAAAAAGTGCATGGTGTACATAAGTAATTTTTATTATAAGATTTGAAATGAATTTTTTTTAAACATTTTTAAATATGAACTGTTGGCTTGTATTAAAAGAAAGTATTTGTATCCTGCAGCTTGCCTGTATAAACTGACAATGTTGGCATAAAGTCCTAAGCAACACAAGCAAAAGCCAATGTTTACATAACATTGTTTACCTTTATTTATTGTGTGTGAGTATTTATATATGTATATGTGTGTGATTGATTCAAAGGAACAAAAATGGATGAATTTTTAGATGGCATAAATGGCAGCATCAGATACATATATCTTGCTTTGCATGTTTTAGGTCTTTAATTCCAAGATGGTTGCCAAATATCATGACCTTTGACCTTGAAAGTGACCTTGTGACCTTAAAACTGACCTTGCAAAATAAAAACCTTGATGTATATTGCTAGTGTGACAGGCCTAGGTGGACATAAATACCATGAGAACTTTTTTAGATACAAAATATAGTATCAAATTGGTCAAAATAGTTGAAAAAGATGCTTAGAAATTTAGTGGCCAAAGGATGACCTGGGTAGAAATGCAGCAGTGAAAGAGCGAAACCACACAGAGTTGGTGCAAATGATTGAGTATTTGTGTGTGCATTAACAGGACTTTTCTGAATGGAACTTGTCCATTTACCACCTAATCATGATGAATTTGTAACACTGTTATTTCTTTCTATTTTCCCATTCCAATTACATGTACTACAAGTATGAAATAAAGGATAACATAAGGTCCACTGTCTTCCCTCCTACACCAGCCATGATCCCTTTGTCCCTGTTATATTGATATCCTTAGATAGTATAATGGCTGATTTTGATAAGTGTTTATCAACAGTCTGGGGTGAGACTGAATGTATTTTAATTGGTCCTGAAAGAAAACTGAAAAAGTACAGCTTTTTCAGTTGTCTATCAAAAATTATGAAATCAAGGCACAAGCTGCTGTGATCATCTATGTAGGATCACTGTTCAGACCAAGATTTATCTGGAGACAGCATACGAAACAACATTATTAACAAACCTATCTCACGGCTAAAATTCCTCTTCAGACAGATTAGCTTTGCAGATCTATACAAACACCAGAAAACTACTTTGCTCTGCCATGATTCAACCTTACCTTGACAGCTTCATCTCCAGCTTGAACCCTGTAATCTCTAAACCCTTACAAGCCAAGCTGCAGATATGTCAAAATGAAAGATCATTGTCATTTATATTACAAAAACACTGGAGGAGCCATATTGGTGCAACTGATTTAAAGACAGTTGGATACCTTAATACTGACTGAAGAGCATCTCAAATAATGATAAATTATGTCCACTTCATTTTCCATAAATGGCCGGCATACTTTTTAGCTCTGCTGACCAAAGATTGCAGAGCTTATGCGACTGCTCATGTCTGTCTGTTCCTCCATAAACTTTTGCTCGTTAGCCCGATACCATCCACAGTTTTCAAGTTAGCCCAAATAACTTTCAGGACTTATAGTGTGTATGAAAATCTAGGCTGAGTTCAATATTGGTGGTGCCACCTACATTATTATGTAATATAGGGGTCAAAATGTGAAAATCTTGTGAACACTCTAGCATCTTTAATTTTTGGCGGATCTTCACCAAATTTGGCAGGATTGTGGGGGAGGTCAAGGTCTAAGGGTGCTATTGATAGTAGTGGTGCCACCTATAATTTGGCAGAAATTATGTGCCAAAATGTGTTTTAAGATGTAAAATTCCATATTTGGAAAAGTAATTGGATTAGACTTGCCAAATTTATATGATGTAAAGACCATGGCCAAAGGTAGAATGTTATGTAATATCAGTGACCTTGACATATTTTTGTGAGGTCACCATGCCTGTAAATTTGATAAGGTGATTTTGTAATGGCTGAGTGTAGCTTGGACATCAATGGCAAAGAGAATTGAGCCTCCAGATCAAAATTGCACTTGATTACATAATACATAAAACTGTAGTTGGTGAGTTACTTTTTGAGTCACTGTGACCCAGTAATTGTGGAGTTTGGCGCTGATTCAAGTTTATCGTTTTTCCTCAATAACACCCCAAGTTATGACCCGGTTTCAACAAACAGACTATATATGGAAAGCTGGATGTAGGGCGCATATTTTGAACATAACCATTTTTTAATTTGAGTTGAAGGTCAAGGTCAAATGGCTAGTTTGAATATTGGGGTCATCTTGTGAATGCTGTGCACCCCACAATTATTGAGATAGGCCCATTTAACGTATAGGAGTTATGAAATGTATAAAATTCTTTATCAACATCAATGTTGGTGGTGCCACCTATAGTATTATGTAATATACAGGTCAAAATGTGAAAATCTTGTGACTGCAGAACTGTTCACAGTTTTCAAGTTAGCCCAATATAATTTCAGGACTTATACGGGGTATAAAAATCGAGTTTGTTTCTGATATTGGTGGTGCCATCTACAATATTATGCAATATATGGGCCAAAATATGAAAATCTCGTGAACAGTCTAGCATCTATCATTTGTAGCAGATCTTCACCAAATTTGGTAGGATTGTGGGGGAGGTCAAAGTTTAAGTTTGTTTTGATACTAGTGGTGCCACCTATATGATGGAACTTATGAGCTAAAATATGTTTTAAGATATAAAAGTCCATATCTTGAAAAGTAATTGGATAAGACTTGCTAAATTTATATGATGTAAAGACAATGTCTAAAGCGAGAATCGTATATAATATCAGTGACTTTGACCTATTTTTGTGAGGTCACCATGCCTGTAAAGTTGAAAGAGATGATTTTGTAAAGGCAGGGTGTAGCTTGGACTTCACTGGCAATGTCAGCACAGCACCAGACAGGCCTATGGGCCTCTTGTATTACATAATCTGGGTGTCCTTGATCTTCTGTCCCTAGGTCACTGAGGACATAAAGTTAAGGACTCACTCATTGTTGTTTTGGCACATGCAACAATATTCATCACAGGAGTTGCACAAACAAGCTATGATTACTTGTGGAGCAAAGTGCCATCAGGTGGACAATTTTTACATTAAGCTTTATATGTTCAGAAGCCACTGGAGGACTCACAACTTTGAAATGCACAGGTGCAATATAGCCATGATGCCAGTGGAGCATTAGGCCCATGGGCCTCTTGTTTTTCAAATTTTAGTCGAGTCGATTACCATCATCATTCCAACACTTAAAGTAGCAACTACAATTTTTTCATTGTTCAAGGAGGAGCAGTACCACAAAGTACTTTTTTTATTGCAGGGATTTAAAAATTTGGGATAACTTGTAAACCCTAAAGCATTAAATACATAGAATCGAAACCACATTTTGAAAATTTGCAGGTATTTATCATTAAAAATGGAAATAACAGTTGAAGGAATACAACCCCCTGAGTCACGTACAAGATCTCCATTTATCACAGTTTATGCACAGTTTGCATCATCTTCCAGCATGTATACATGTAACTCCACAGTTTATATAAATGCACTACTACATGTAATACTTGAGTCACCGTTCACAACATGTAGCCACAAGCACGGTCACCTATATCCATGACTACCTGGTAGTAGCTAGATCTCCCCACTGCTGTCACCTGCCAGAAGCAGATCTCTCCAAAAACAATATGTTGCCTAACTATTTCAATGATATGTTCAACTATCACCAGACACAATGCACTGATAGACCCAGAAGAACTGTAACAATACCACATAGATATGATGCAACAGAGCATAATATTCCTATTTTAACCCCAGTGATCCCAATACTATTTACAAATACCAAAATTAATTGATTGTGTTTGAGACATAAAATACCAGATTTAATTAATGAAAATTACTTACCTGACCTAGTTATGACAAAAATTGATACACACTCCTTGAAAGGCTTCTCACAATATGCTAAGAATCATATTATTAACCACTATGAAATTAACTGTAACATTATTAATTGTCACGTCTGCAACAGATGAAATTAGTCATATGTATTATTATTGTCACTTGGTCTATCAACTTAAGTTTTGTAATCTCTGTTATCATTCAGCCTATAGTAATGTGTTAGAAATCTTATAGCGTATGAGTTTAAATACAGTAATTAAATGTAGTATATCTTTAGGGTGGCCTACATGTCAGCGACTCTTTGGAGTCTTAATATATGGTCTCCTGGTTTTTAAACATATAAATTTATTCTTGTAACACATTGTGTAATTTTGTTTAGACCAAATAAAGCTATTCTATCTATCTATTCTATCTATCTCCACTGCTGTCACCTGCCAGAAGCAGATCTCCCCACTGCTGTCACCTGCCAGAGGCAGATCTCCCCACTGCTGTCACCTGCCAGAAGTAGATCTCTCCACTGCTGTCACCTGCCAGAAGCAGATCTCCCCACCACTGTCACCTACCAGAGGCAGATCTCCCCACTGCTGTCACCTGCCAGAAGCAGATCTCCCCACTGCTGTCACCTGCCAGAGGCAGATCTCCCCACTGCTGTCACCTGCCAGAAGTAGATCTCCCCACTGCAGTCACCTGCTAGAAAAACTAGTATTGGAGATAGCACAAGCTTTCCATTCCCTGACTCTGAAATTGCCTCACAGTGCTCCAACACAGTCTCAATTTTATGAAAGAAAACCTGTCTCAATTTTAAACAAAACTAGTCAACAATCCATGTCATCTTGTGAAGTACTACATGCACCTATCTCTTTTCAACATTGGTTTCAATTATTCATGCACATGTATATGCAAATGGGCTAATCAGCTGAGCAGTTATCTGTTTATGTAAATAAAACGTACAAACTTTGTATCTGTGTGGAATTGGTACATGTATCAGAGGCTTTTCTATATGTTCTCGTGGTTAAGGGATTGATAATGATTGCATGTGCTGTGTACATCTGATGCAGTAATTATATCTGTGTGCAGATGCCTTTCTTTCTTTCTTCCTTCCTTCCTTCCTTCCTTCCTTCCTTCCTTCCTTCCTTCCTTCCTTCCTTCCTTTCTTTCTTTCTTTCTTTCTTTCTTTCTTTCTTTCTTTCTTTCTTTCTTCCTTCGTTCTTTCTTTCTTTCTTCCCTCTCTCTCCCTCTCGTTCCCTTTCCCTTTCCTTTCCTTTCCTTTCATCCTTTCTTTCCTTCTTTTTGCCTACATCTTGTCTGCAGCTTTGCTTGAAGATAACTATCATGGTCGTAGTTAGAAGTCCAAGGTGGTGCATGGGCATAGCCCTATTATTGAAGTTGATCATCTGATTTGGAATATCTTAATATTTTCAAACTTATGCAAATTATTGTGCAAACACAGACTTTCTTTCTTCCTACCTGCTTGCCTGCCTTCCTTCCTGTCTTTCCATTCCAGGTGCCATTCCAGCTTTAGATTATAGGTTTATGCTCTAAACACATCCAATGAACCAACAACAAAAGTTGTGAAAATTTAACTTATGCTAATTCTGGGAACTTGAAAAGTTTAAATTTTGAATACCTTTGAAACTACAAAAGGTACAGCTGCCATTCCACTAATAGGTTTTGTGCAGTATGCACATCCAATGAACCACGAACTAAAGTTGTAGAATTTTAATTTATGCCAATTAGGGATGTTTGAAAAGTTTAAATGTTGAACATTTTCAAAGCTGTTGTAGGCAGAGGTGCCATTCCAACTTCATGTCATAGGCTTGTGCTGTAGACACATCCAATAAACACACACAAACAAAAGTAAAATTTTAATTTACGCCAATTTAAGGGCACATAAAAAGTTTAAATATTGAATATCTTCAAAGCTATTATAGGTAGAGGTGCCATTCCCCATTTAATTTATAAGTTTTTGCTGAAGGTGCATCCAATAAACTACAAATAAAAGTTGTTGCATTTAAATTTATGGAAGTTTTGGAGGCACACAGACAGGTTTTCTTTGAAGCAAATCTTTTTTAGTTTGTGTTATCCCTGCTTGGCTCCCCACCTGGGCACTGTAATGTTCTGTCTATCCTCTCCCATATCTTTTTTGGTAAGAGAAAATTGTACCCTGCTCTGACCTGCTTTTTAAATGGCAAATACAATGAATAATATATTTAACCATTTCCTGGTTAAAGTAGGACAAAGTCCACAGCTGTCACTGGGGGTATTGTGTCCAAGTCAATACCAAAGCACCTGACCTGGGGCATGCTGTTAACAGCCTGATCTGTATTTATCACCAAAGATGTTTTCTGTTGACGAGAAATTGACTTCTTCTCCGAGACCATAAAGCAGATTCATATGAAACTTGGTGGGGATATACTTAGGGTGAGTCTCTACCAGATGTGTTTAAATGGTCACACTCCTGTGAATTTTAGATTTTTAATGATTTTGTGGTTGATTTTTTTTGGTAAAATGTTCAAAAATCTTTAAAGAAACCATCCAGCCAATAGGAAAGGTCAGAATTAGCTCTGAGGTGTGTATTCGCCCCAATACACAACTGAATACACGTACATTTGGAGGGCTAGGGCTGTGTATTCCTATTAGTTTGTATGTTAAAGCAACCGTGAATAAACTAGTCACTTATGTAGCTGTGGATATATGATTTTTGTGAGGTATTTAGTTATGCATCTAGATTTACTGTCTGAAATTTGGTGTTTCTATGTGCAGTAGTTTTCAAGTTATTATATTGAAAATTACTATGTAAAGTAATGAGAATACACAAGCCAGGCAGCCCTCCACTGACGGCAGTGCCCTCTTTTAGGCAGTTCTTGGACCTTCTGTTCTAGCCCTTGCTTATAGGGAAAGCCACAAACAAATGTTTTACATGTAGGTACCACTGTGACTTTCCTGTTGCTTGGCGCGGGTACTTGTGCCGGTATAGCATTATGCACATGGTTATTGTCACGGAAGGATCATTCCACAGCTTTAGTCTTTACGCCACTGGCTTGCTGGAACATCATAATGTATGTGTTATATTGTGCAAAATGCTCAATATATAGACTTTCATGTTGTATCAGATGAAAATTTTGATCAGTTTTGTTGATGGGAATTGTTACATATCTTATATATATACCATACTTGTATTTAAACATACAGATTGGCAAAGTGACAATACTTTCAGTTAAATATCATGTACATTACCATCAATGAACTGATATTCTCGCCCTGCTTAAAAACCAAATGCCCAGTACCCAACATAAATCAGGACCTGAATGTATTTTAGTTGCTTGTTATCTTACTTCATACAATTTAATCTTATCTAGGGTCATATGTCTTGTTAAGTATGTCCTATGTAATTTACTGTCCAAAGCCTGACCGGATTAGTATCACTGCATGTACACTGAGTCAGTGACTGTGGTAAAAGTACAAATAAAATATAATAAAACCAAACCATATGTTAGTGTTTACAAGTAGGAAACTATCATATATAAAGGATCCATTCAAGTTTCAATCCAAAATATGTAAAGATACATTCATAAGAACATGGTCATATTAGGTTAACTGTGGCCCTCTTTTGCCAAACCATATTGCCAGGCAACACAAT
Organism: Hermodice carunculata; assembly: GCA_964020975.1. Taxonomy (NCBI): domain Eukaryota; kingdom Metazoa; phylum Annelida; class Polychaeta; order Eunicida; family Amphinomidae; genus Hermodice; species Hermodice carunculata. The sequence goes on along the minus strand of CAXHWN010002465.1, from coordinate 609,719 downwards.
TATACCTCCACCATGATGAGAGCATTTTAAGGCCACAGACCACAATAATAAATCCTTCTATTTATCATATTAGCATCTTTCAGTCTAAAAAATCAGCATTTTGATATTTTAGAATTCCGTGAACGGCATTTAACAGATAAAAATGTCAGAAAAACATGTATGGATTTTTGTCATATAATTCCCTGGTAGTTAATTTGTGATTAAACTGAAATACAAAACAACACCTGGATGTTTCCTTACAGGTGTATGAACTGCTCTTGCCAAGGTCACATCATTGTCCTTCCCCACCATAAAGTTCCCACCTGGCCTGGAAGACAGTGCACCTGTATGACCACCAATGAAGCAAGTCTGTGATGCAGCAAACCTGACTTAGCTAACGTTATTTAAACAGAAACTAGAGCATGCTAAACACACAGTATTTTCACAACTACAGACTATCGCTGATGGGATGCACAGCCAGCCAATCACAACTGTGGTCTGTGACTGAAAGCAGGAAAGGCTACCTGATCACCAGGAAATAACACTTTTTGTCCCAAACAAATGACAGTATCTATATTTTAAGCTTCCTGTATGCCTTGAAAATATGTAAAATAAGTTCGTTTTTTGTCACCTCGATTGTAATGTTTTATCAGAGAAACACTTTTGGCTCAGCTCAGTTCATGGGTCTGCCCTTCTTCCTCTGAAGTTCTTTGCTGTCAGTTCTGGGGCTGTAGAGAGCTGTAGTCAATATGAGTACGTTTACCTCTTACTGTAATTCAACAAAACTTGTAACGTTTGAAATTATGCTAATTTTTCAAGGCACACACAGATTTGCTATCAGTCACATATTTTCCTGCATGGTGTTACTATCTACTCATGTCTAGCCGAAGTTAAAATGTTGAATATAAAGAATATGTTGCATGGATTTCATCTGAAAATTGACACATATTAAAATGAGAAAATTCAAATTTTAATGTTGGTAATATTTACTTCACACATAGTTTCCAAACAGGGTACAGTGAAATCTGTCTTTAAAGACCACCTCCAGGGATGACTCATCTGCAATCTCTCATCTGACAGGGGGTCACTCATGTATGGTATGAATAAAATGAAAAGTTGATATGAAGCATATTGGCCTGAAAGTTCTTCTGTCTGGACAGGTGTTCTCTCACTGGAGTGGCCTCTCACTGGAGTGGCTTGTCAGTGGGGTGGCCTTTCAAGGCAGATTTCATTGGACAGGAAAAGTGAGGTAAATGGTTTTTTTTTATCCAATCTGCATGGCCTACTTTTCCTTTCTCATCGAGCCAGTATGGCACATTAACTCATTCCATACTATGGTCACAGGCCTATGTCAGTGGTTCTGGCATGACTTGCCAGGCAGTGCCAGAACCACTGACTGAAGATGACAGGCATGTTGGTACTTGAACGAAAGCTCTTTTCATGAAGAATTTAAATATGCAATTGTCCTCTTAAATCTTGGTAAATATATGTAAATATCAGGGACTAGTATGGAATGAGTTAAACATCGACTCTTTCAGTGCCACATTTTTGGACGGAGTCCACAGCTTAAATCCTCAGTGAGCTTTGAGTGTGTAAAACCACACCAAAGAAAGCCATTGACCTGGACCATTATATTTCATGTAACTACAGGCACACAGCTACTGGAATGATAAGTTTTTTTTTTTACAAAGGACATGAAATATGGTGACCTTGTAACTCAGCGGACAAATGATGGAATTGTTTTAAGTAGTTTGACTTTAGTTGCAGTTGGCACTGAGTTAACTCTTTTAAAAAAGTGTCATACCTGTGTTGGTTGGTAGCATACCTGGCGCACGGTCATGTCAATGTGCAGATGTGGCACACAAATTGTACAGTGTTTTCCTCACATTGAAGCATCAAAGGTGGCCCATCTCTCTACTTTTTAACACCTTTCACTTTTTTTCCATAAAAAAATATGTTAATTCTGTTATATTAATGTAATATATGCTAAACAAAACTGTCTGTGCACCTCCAAAATTTGCATAAATTTAAATCCCTACAGCTTGTGTTTGAGGCTTACTTCAGCACAAACCTGTGGGTTCAACTCAGAATGGCGCTTCTACCTATAATAGTTTTGAGCATTAGCAAGTTTTAAACTGTTGAAGTGGCCCAAATTTGCATGAATTAAAAAATGTATTCATAAATTAAAACTCTACAACTTGTATTTGTGGTTCATTGGATGTACGTGCCTCCAGCATAAACCTATAAAGTGAAGTTTGAATGGCATCTCTACCTATAATAATTTTGAAGATATTCAAAATTTAAGCTTTATAAGTGCCCCAAATTAGCATAAATTGAAATTCTACAGCTTTTGTTTTTTGGTTCATTGGATGCACTGACAGTAAAAACTTACAAATTGAAGTCACGGTGAGAATGGCATCTCTACATGTAATAGTTTGGAAGATATTCAACATTTAAACTTTCAAGTGCCCCTAATTAGCATAAATTAAAATTCTACAACTTTTAATTTTGGTTCATTGGATGTGCCTACAGCACAAACCTATACATAGACGTTAGAATGTCACCTCAATCAATAATATTTTGGAAAATATTCAACATTTAATTTCAAGGTGCCACTAATTAGCATAAATTAAAATTCTACTACTTTTGTTTGTGGTTCATTGGATGCGCCTACATCACAAACTTTTAAATAGAAGTTGGAATGGCGCCTCCACCTTTAATAGTTTTGAAGATATTCAACACTTAAACATTCCATGTGCCCTTAAATATCTAGCATTTATAAATTAAAATTCTACAACAGTTACTTCAGTTGTTTGGGCCTTACAGATCAGCTCAACATGAACAGTATGTGATGCTCTATATTTTGTGGAGAACCTAAGTTATAACACAGTTTTGGGAACTTTTTCCTCATTTACTGCAAGATCTAAATTAAACTTTGAAAGCAGTCAGTTTCAGTAAGTTGCCATGAAAACCATTCAACCATGCTGTCACTGGTGAAATAGATGGCTGGGCGTCAACGTGCCTTTGAACTTGGGAACCATCTTGCAGTTCTCTTTTTGGCCCGCAAATTTGGTTGTTTGCTGTATGTAGATAGTGAAGAAACAGCTCAGGCTTTTGATAATCCATCTCATTCCAGCTTCCCACAGGGTGTGAAGTACATATACTGTGTAGCTATGGCAGGTATTGTGAACTTCATCCATTGTTGCCAAAAGGTGAAAATAAAATTTGGCTATTTCAGTGTTTAAGAGTAAGATGCCAATTTATGCCCTGGGGACACTTCTAAGTGTGACTTTTCATCCACACAGAATGACATACATGTATCACAGCCTACATACATGTACAACAGCCTACATACATGTATGTGACTGGCCCCTCTCTGTTGCCAGCCACTATACAGGCTGTGGGGTCCTAGGGGGATGGGGCTTGGGGTACTCCCATTACCTAGCATTTTGGGTGGGCTCTGCAGGAAAGACCGCCATTTTTGACCAAGTGTTGCTCTCAAAGACCTCCCATTTTCAAACCAGCAATCCCTAAAGGCTAAAGGCCCTACATTATTTATTGTTGTTCCCAAAAACCTCCATAAATTGTCCTCAAGCTCAATTAAGGCTTTTTTTCCCTTTTGGGATGTGCACTTCTTCCCCGGGACTTTGTCAGTTCATGTGCAAGTTCCCAAAGATGCCCTATTTTCTAATTGATTCAGCTCCCATCGGGTCAGGGTTTCAACCCTGAGTGGAGCGTATCCACCTTAAACTTATGGGTGGTGCCCCCTTCCCCGGGGGGAGAGGTAGAGAGACATTGATATGTATTTGCTCCTTTAGTTATGTCTCCCCATGCAACGGGGGGACATGTTGTTTTTGCGTCCGTTTCTTCCGCTTCTTCTTCTTCTTCTTCTTCTTCTTCTTCTTCTTCTTCTTCTTCTTCTTCTTCTTCAATACATTGTTGCGTGCTTTGCGGACACGATAACTCAAGAAAGATTTGACTTGGGAAGGTGAATTTTTTTGTGAAGATGATCCTATATGTAACCTTGCTTGGGATTGCAGAGGGGTGACCTTAACTTATTTTTCAAGGTCACATGGGCATTTCGTCTAAAATCGATGTGGACGTGACAACTCATCAAAGATTTGACTTGGGAAGTTGAAATTTTATGTGAAAGTGTTCCTATGCCGTATATGATTTTGCTTGGGATTCCATCTGGGTGACCTTGACATATTTTTCAATGTCACATGGGCATGTCATGTAAAACTGACACGGATGCAACAACTCTACAAGAATTTGACTTAGGATGTTGAAATTTTGCATGTTGATGTACCATAATACCAACTAGGTTGGGATTGTACATGGGTGAACTTGACCTATTTCCAAGGTCACATGGGCACTTTTTAAAAATCATTGCAGATGCATTCGAGAAAGATTTGACTTAAAAGAAGTTGACATTTTGTGTGATTATGTTTCTATGTAAGACTTTTATAAGACCGTGCTTGTGACTGCAGATGTATGACCTTGACCTATTTTTCAAGGTCGTGGGCATTTCATCAAAAATCAATGTGGACGTGATAACTAAAGAAAGATTTGGCTTGGGACTACAGAAAGAAAGATTTGGCTTGGGACGTTGAAATTTTATATGAAGATGTTCCTATATATCATCTTGCTTGGGATTGCAGATGGGTCACCTTGACATATTATTCAAGGTCATGTGGGCATGTCATGTAAAATTGACATGGATGCAACCACTCTGCAAGGATTTGACATAGCAGGTTGAGTTTTGCATGTTGATGTACAATAATACCAACTAGGTTGGGATTGTAGATGGGTGACCTTGATCTATTTTCAAGGTCACATGAACGCTTTTTAAAAATCATTGCAGATGCACTCGAGGAAGATTTGCCTTAAAGAGGTTGACATTTTGTGTGAATATGTTTCTATGTAAGACTTTTTTAATACCCTTGCTTGTGACTGCAGATGTATGACCTTGACCTATTTTTCAAGGTCACACGGGCATTTCGTCTAAAATCAACGTGGACGTGATAACTCAAGAAAGCTTTGACTTGGGAAGTTGAAATTTATATAAGACCTTGCTTGGGATTGAAGATGGGTGACCTTGACCTATTTTTTCAAGGTCACATGGGTATGTCATGTAAAGTCGATAACTCAAGAAAGATTTGACTTGGGAAGTTGAAATTTTATGTGAAGATGTTCCTATATAAGACCTTGCTTGGGATTGTAGATGGTTGACCTTGACCTTTATCAAGGTCACATGGCCACTTTTTAAAAACCATTGCAGACACAGCAGTGAAAGATTTGACTTACAGAGATTGAAATTTTGTGTGATTATCTTTCTATGAAAGACTTGTAAGACCTTGCTTGTGACTGCAGATGTTTGACCTTGGACTAATTTTTAAGGTCTCATGGGCATTCCATCTAAAATCCATGCAGACATGATAACTCCACAAGGATTTGACTTAGGAGGCGGAAATTCTGCATGATTAGGTACCATAATATTTGACTTGGGAAGTTGAATTTTTTTGTGAAGATGTTCCTATATAAAACCTTGCTTGGGATTGCAGATGGGTGACCTTCACATATTTTTCAAGGTCACATAGGCATGTCATCTTAAATTAATGTGGATGCAACAACTCTGCAACTATTTGACTTATTTGGTTGAAATTTTGCATGATTATGTACCATAATATGAACTAGGTTTGGATTGTAGATGGGTGACCTTGAACTATTTCCCCATATCTGTAGATCATTTGAATCGGTATGTCTATTTATAAAAATAAGGGTGACAATAGTAAGGGCGCACGTGGAGACATTTGATTTTCTGTCAGAAAATCAGCCTGTTCCAGTTGATGTTTTGTTTTTCATACGTACAAAGTTTCATGCTCAAGCCAACACTTCAAAGAGAAGCATTAACTTTCCCAGGTCTTAATAATTAGCTTGCTCTCCACTTACAGAGAACTTGGTGCCTAGCAGCCTTCCTTGCAATGCACTTCTCAGCCAACAGATGTCACTGGCTACCAGACCAGACCAGTCTGTTGCCCAACAAGCATACCACATCCTGAATTGAACTTCTTTGCCACCAGATGTCCCCGGCTACCAGACCCATTTTTATTGGCTGCTCTGGAGGGCCAATACTAGATCAGATGAAGGAAGTTAGATTATGGGTGGCAATACTACATCTCCACATGAGCACACTGCCAGAAATCCTTTTCACAGCATCCTATTTGACAACAGTAGCATCATTTTTACGGAAATTTGGGGTTCAATAAGAATTTTTATCAGGGTCATTGGAATTTATGTGCTGAACTTTTCCTATGTATACGTATGCATGCATTCACAAGGTCAGCTTCAGTGTACAACATTCCTCGTGTGTGTAAAGCATGTCCAATAGTACACATGCACCAAATGCCAGAAATCTGTTCTGTTCGCAGAGCATTCCCTTTCGCATTTAAGGGTTTCATCGTTAAAAATGAAGTCCCATAATAATGTCAGATGAATGTCATTTGAATTTACCATATGGTTGTATTTCTTGATGTATGTAAGCATGCATTTGTAAACCCATGTACTTTTTACGACATCATCGTTTAAGCGTGAGCACACTCCTGGGCGTTACTAGGGGTTACGCTACTAATTCAACCCGCAAAAAATGTAAACAAACCAGGTTGCAGTCTGTGCCTTCCAAAGTAACTTATAAACCCTAACACGTCCTATGCCAAATTGTTCCTGACAATATTCGGAATCATCTGAGAACAAGAAAACTTGGTCATCATTGGGAAAATTCTAAGATATTACTGTTTGTACAGCCAAAGTACTGACAGCATTCACGCCGCCTTGCACAGTGACTCGTAGTACTCACATTGTGGCCATGTGTATTCAGTCACTACGCTGGGTATATTGAAAGCTGACCTGTCAATGAATACTGCACACTGTACCTGTCAGTTTCAGAAAAAAATATGTTACTGTCGTCAGAATTATGTAAGAGACAGCCCCCCCCCCCCCACCTTTAAGGGTCATTTCTAATATGCACTCTATAATCCTTCTACCCGGAAGCCAGCCGAGTTACTCACGTAATACCACAAGCAGCCAATGACAATGCTACCTTTGAGCATGTGCATGCTCCTCGACATTATGTACGGCTTTATTACTTTGGTAGATACCAGAATACACCTCCTACTTAGAAATTTATCTTCACCTTAAGGCCAATTTCCTTTTTAAAGGAGACCTGCTGTGGGTTGTGAAGATTCAAACGGCCCAAATTTGCTTAATTTTCAAAATATTCACTCATCTGTGTAAAAAGGCTTAACTTTGTGTGTGGATCTATAATCATGTCAAGTTTGGAGCTCCTAAGTGTAACAATGTCTAAAATTGTCAGAACAAATTTCTGATAAAGAAGAATTGGAAGAAATAAAGCAAGAAATAAAGAGACTCAACAAAAACAGAATGTCTGTGTTGACACACAGCCGTATTTCTGCATGCCTTACTGTTCATGACCTCTGGTCTCAAATCCTGCATGGGGAGGTATTACATTTATGCCTGTCCAATATCATATCTTTTTATTGGCTTTTGCAAGCAGAATCCAGAATAAAACAGGTACATGTGGATAATAACTTGGCATGAAAAAGTACTAGGTGGCGTCGAACATGTTGAAGTTTGATTTAAAGTTAGTTGTCCAGTCTGTCGAGACTCTTGTTCTGAAGGTTTTGTAGCAACGTTCAACCAATCAGTAGCCCAATAAAATACACTTACTGACCCCAGTGGTAAATAATATTTCTCAAGTCCCCTGAGATTCAAAATTTTTTTGTGTCACAGTTTACTCAGACAACCAGTGTCGTGCAATAAGCCGAACCTCTGTACTATGCAATCACAATCAGGTGTTTTATATAGCAACACCAAAGTTATCCCTTGGTCAATATATGTTGTATCACCAGTATACTATCTTTATCAAGGGCAGGATGACTGACGGTTCTTGTATGTCCATCATCGCTGCTGTACATGTCATATGGAATGATCATCTGATATAATGCTGTTTTATGTGCAGGAAAGCTGTTCCGTGACTCACATGGTACGTTGATGACCACAGACATGACAGAGCTCCTGAGTTCAGAGGAAACCAAGCAATTCCTGGTCGACATTCTCCAAATACCCGACTATGAGAAACAGTTCAAGGATGACAAATATAAGCTGCTATGCAACATCATCGTCAGATACCAGGCTGAAATACCATTCCAGTGTATTGACTTACTGGCAGTACCACTAGAGGGCAGACAGAAACCTACTATCAAAAGCGTGAAAGAACGTCTGTTTAGTAAAGTAGGAGGCTTATGTTATGCCAATAATACTTTCATTTGGATGTTGTTAAAGGCCATTGGTTATGATGTTCGTCTGATTATGTCTTCAGTTTCTCAGCCAGATAATCACATTTTAGTTATTGTTAGGGATCTTGTCAAAACTGGTGATTGTTATTTAATTGATGTAGGTTGTGGTTATCCAAGTTTTGAACCTATCTCCTTGGACTTTGAGAAAGAATCTCCAATGTATCAGCATTCTTTCTTGACTTACAAGTTTGTGCGAGTAGGAGATCGATTCTTGCGACTTCATCGCCATGGGGACTTGCGACCAGTGGACCCAAGTGTACCAAAATCAGATTTTGTTGACGGCTGCCGTCGTTTCTATGACTTTGAACTTGAAGAAAGAGACCTTGCGTCATTTGATAAAGACATGGATGATGTGTACAGAAACCCTGCTAGGGTGCCATTTCATACAAGTATGAGGGCTATAATTTTCAGAGACCAAAAGGCAGTGGCATTGAAGGACACTCTGTTGCTGGAGGAAGACCCAAACACCCATAAACTTGTGCCGACGAAGATGAATTCTTGTGAGGAGGTGAAAGCAAACATCCTGAAGAAGTTTCCAGTGTTCACAGCTGACATTGTGGATGGCACTTTAAAGACTTTAAAAGAACTGCAAATTTTAAAAGAGTAATAGTAGAACATTGAATGGTACCAGGTGTGAGAGACAAACTCATAGGCTAGTCCACCAGAGGTCTCCATTGGCCAAGGCTTCTAGAAACTTTATAGCCAAATCAATTTGATCACGAGAAAATAAATGAAGAAATTCAATGAAAGGAGCATATCTGCAAAGTGTGCCAAAATATAATTCTTATTGCTAATCATGACAAAGTGTAGTACTAATGTGTTGTCTGGAAAACTTTATATGAAAGACTTCAACACCTCTAATTTCACAAATGGCCAAGGTTCAAATACATGGTGGACATGGTCGGGGTACATATACAATTGCATGGAATAGGTTTTCAAATCAATTCTCAAAGATTTTGCCAGAACTTGGCTAATGTGGTGAACTTCACTAAAGAAAGTTGTAGATTAGGTTAAGACAGATCAAATTTGATAAAAAATTGAAGGGACAAGTTCTGTACATTTTATAAGCCCTTTGTATGGGTGTTTTCTCAAAGGGGTGCTGGGAGGGAGGGTGCATAATGCATGATGCAATCACTCAATCTTTTTTTTCATTTCATCTGATGCATGGATATATGCAGTTAGACATAAAATAACAGAATGAGCCACTGATATTTACCTTGCATCCCCTCATTGAAAGTCAATGGCACCTCAGGGGTACGTGGGATCTGCCAAGTAGCCAGCCTAAGGGTTGCTTGTGATATCAGCTAGAGGACCATGGTGGACAGGTGAGCAGACCCATCATGATCAGAGAGATGGTGAATTTTATTAGGCCCACTCAGGGCAGCATCTATGCATTTGTCCTCCAATAAATACTGCCACTTTAAGGTTTGGCTTATCAGGCTGCCATGCATTTGCAATATTGGGACAGGTTGTAGGGTTGTTAATCCGGAGATTCATGTGGCTTGAACTCCACTTGAGAAGCCAGTGCTGCCACCTGTTAGATAATTTGGAAAGTATGACAAGTGCCTTGATAATACATTTACATCATAACATGCAATTAATATCTGCATTTATACCGTTCTGGTGGATTTAATCACCAGGAATAGAGTTCAGTGTTGTAATGAAATGATGTTTGATAGCACACCACAAATGATTTAAATTTGGTGCCATAGATTACTGATAATATAAAAATCATGAAAAGCAATTTATTACCTATCTTAACATTGTTATTCCAAGCTGGTAAATAAACATGATAAAGTGCCTAGTGTGTCTTAACTTGACTGATTACAATCATCATGTGGTATTGCCTATTTGAAGACATTTATGTTGTATCTAGCTTTAATACGGTTACCTTTATACTTACATGTTACCACAAATTGTCTTAAGTAAAGTGTATGAAATTGTCTTTGTTTACAAGTTGTAAATTTGGAGCAGTCTGGTGTAATTAAAAACTGAAGAGCTGTTGATTTCTGTGAATATTCATAAATGGGACTGGGATATAGGAATTTGATCATATTGTACCCATATATACTTGTGCTGTGGGCTGATCCTGTATTTTATACAGACATGATGATGACGACGACGACGACGACGACGACGATGACGACGATGGTACATATCTTATGTGCACATGACTGTATAAATACATGTTTATATTATGAAGTAGCTTTATCAGTGGTGAGCTTGCTGTATAACAGTTTATCAACTGATCAAAACTTTTATTCTTGTTCCTGTGGTTATATGAATCAAAAGTTCATTGAATATCTTTTATCAAACTATGTACAGGTATATTTTTTTTAAATATTGAATGACTGTCTGAAACCTCTATTTCAAGCAGGTTATTTGAAATAGACAAGCTGTGATGCCCAATCACAGTCAATGCACACCCCGTCCTCAGGTCATTACAATATATGTGTATTGTGTGATGATGGAAAGATACCTGTGCGTATATAAACGGGCCCCTAACGGTTTTCCATATAGTGTCTAAAAAGTTCATATGAACAAAACCAGTTGAACTAAAAAACCTAAAAAAAACCTTTTCCATTGAAGCCACTTGTCCCAGATCGCAGCTTGCATTATCTGAAAATTGGATTTTAAAAATGCTGTTGATTTTCAGAAAATATTATATTGAACCAGATCAATGTACATTGTATGGGAATTTGGATCACATCTAACACACTTGAACATGTGCTATGGACTGATCATATATTTTATACACACATACTAGAATGATACTTGGTGTACACATCTATAAATGCATCTATATATATATATATATATATATATATATATATATATATATATATATATATATTTATATTCTTGAAATAAGTTGATCAGTGGGGCACTTGCTTTGTGACAGTCCACTAATCAACATTTTCGTTCATGCTCCTGCAGTTGTATGAATTAAAAAAGCTCATTGCAGATTTCATATCAAAGTATACATTTATATTCGTAAACTAAAAAATTACATTATTCTGAAATTGGATTTTAGAAAAATCACTTTTAAAAGCATGACAAAGAACAGATTGATAAAGTTTTACAGGTTATTTTCTTATATATTTTATATGAATAGATGCTAAACGTTGTAAAAGTTGCTGCCTGGAATTGAGAAATGGTGAAATAAAAAATAAAAAGCAAAATTGTTTTGTGTGGGCTCTGTCAACCATACCAGTGTACATGATTCAGTGTTCCCAAGCATTGGTGTCTTGAGATTGTCATATAGAGCCTCATAGTACAGCAGCTTGATATCACAACTCCTGCAGCTGCTTCAATCTTTAGCTCAGCTGACTTGTCAGTCAGCTCAACATTTTAAAGGTTCATCTGTGATCCATCCATCTGTCCTCTAACAACATTAATCCATATTTTCAACTTCTTCTCCAAAACATTCTATTGGCTTCTTTTTGAACTTAGTGGGTGTCTTCATTGAAACTTGGTGGGGATGTGCCTGGATTGGGTCTCAACCAGGTTTATTCAAAAGACTGCGGTCCAGTGATTTTTGGATTTCATATGAATCTTTTTGTTCCTTTTTGGGCAAAATCTTAAAAAATCTTCTCCAAAACAGCCAAGCCAATTGCTTCAAAATTGCATACGGCACTTTCAGGGATCCATAGACCTTCATTTATTTACCATTTAGTGCTGAAATTTTTATCTATTTTTGATTTTTCTTTCTTTCTTTCTTTCTTTTTCTTTCTTTCTTTCTTTCTTTCTTTCTTTCTTTCTTTCTTTCTTTCTTTCTTTCTTTCTTTCTTTCTTTCTTTTGTTCGTTCGTTCTTTCTTTTTCTTTCTTTCTTTCTTTCGTTCGTTCTTTCTTTCCTTCTGTCTTTCTTTTTTTCTTTCTTTCTTTCTTTCTCTCTTTCTTTCTTTCTTTCTTTCTTTCTTTTTTTCTTTCTTTCTTTTTTTCTTCCCTTTCCTCCTTCCCAGCTAATTTGCCCAGCATTTTATTTGAACACTATCATATATACAGAACCTCCACACTTGGTGTGATTATACTTCCATACATATAGTCTGACTTTTTTTATGAAGAGGAGTGACAGTTTTAAAAATTATGCAATTTAGTGCCATTTGAAAAAATTAAACCTTGAATATCTTCAAAACTATAATAGGTGGAGATGCCATTGTAACTTCAATTCATAGGTTTTGGTTGTAAGTGCATCCAATGAGCCAGAAACAAAAGTTGTAGAATTTTAATTTATGTGAATTAGGGGCACTTGAAAAGTTTCAATATTGAATATCTTCCAATTATTTTAGGTAGAGGTGTCATGCCAACTTCAATTGATAGGTTTCTGCTGTAAACACATCCAGTAAATCACACAAAAGTTGTAGAATTGGGATTATACCTACTAGGGGACTTGAAAAATGTAAAACGTAGATGTACCACTCCAACTTCACATCCCACTGGCTTGTCCTTCATCACGTCTCGCATGCCACTTCAACTAGAATCTGTGAACAGTGTGTGGCCCTATCCCTGAAGTTGAAATAATGCAAAGTAGAAGCAACAAAAGCAGACTTGTACATATATATGATAGACAAGACTAACATCCGACCATTATCTGCCATCAGCGGTCAATTACATGTATTATGTACATCACTATAATTTGTAGTTTACACTCATGTCAGACATGACACTTTTTTGCTGCGTATAGTGACCATTTTGTCATCAGTCCATGGTGCAGTGTCAACAGTCATCTATAAATGAATTGAAGTTGCAATAAAAAGGGTGCTAGAATTTCCTAGAGTTTCTCACTACATGAATAAATCTTGTTTGTTTGCTGAGACTGGAGAGTCTGTTTAATGAAGAATTCTGTCTTTCAGTCTGGTATATTATTTCTTTACCTTGAGATTTTTTTTCATGCCAAGCGCCTTATTTTGCCGTTTTTTTTTTGTTTTGTTTTTTTTTATTTCAATTTTCTGTCACCTAGCTTTTCCAATTTTCATTTCAATGTACAAGGCAACCACTTTTCTTTGTATTTGTATCTTTTTGTCCAGAACCACTTCCTGGTCATCAGTACCCTATTATGTAGTCTGAACTCTCAACACTCCATAAGCTAACTTGTCATTGTCTAACCTGTGTACACATGGAAGTACTATTGTCACTTTCTTCTGTAGAACTTCGACATAGGCTGTATTAGCCCAAATAAATTTAAGGGTCTTCAGCAGGTAACCCCTCAGAACATGTTCCTGAGCCTGTAACTGTGCATGTCTCTGGGTAGCAGCTCCTTGTCTAAACTAAATTTTCAGCAAAGACAACCCACATAATAATGAATAAACATGAACATGGCAAATGATGAATTGGCTGAGTAAGTGAAGTTTTGCTTATAAATGCAGAACTTTAGTATGAATACAGATTACCTTTCAAATCAAACATAGTTGCTAAATTGAAAAGATGATTTGCTCCAGAGCCAATCGGTATGTGTGTCTTCAAAGCATATTGGTATGGCAATGTACAACTAGTCCATAACACAGGAGTAGAAGTTAGAGTGACATCTCTATTATAACTTCAAAGTTATTCAAGATTTAAAATATATAATGGCGCTACTTAGCATAATTTAAATTGCTACAACTTTTGTTTTTGATTCATTAGGTGGGCAATGGTCAACAGCCCCCTGCTGGAAGTTGAAATAACATCTCTATCTATTATAGTGTTGAAGATATTCAAGATTGAAAATTTTGAATCCTGCTAATTAGCATAATCTAAATTGCTACAACTTTTGTTTTAAATTCATTACATGCGCAATGGTCAATAACCCCTAGTACAAGTTGAAATGACATCTCTATCTATAATAGTTTTGAAAGTATTCAAGATTAAAATTCCAAACGCTGCTAATTAGCATAGATTAAATTCCTACAACTTTCATTTTAAATTCATTAGATGCGCAATGGTCAACAATCCTCTGGTAGAAGTTTGAATGACATCTCTATCATGCTTTTGAAGATATTCAAGATTGAAAATTTCAAATGCTCCTAACTTGCATGATTTTTTAAACATCTTCATTCCTCTTTATAAAAAGGACCAACTCCTTGTATGGAGGTACAATCATGCCATGTTTGGAGTTTTCACGTATAATAATGTCAGAGAAAAGTGTCCAACAAATTGACTGGAGAAGAAGAAAGAACTTGAAAAGAAGATTTGCTTCACAGTAAATCTGCTGGTGCCTTCAAAATGAGAATGGTTTGAAATGCGACACTTTGCCATTGTTCAACATAATTTATATTTTGTGCATTAGCCTAATTTGCATGAATCAAAATGCTACATCTTTGGTTTTTGGTTCATTGGATGTGGCCATGTCACAAATTTATTAACTAAAGTTTGAATGACACCCACTATCTGTAATAGTTTTGAAGCTATGCAAGATCTTAACTTTGTATATTTTCCTAATTTGCACAAACAAAAACCTACAACTTTGGTTCATGGTTCATAGAATATGGTTATGTCACAAATCGACAAATTGAAGATGGAATGACACCGCCATCTATAACAGTTTTTAATCTATTCAAGATTGAAATTTTGCATAGTCACCTAATTTACATAAATTAAAAGTCGATGACTTTGGATCATGGTTCATTGGATGTGACTATGTTACAACCCAATAAAGTGAAGTTGCAATGGCATTTCTATCTATAATAGTGTTGAAGCTTTTCAAGATTTAAATTTTGTGCATTCACCTAATTTGCATAAATTAAAATCCTACAACTGTGTTTCATGGTTTATTGGATGGGGCTTGGGCATAAATCTATAAATTGAAGTTGGAATGACATCTCTGTCTATAATAGTATTGGAGATACTCAACTTTAAACATTTTTCAATGCCCCTAATTAGCATAATTTGAAATTCTTTGAACTTTCATTTACTGTCCCTTATATTGGCAGGTCTCAGAAACCTATACATGCACATTGAAATTTTGTGTCTATCTGCAATATTTTGGAAAATAAGAAGCTTTAAAAATTTTAATTGCCCCTCATTTGCGTAATTTTAAACATCATGACTATTCCAAACCAGGTATACAATTTCACTGGTAGGTCAGTTCCCAAGGCAAGTTTGGTGGTTTTTGGAATAATTCTGTCCGAGAAAAACTCAGGACAAATTCCGTCATGAAGAAGAATGAAGGAAAGCAAAAAAAAAAAAAATCTTGAAAAAACAAACTGTCTGGGTGCCAACCCAGACATAAATAAAGAACCCAAGGAAAAACAATATGTCTGGCTTGGCACCCAGACATAAATAGGAAAGAAAGAAAGAGAGAAAGAAAGAAAGAAAGAAAGAAAGAAAGAAAGAAAGAAAGAAAGAAAAAGAAAGCAAGAAAGAAAGAAAGAAAGAAGGGAGGGAGGGAAAGAAAGAAAGAAAGAAAGAAAGAAAGAAAGAAAAAGAAAGAAAGAAAGAAAGAAAGAAAGAAAGAAAGAAAGAAAGAAAGAAAGAAAGAAAGAAAGAAAGTGAAACGTCTCTACAGTGGGCACCCTTGGGACCAGAGAAAAGTGCCCACTCCTGTGAGGGTCAGCCCTTCTGGGCAATATGGATGAGTATGTGTGCATGTACGTGTACATTATTCATATATGCACATATACATGTACGGTGTATACATATTATGTTTCAAGGGGAAGTGTATACATACAATACAAAACTGTCTTTCTTCCTTTATTACATAAACAAATTTTAACAGAAACTACATGTACGTGTACTTGTGAACCAAGGTACATGTACCTGTGAACCGAGACAGGCACTATACTGTCTCAATATTGGCTTTGAAGAACAGGCTTCATCTCACTGGTTACAATAAAACAAAGACATAAAAGTGTCCACTGAGATGACACAAATCTACACACTTTCAAAATACACAAAGTTGTGAAATCAGCCATTGAGGACTGGAAGACCGTACTTTGATGGGTCTAGGCAACTCTGCTCTGTATGTAGTCTATTTGTAATAAAGGGTACATTCATTCTTGTTCTGCCTAGAAGCCCAGAGCCTGTTCCCCTTGGGTCTAATAAGCTCAACAGACTGACATAGCCGGAGGCAAAAACAGACAAGTTAGGATACCAGTCTCAGTCATGGTGCACTGACAGCTTGTACGGCACCAGTGGGAACTATAGCCTGCCTGGTACATAAGTCAGCATGGAGCAGATCTGTTCTTGCATGAACAGAAAGAGATTCTCTGCATATTATTGAAAGCCTCATTACACAGTTGTGGGAGTGCCCCCCCCCCCCCCCACATTTGCTACAAGACCCAAGCCTTGCACACCATACACCTAACATGCATGGGTAGAAGGGCAGGTTCAAGCTAATTAATTATGAATGCAAAATGGTTGCCTAGCTACATGGAGGTCAAGCTATAGGTCAACAAGCACTTGAAGGCCTGCATGTGCAGATTGTGGAGAAATTTAGTGAGCTTAGCATGCATTAAAATTCCCCAACTTTTGTTTGCATGCTATTGGATTTGCCAGTTGTCTCAAACATATATGTGTAAGTTAGAACTTTGTGTCTATCCATAATATTGTTGAAGATATAGAGCTTTTAAAATTTTAATTGCCCCTCATCTGCAAAAGTTTAATCATCATGACTAATCCAAATCAAAAATGTACATTGTTACAATACCCACAATTTAAGCCCAACATGAAACAAATCAGATGAAAATTGACCAAGTTATGGCAAGATGAAACATTCAAAGGGCCAAGTGACCTTGGCCTTTGCCCTTTAGAGGATTACATGTTTTTATAAAAATGTGCAGTGTTGCAATACCTACAATTTGAGTCTAACGTGATCAGAAATGGATGGAAATTGGCTGAGTTATGGCTGGATGCAACTTTTAAAGGTCCAAATGACAGTGACCTTTGACCCTTCAAGGTCACATGTAAGTTTAAAAAATGTGCAGTGTTACAATAGCTACAATTTGAGCCCAACATGATGAAAATTTGATAAAAATTGAACAGGTTATGGCTAGAAAGACACCATCGAAAGTGGCCTTTGACCTTGAAATGACCTTTGACCTTGAGATGACCCTGACCATTAAAATGACATTTTGACCTAAAATTGACCTTTAACCTTGACATGACCTTTGACATTTGAGATGACCTTTGCCTTGCTACAATTGAACTCCTTTAGACTCTGAGCCAAATTTACTATAGGATATAAGATATTGAAGATTTAAAACTTTGATTAGCCCTCGTTTGCATAATTTTGAAAGCTTGAATTTTCATTATAAAAAGGCAAGACTTCAGCTATAGAAGTATAATTGTGCCACGTTCGGATTTTCTACGTATAATACTTTTCAAATGAAATGTTGGACAAATTTGCCGAGAAAGAAAGAAAGAAAGAAAGAAAGAAAGAAAGAAAGAATTCCTAGAAAAACAATATGTCTGTGTTGGCACAGAGACATAATAATTTGACTTACCCCTGAACTAGTATGTACCCATCTGGCTAGATAGGTCATATTAGTTCAACCACCCGCCCATGTATAACTGAGGTAGAAACAAACTGGGACTATATATTCAGTCCCAGTTATAGAATAAACAGTTACAGCCAGAATTCTTTTTAAGCATGGGGAATTCATAACAAGTACAGTAACAATGGACATCCTGTACCAGATATGTAAAACAACTCCGCGATGACACCTACTCCTTGCTACGAAAGTCTCAAAAAATCAAGTTCTATTTAGTTGTCAGCTCTTAGTTTATGTTTCAAAAGAATAATCAAGTTTGTAATGATTGAGTAAATCCTGCCAATTTCTGGCCAAGGTCTCTTACAAATTTGCTTTGAAGCGAATCTGATTTTCTTGTTTAGACCTTGAGTGAGCTTGAATTTACTGTATTAGCATTTATGTTGGAAAGAGTGGATTCTGTCACTTTTCATAAAATAACCTGTTAACTATATAATGAGTGAAAACTGATATTACAAACAGCAATATATAGCTTTAACAAAGGTGACTTTGGAATTATCCTGAAGTTCACAAGACCACTTCAGTCTGTGCATGCAAGGTCAGCTGAGCACAGGACTGTGACAGGCCTCTTGTTTTATGTATCGTGGAAAAGTTTTAAAAGAAAATTCTAAGGAACCGCTCCGCTAATTGATTTGGAATTACATAAAGGGACACTTTTAGCCACCCGTGGGACTTGACAGCATTGCATGTAAAGGTCAGCCGAGGACGGGCTATTCATACAGCCCTCTTGTCAACCAACTGTTCATTTTGGCCACTTATGAAATTTTGTGCTTATATTTCTATTGATTACTATACAAGTGAGATGGCATTCTGATACAAATTGACAATTTTTTACTCTGAACAAGCAATGGCTATAGATTAAGCTCAGGAACCCTCAGCTAAGTGAGGATTCTACTGTCACAGTGTCAGCAAGATGAGCTGAGCGTGGACTTTTCACACAGCCCTCTTGTTCTTTGAATTCATAATGGTAATATCTTAACATGTCACATACATGTATGTATTTTTAAACTGAGAAAGAAAGATAAAATACAAATTTTAAGAATTGTACAAGTTTCAGAGTTAATCATCGTCATCATCATCATCATCATCATCATCATCATCATCATCATCATCATCATCATCATCATCTATTTTATTGTATTTTTTTTTTACAATAACTTTCCCATCTAATATATCGTTTTATCATTTTCACAACTGCCTGCAGGTGGCAGCACATTAGTTCAGCTTCTTCACTCACGCTCAGGAAGAGATTTGTTTGATAAGTCTCTTTCTGCAATATGGTTATGGAACTATTGCATTTTGAAATTAGAAATTATTTAAATTCATAACATTTGAAATTATACTGATTTGAAACATTTCAAATTTAGAATTTTGTACATCTTCATAACTATAGCAGACAAACGTATTTTTTAAACAGCATTTCATACATTTCAAAAGTAATACCTTTGCACATGACATTTTGCACGGGGACCAGGTCAAAATCATGTTTTTCCTGTTGTGAAACATCTCCTCTTCCTGTGCAGAGAGCCATGTGAAGATGTTGTTGCTGTTTGTAGACTATTCACACAAATACTCGGATCTACATTTCATCTCACCTTCCCTCCCTCCCCCTCCCCCTCCCAGCCTCAGTAAAATGTGCTGATACATTGATACATTAGTAGCCAACCCTTAAATCGTGTTTTTTTTTTGTTTTGTTTTTTTTTTTTGTTTTTTTTTTTGTTTTTTTTTTTTTTTTGTTTTTGTTTTTTTTTTTTTTTTGTTTTTTTTTTGTTTGTTTTTTTGTTTTGTTTTTTTTTGTTTGTTTTTTGTTTTTGTTTGTTTGTTTGTTTTTTTTGTTTTTTTTTTTTTGTTTTTTTTGTTTTGTTTGTTTTTTTTTTTGTTTTTTGTTTGTTTTTGTTTTTTTTGTTTGTTTTTTTTTTGTTGTTTTGTTTTTTGTTTGTTTTTTTTTGTTTTTTTTTTTTTGTTTTTTTTTGTTGGTTTTTTTTTTTGTTTTTTTGTGGAAAAGTCTTTGCATATATCAGTTGTCATAAAGACAGCAACAATAGCATGAAGTATTTACATAACATAAATGGATAACTACAAAATTAAATGAAGTAGGGCCTAATTATATAAATTTAATTCTCCTCTTGTTAAGTTTCATCATTTTATTTATGAACATGTTACATGTACATGTACATGTACATGTACATGAAAAAAAGACCATCCACTTTTTGGCCTAGGCTCTGGCTGCCCCAGGGTCCACACTGTACGGGCGTCAATTGGAGATTAACCCTTAATAAAAATGGGACTGACACTAAGTTAACAACTTTCCGTCGCATGGGTTGGCCACTACTGGTGGCACACGTACACAAAATTCTTGACCTTTGGCAAACTGTCCAGGTAGGTGTCCCATGAATTGGGTTATAATCCAAAATATACGCATTCTGATGAGTCCGCTAAGTTAAATCTTCCCAATCACTTTTTTGTCAATAAAATATTTTTAAACCAAGTGATTTTTTTGTATTAATGCAAAGAGCATTGGGCATATCAGGCATGTCTTTATTCAGTCTGAGCGTGATAGAGTTCAATCAAATTATCTGGAGTCAGAGACTTGGCTGAATAGTCCTGACTTGGGGCAGGATGGACACTATTTATCCACCATTAACTCAAAATTCAACTAATACTTTGAATCAGATGACATTGAATCAGATGACATTTAACATTGGGGGGGGGGGGGGGCAAAGTTGTAACTAGATGGATTATTTTGAGTTCCGAAAAATGGGGGGGGGTGCATGTAAGGGTTAAAATTAACACAGTTCCAATCAACAGAAACCATTTTAAATGCATTGCCCTGTCACTCTGGACCCGGAGTCTGACAGAACGTGCTGTTGACTCGTTCTTACACGAGTCGCTGAGGGTTAACACATTGGTTTGTATGTACTATGCACACGACTGGACTTACAAATTACATCCTGGTTTTCCCGTTCTGCATCATACAATGTCCTGTCACAGCAGTCACTATGACACAGTGGTGACCTTTGACCTTTATTACTCATGGGAGGCCTCTAGCCAGCTGAAACTTATCTGGAAACAGAAAGATGGGTTGCCATGATATGATATTGCCTTGATCCATATGTTCTTTATGCATGTTTTTCAAAAAAAAAATGTGGGTCAAAATTCTTGATTTTATAACAAACGTGGGATCAAAATAATAAACTTTCATTAATAAATACTGACATGTATATACATCTTCCACTCATCCAGTGCAAAATCGAGTTAAATTTGCCTTTTTTTTTAAATTGACCTTTACTTTTCAAAATGGGAGGCAATATTCAAGGTTGAGTGCATGTTGAGAGTCAAACCTCTACACAGGGTACAAAAGGGGCCCTAGAAGAATAGAAGAATAGAATAGCCAGGCCATTCCTACGGTATACCTCTCCCTATGTACACATATGTCCAGTTCATTACTATGATATAGAGCATACCCCTCCCTATGTAAACATATCTCCCACGCCTTTTTCACAAGGAATATGAATCTAGAATCCTTATTGAGAGCAGTTGCTCTTAAGCAGTTTGACTTCAGTTGTACTTGGTTCTGAAACGGTTAAGCCAGTCAAAGGCGCGTTATAATAACAGATATATGTAGTGCGGGTAAGTGTCTTGAAAGGTTGGAGTTTGAAAATACCAGAGGTTCAAATCAGAATTATTTCAATAGATGCTACAGAATTTAGATGTGGAAATCTGTGAGGCATATAGGCTGGTGGTGTGGGGGCCCTTAATCTTCGAGGTTTTGGCAATTGAAAGGTCCATCTAGACGCCTGTTCTCCACCCTATAATTTTGAAATAATGTGTAAATTTATGAAGAAACAAATCGGAATGATCCAGTTCGTTGAACACTCAGTATAGTAACAATACTGTAAAACTTATTATTATTTCAAATGACACATTATAAACTACGGGACAGTCATAAGCTGTCCTTGTATGTATGCACAGACTGAAGTGGCCCATGTGACCTTTGAGATTTAAAAGTCACATTTCTTTGAGACCACCATCACCGTTCGCAATGTCAAAGCCTTCACTCACAGAGTTCTGGTGTCATCATTTTCGAGATGAAAAGTAACAGGATCTCCTATTACAAAGATGTAATAGGAGATCCTGTTAAAAAGATGCCCCTATATTCGTTTGACCTTTCAAGTTCACTAAAGGTCAAAATGCACGGGGAGCATGGCCGGGCTAGGCGGCGTGGCTTCTCTGCGGGGCATGGGTTGGCTTGATGCCGGCCGGTGACCCATTGGGTGGCAACGCGCGGCCGGCCCGGTCCGCATCACCTGCATGAGGAGAGCTGAATGTAACAATGTCTCGAAGTGTTTTAATTAAAGTCTTTCTTTCTTTCTTTCTTTCTTTCTTTCTTTCTTTCTTTCTTTCTTTCTTTCTTTCTTTCTTTCTTTCTTTCTTTCTTTCTTTCTTTACCAGCAAATTTGTCCGACACTTGTCTCGGACACTATTATACATAGAAACTCCAAACTTGGCATGAGACTAGGGGTTTTTTGAACATTGTGCATGCAATGAATCTAAAACAAAAGTTGTAGAAATTTAAATTATGCTAATTAGCAGTATTGGAAACTTTCAATCTTGAATATCTTTAACACTATAATAGATAGAGATGTCATTCCAACTTCTTGTAAGGGGTTGCTTACCACTGCACAAAGTTGTAGCAATTTAAATTATGCTAAATAGTACCATTAGAAATTTTAAATCTTAAATAACTTCAAAGCAATAAAAGATAGAGACGCCATTCCAACTTCTACCCCTGTGCTACGGAATAGTTGTACAATGCCATACCAATATGCTTTGAAGACACACACACTGATTTTGCTATGCAGCGAATCATCTTTCCTAGTTTGGTTATTATACCTATGTTGGTTTGTCTCTTATTCTTGTGTACACACTGAGTCATTGTCATATCATTTCAATGTACAATTTATTTGTATTTTACTTTCTCCGTTTGCGGAGGTTAAATAAACTATTATTATTATCATCATCATCATCATCATCATTATTATTATTATCATCATTATCATTATTATAATTATTATTATTGTTATTATTATTATTATTATTATTATTATTATTATTATTATTATTATTATTATTATTATTATTATTATTAGTCCCACTTACTACCACTGGTAGCACCACCATGCCCCCCATGTCATATTGACGTATTGATACATGTACATCACAGTGCACTAGTTCAGATGTAATGACCATAGCCAAAAATTTTTTTCAAAATCATTTCCTGAAATGTTTTCCCTCCATGATCTTGAGAAAGGAGGTCAATGTCACTAATATTATGTAATACAGCACTTCTATATATAATACACATTTGTGGTACATTTGCATTGTTGCCTTATTATTTTTCAATTTAGTGTCCTTTACTATGTTCTTAATGACCTCGAGAAAGAGGTCAAGGTCACCGACAATTTTGCACAATTTGCAAACTTCCACACATATGATACACAATTTTGGTATTGCAAGCCTTCTTATTTCTTAAGATGTAGAATTTAGTGTTTTTACTACATTTTTATGACCTTGAAAATTGGGTCAAGGTGATTCAAAATGTTAATGTTTGATCCAATGCTTAGGCTATTAGGTGCAAATTTAGAAGTTCAATTCATAATCAAAATAATGAATTTAATGTACTTTTGCACCTCTAATGCTAGTTCCATTTCATGCCACATGACTGGCATCACCACAACTCCACACGCCATGCACATACATCATAGACTCTTGTCTGCACAATGTTTGTCTAATGGTATATTGATACATGTGTTAGTTCAGAATATGTAATAACCATAACAAAAACCCATTTCCTAAAATGAGTTTTCCCTGACCTTGAGAAAGTAGGTCAAGGTCAACCATATTATGCAACATAAAAAGAAACTGCCACACATGGTACACATCTGTGATACATTATGTGTTATCAGCCTCGTTTTTTTCTCAACATATTGAACTTACATGTTCTGTCTTTTTGCCTGATAATTATCTCTACCAAATTTCATGGTGATTTATGAAAAACTATGAATGCCTATATGGACCACAAAAATAAAGCTTTAACTCGAAATTTTGACTTTCAAAAATCAAAATTTCTAGAAAAATCCTGAAATCACAAGAGCTAAATCTCGAAGCTTGAGATTTCAATGTCGAAATTTCGATATTTAAAAGTGGAAATTTTGACTTTTATTTTTTGTAGTCCTTATAGGCGTCCATAAACAACTCTTCAAAAAGACCCCAGTATTTTCATTTTTTAAGAACATTTTGGCCCATAAATATATATCACATAATACTACATGTGGCACCGTCAACATCAAATTCAATTTTGATTTTCATACACTTGATACTCCTGAAAGTTGTATGGGTCTTATACTTGAAAACTGTGGACTGTATCACATCCACAAGTGAAAGTTTACAGATAAATGGACAGACACCAATCATCACTTAAGCTCTGTGACCTATGGGTCGGTAGAGCTAAAATTACAACTATACACAATGCCTACATAATATGAAATTTAAATTAATTATGTCTGTGTGCCAACACAGACATACTGTTTTCCCAGAAATTCTTTATTATGTTTGTGTGCCAACACAGGCATCCTGTTTTCCCAGAAATTCTTTATTTGTGTCTGTGTGCCAACACAGATAGTCGGGGGGTGGGGGTGGGGGGGGGTGTCATGGGGCTGAACCTGGATCCGGTGGATAAAGTCTTTTTCTTTGCAGATTCTGGTAGCCCATGTAGTCCCATTTGAGAATCCAGTTGATGACCGTGCGTCACTTTTGAGCATTTTGAGGAATATGCAAATTAAGCCGGCCATTACTTAAATTCAGTTTGTTTTTTTCACAATATCTCAAGAAGTAAGCATGCTAGCAAGATGAAATTTGTGTCCATACCAATGTTTTCATGGTCAAAGAATCGGATGACACCACTCTTGCAGAGCTGTAGTGATAACGTAATACAGAATTCAATATGGCCGCCGGGCAAGGCATGCCGACTCATCAAAATACAGTTTTTAATGGGAGTTCGATCATAGCAAGGCAAAAGTCATCTCGAATGTCGAGGTCATTTCAAGGTCAAAGGACACTTTTGATGGTGGTTTTCTTCGAGCCACAACTTGATCAATTTTCATCAAATTTTGATCATGTTGGGCTCCAACTGTAGTGATTGTAACACTCCACATTTCTGAAACTACATGTGACCTCTAAAAGTCAAAAGTTAAATGTCATTTGGGCCTTTGAAAGTTTCATCCAGCCATAACTCAACCAATTTCCATCCAATTCTAACCATGTTGGACTCAAATTGTAGGTATTGCAACACTGCACATTTTATAAGAACATGTAACCCTCTAAAGAGCAAAGGTTAAAGTCATTTGGCCCTTTGAAAGTTTCATCTTGCCATCACTTGGTCAATTTTCATCTGATTTGGTTCATGTTGGGCTTAAATTGGGGGGGGGGGGGTGCAATTTATATATGGACTTTAAAGGTCAAAGGTCAAGGTCATTTGGACTTTGAAGTTTTCATCCATCCATAAGCTTAATACAATGTGAAGCACCAAAGGACAAAAGTTGTAGCATTTAATATTTACAACTTTGAAGGCAACCAGGTATATTTGCTTTGAGGCAAATCTTCTTTTCTAGTTATACCAGTTTTTATTCAAACTGCTCCCTTGTTTTAACATCAAACTTGATAATCAACTGACATGATAATTTTTTATCATAAACCTGTCTGGTCTTGAAATGTATTTTTTACTATGTATAATTGTTCTCAATTATCCCTCCATCCCTCTTTAACATCCGTAATGTGAGCTCTGTTCCAGATTTCAGTTCAATCAAGGTCTCACAGTGGACTTCCGCAATAATGGAGCCTTCAGCATGCATATATGACACGTTTAAGGGCTTTGCCGACTGCTTGAAAAACATGCTGTGAGGATTTAGCAAATAAATGTTCTCGGGAACAATATGACATTGAAATCTTGTGGCATACATTTTGTGTCCTTTGTAAAGTGCACCCAATGTGTGTTTGATTTTCCCTGTTCTTAATTACTATATTCATATGCATATGAAATTGACATTTTGTGTGAGGGTTTGGTAATATTTCTGCAGCACGTGAGAGATTTCATTCACACTCCCAGCATTGTTCACAAACCAGTCTTAGTCTCAGAGATATCAGACATTGATGCATGTACCTGTGTGTGACTTTTTCCCATAAAAAAAGTACCAGAAATGGTCCAATATGTTGTAAAATTCATCTGGTTGCCTTTAATAGTCCTCAAGAATGAAAATTCATATGTTGGGCCAAGGATTAAGTAGTTAAGGGTAAAAGTTGCACCAATTTTATTTTAGGATCCAAGTCAGCATAAGATCAAATTTTTTATGAAAATAGCCACTGAAGGTTGAGTTATCCCTCTGTTCTTGATCAGAGCATTTTCCTTTATTGCCTGACAACTCCTGAAACAGAGGCCCAAACAGCGAAAAGCACCGACTGCGGGCCTGTTTGTACATGTACTAGCATGGAAGCTGCCTCCGTTCAGGAAGAGTTCCCACGTTCCATTCAGGAAGAGTTCCCACATGCCATTCTCATTCCTTAATATGCAAGAAGATCCAGCGCTGGTATGAACTTAGTTAACAAACTTGTGCATCCTTGATCCTAAAACTGGGAACCTCCACCACTATATTTCTGTTTCAAACATTTTGTTCTTGGTCATTTTCATTAAATTATGCTAGCACTATTTGGCAGTAAATAACAATCTCGGCTGTCCATGCTCCATTCTGGCTGAATTTCATTGGGCTCAATTTCATTAACAATTTGTGTTTTGATAATAATTTTCGGCTTCTTTACCTGGGATAATGGTACAGGTAGCTCATAGCTTGCTTCAGTACATTTAACATTGTTCATGCCAAGCATCTGGAATACCTGAGGGAACTTGGAAGCAGTTGATTTCATTGTACGCTGTCAAGACTGTATGACAATAAATTTACCTGTAGGAATGACATTGCTATATATATATATATATATATATATATTTTTTTGCAGCGGAGGTCTATTTGCGAATAGTCAACCCCAAATTTTTCCACTTAAGTTGAATCCAGTTCAAGGCGAGTACGTCAAGAGATGATACTCCCATGACTGTTGGGCGTCAATTCAGAAAATAAAGTGAAGATAAATGTTTGTATGGCAACTTTTTGATTGAAATGTCAACATGACTGATTGAGCCGCGTACAATATTATCTGAAGCTTCAAAATCCTTTGCCAAATTGGAAAAGAAAATAAAATTTAGGAAATTTCAGCCACAACTGGCCTTCAATAATTTATATTGAAATGAAATAGTCACTTACTATTTCCATATGTCAAATAGAAAAGACATTGGCATTTGACTAATTGTGATATAATGCGGATGGTCCCCCACGAACCTCAAACAAATTCCATCCATACCATTTTTTGCTTTTTCTTTTTTTAAATGCAGAGAAAACTGTTTGTTTAAGAGACAAATGGGGTGTGTTGTACATACAGTATACATTTACGGTGCCAAATATAATTAATAAATTAATGATCTGTCTCTCCAATATTGGTCAAGTGACTCACCAAATTAAATTAATCCTGAATTCATGATGTAACCTAACATGACACATTCTAGTACATGTATATCATGGTGCACAGTGTTTCACTACAGTACAGGTACTTTTTGATCTCCAGCAATGTTCTCCCTTTTGAGCAGTTAAAATTTAAATTGAATACATTATTTGTGGATTAGTATCTATAATATATTTTGCATAAAATATATCAACAAAATTACATTATATTAGGATTCTGGGTATATTGAGGGGCATAAAAGTACATGTATACCCCAACACTAACCCCTCTGCAGGAAGGGCAATCCTTGTATACTTGTCAAAGTGGTGAAAACAAAATATTCCTAAATCCATCAACAGAAAATTGGAAAATTCAGCAAGATGGGTTAATATGGGCTTTGCTTTCTCCCCAATCGCATTGTCAATAAAATATGTTTACACCAACAGCTCCGTTTTCTGGTGGGACTGGTGGGACTCTGGCCATGGAGGCATCAGGATACAGACCGACCAAGATTAAATCAGTGAAAATACTGGCTCAATGAATGCGTCATACAGCAGGACGTGACTCCTAATTCCGGGTACAATTACAAAACTTAATCAATCTGGATTGTTATACATACAGAATGATATATCAGTGTTGTATTTTTGTGGTTTTGTTTTGTTTTTTGTGACAGTCATAAGAAAGTACGTAATGATAAAACCTGATAAATATATATACATATACCTCTTTCCAAAGTTTTTTTTTTAATTCGCCTGCCACAACATGTGAAGTAAAGAAAGCATAATGTGTGGTCTGCTAATGATGCAATTAAAAAATCTGGAGATCCGTTTATGCTTGTAAATTGCAATGGGATATTGGCTTCATAGTTCTACCATCTTGCTACAAAAAAAAAAAAAAAAGCAAAACAAAACAAACAAAAAAACACACACAAGTGGGTCCCAAATGGCAGGTGGTCTTGCATGAAAATTAAATGATATCCTTCAATACCAGTGATAGCTTTCCCCATACATTACACTAATATACAATGATTTTAAATTGTTTAAATACAGAGGTTTCTTGCAATCACTTGTACACCTTTGCGCTCAATTTTCTGATTTCAGGGAAGGATGGTTTATGCAGCCTCTAGTCATTTTTTAATGTTCTATTTTTCATACACTTTGTGGAAGGCCTAAAGTAACACTGTAACACTTGAGCTCCCCCAGCCCCTCCCCCATAAAATAAAATGTCTGTTAATATATGTCCCCCCCCCCAGACTTTTCATGCCCTTTCCAGCAGTGTTTCAGTATGAATTCAGTATTGACTCATGTGTGCTGAAGTAGCGCTCACAGCATAACAAAAGACGACATTCATAAAGCATCAGTTCAGCGTCATTTCAGCATCGTTTCAGTACTATCACAGAGTGTTCCAAAAATTTAAATGATCTTGAAGCCTGTGCTGAACTAATGCTTTTATAAGCAGTATTGTTTCAGCATATACTGAAATAATGCTGCTTATCAGCACAGTGCAGCATAACTTCTGCCTGATTTTAGTATTGATACAGCATATACTCATTTGAAGCATTGTTTCAGCATATTTACTCCTGTATGCTGAACCAATGCTGATCTTTCAGCATGATTCCAGCATTGTTTCAGTATTTAAGTACAGCATATGCTGAGCTGCACCACATGCAGTCAAATCTGGCTGGTTGTTATATGTCATCTGCTTCAATGTTTTTGACTAATTTCAACAGTCCCTCCATGAATGAAAAACAATGTAAATTAAATGAGAATTCTAAGTGAGACTTGTCAAGATAACATGCCTCAGGTCAATAGCTTTTCTTACTGACGCAGGTTGGGGGTCCGACCCACACCAAGATAAGCTGCTGATTCAGCCTTAATTCCAGTTGGAAAGGATGAAGATAATCTGTTCTCTAGACAATGTCTGCATTCACTGATACACTTATAAATATAGTGGGCCTTATCTTCAGAGAGCACCCCAGGGGCAGGCCCAAAAGTGGGTCTCTCAAGACAGGTGGCCTCTCATGAGAAGTACAACAACATAGAAAAGGTTAAGGCAGGGACCTGCCAAAAGTGGTCTTTCAAGCCTGGTGGTCTCTCTTTGAAGTGGCCTCACAAGACAGGGGCCACTGTAGGTCATAAGCAATAAAACTAGGCTAATATACCCCCAA
The DNA here is from genome assembly GCA_964020975.1 of Hermodice carunculata. Taxonomy (NCBI): domain Eukaryota; kingdom Metazoa; phylum Annelida; class Polychaeta; order Eunicida; family Amphinomidae; genus Hermodice; species Hermodice carunculata. The sequence continues at coordinate 580,130 of CAXHWN010002465.1, read as the reverse complement.
GCTGATACACAACTCAATTTCATTAAAATCCCGAGTATTCTAAGATGAATGAGGATGAGCTTTCAGATAAGTAGGTCATGACCTACTTAAATTTTGGCGTGTCTGCTCTAAAAACTACCTCTTATCAGAGACCACATTGTCTTTTAAGACTGCTGTTTCAAGACAATGGACTCATTTCTTGGTAAATTTACATGCAATTAAAGACAACATGCATTATGTGGCCAATTTTGTCTAGCACCAGGAGGGGACTTCAGTCAAAGAGACCACTGTACCAGGTGCCTACCTTTACTGGGTTTATTTATCGTGATGCGAAGATATCTTGGACGTCCAGGCAGACTGTGACCAAGCACTCAAAAATCTGACCTGGTTATCATAGAATAGCTCACCGCCTAAAATAAATAGCTCAGTGACCAAGAAATCTAACCAGTTCATCTCATACTGACAATATCAAGATACTTGTGTACCAAATTTGAGCAAAATCTGCCTAAGAATTTTTCAGATATCATGGTAACAATTAAACTGACCCGACACAAAGGCAGAAAGAAAAAGGGATGGAAGCTGAGACAACACAATATCTGCCAACCCACCTGCAGTCTACTGTTGTATTGGGGTTTGTCAATTTGTCACCTGGCAGTTGGCATAGTGTACCATTTAATAGACCTCTTTGCATATAACACCAAGAATTTGCTGTTTGTCATCCAGTTTTCCTGTATAGTGTTCATGTGGTCAATTGCCTGCTCAGCCTTCAGTCTTTCATGGAAGCAGCTTCACTCTTGCAGTCCCATGTTTTAGACTGAGTCAGCAGCTTTCCTTGGCATGCTTTGGGCACTATGTACCCAAAGTGCACCAAAGAAAGCTGTTGACCTGGACCATTATATTCACTGGAACTACAGGCATGTTGGTACTTGAATGAAAAGTCTTTTCACGAGAAATAATGGATGTAACATCTTTACTATAATTGATAGCAATGCATCTCAAGTAGTTTGACTGTAGCTGCAGTTGGCATTGAAAGAGTCAACCTGTGCAAATTAACATGTCAGCATAGGTTTTTGCATTGTCAGGCAAGTTATTCTCAAGCTGCACTAGGGACAGATGGAGCATGACCGAAAGAATGACCAAAATCTTTAGTCTGTACTGCCTGAGTGCGGGAAGACTCCACGGTGAAAAATAAGGACAAGTTAAAATTATAATGGTCATGATTTATTGCCAGGTTGATTGAACTCAATCTGTTCGCTGGTGAAAGGTTGATTATTCCATGCTCATGAGGATACATAAGTTGGTCTGACCAGGACAAGCTGTGGTTGTGCAGGTGCAGATCCAGATTTTTTTTTTTTTTTTTTGGGGGGGGGGGGGATGCTGAAATGATTGTGGCCAGGGGTGTGGGGGCTGGCAGACCCCCACCCAGGGCTCTTGGAGGTGCCACAAAGCAAGTCCAGGGGGCAGGCTGCTGCCCCCTGGGAACTCTTGGATTTTAGTCATATTGATAGTGTCAAAACAGCTTTTCCTGGCACTTAAATTGCAGTCGACTACATACATAAAACAAGAGAAAAAGTAAGAGTCTTTGAGTGAATTGCCAGGCTATTTTTGCATTGCAGTAACACTGCTGGGTCAGCATTCCATGTTTAGAACTGTTGAATCTCAGCTGCGGCAGGAGCCACGAGCCCGGGGGATGGGGGGTGGAGGGGTTAGTGCAGCACAGCTGACTCTGGGCTCAGTCCCATACATAAATTACCAGTCATGAGCAGTTGCCATAATTTTTAGGGGGGAAGCAATATCAGGTACACATAATTACTGCTGTTGCTTCCTGGTCGCTACAGAATTACAATTTAATCCACGTATAAACAATTACATGTTGAAGGAACAAATATGAACTATCACACCAAACATAAAATCAATAAGCAAGGTTTTGATGCAAGTCAAAATATAACAATAAACAACACCAATCATGTGAAGTCATAAAAATAAATTTATTATAAATTAAAATGTAGTTCATGAATGTCACAATATAATGAACCAGTCACATAAATAACTTTCGGTCTTCAACTGACACAAGGGTTGTCAGTCCTACATACCTGCACTGACTGTGTCAATGTGCAGGGCAGAGAAATCTGCCTTCATAGGATCCCCTTATAATTACAACTTGTGACCTCTGACCTTTACACCTTACTTGTCGAGGACATCAAAGCAGCCAATTATTCTATTTTAATATTTCCTTGATCATATTACCTTCAGTTCGTGTTGACATTTTGCAAAATGTTTTCGTAACCACTTTTTTTAACAAGACTTTCAAACTTGACCTGGACCATTGTGCCCTCATAAACTTTACAAATCTCACCCACTGCTCATTACCCTGACGGACAAAATGACGTACATGTATCAACATACAACTTTTTCCCTTTCAAAATTACCAGAAAGCAGCTCTGACATACATGTACATTGTAAATGTAGTAAGTCAACAGGTTTCCTGGGCACAGAGGGAGCCGAGGAAAGCTGTTGCCTCGGTCTGCTCTGAGTTTATTCAACTTCATCACTCTACGGTTCAAATTGCACTTTCTTCAGGACTAATTAAAAATCCAATCAACTCTTCTCATGGTAAGCTACATGTGCAAATTGATTTAACTGATCTATTTGATCTTTTGTAACTATGCAGTCATGTGGGAATATATACCAATACATGTACATCATTTTCGTTTTGGAATGTTTACGTAATGGGTTATGTATTTAATTTAATACATGTACTAGCTTCACAAACTTCTGTTTCTTATCAGTTACCCATCCAACATTGCACTGAGCAGAATCCATACTTTTCAAATTAAACGTGTAAGTGAATAAAACAATGTGGACAGGTATCCATGTGGACAGGTATCCATGTTTTTTATAGACTGTTCCAGTGTTGCCAACCCTCCTGGATTACCTGAGAGGCTTCTGGAATGTCATTGTAGTTTTTTTTTTTAAATGGTAGATTTTTGAGATCCTTTAGCCACCTCCCTAAATTTCACTAATACTTTTCTTCTAGATTTCCTATTAATAGGGGTGATCTGGGTTAGTTTAATTTCTTGACACACAGCCTTTTTGTTCCCATGATGCATGTTTGTGACACCCAGCAACCCATGCCATTTGAGGTCAGGTGGGTCCGCAAAGCCCATTACATTACAGTGAACCTTAAAGTTTTACCCTGCATATGAGGACGACTTTTGGAATTATCATCTTCTAATCTAAAAAGTATAGACACATTTGTTTTACATGGATTGTGAAAGAAGTCAAGCATTGACTTATCGAGTCACTCTCCATGGCACAGATGTTGGCGTATACTTCCTACCTTGCCTAGTGGAGGAAACCGAAGAACTCGGAGAAAACCACCGTGCACGGTTAAAGTGGTAGGAACTTTTTCCACATGCTGCCCAGGACGAGAATCGAACCCGGGTCGCAGAGGTGAAAGGCGAGCGTCTTACCGCTCAGCCAACCGTGCACCCCGAAGTAAACATTATCATCTTTCAAATACACCCAGGTGAGACAAAATGAAAGTTTAATGCTTATTTGGCAACATATAGAGAGATTAAATTTATATCTGCTAATTCCCCATGTAAATCTATGGAGAAAAAGTGAAGGTCACGGAAAGTGACCACAAAATGTGGGTGGTCAACCATGAACAGGATGGGCAGCACCACCTTCAGGTGAATTTAGAACTAACCCAGATATAGATATAGACTACTGATCTATCTCCCTGAATTTTACTTCCCATCTCAGATTCTCCCGGATTTTAAGTTTGGCAACACTGTAGATATTACCATGCCAAATGGGGACACCTCTGAAATATACTGTGACACAGATACACTTGCTTTATCAGCTACTCAGTTTTCTGAAGTTTTTTGCAGTGGGCAAAACACTTGGGAACCTGTGGGTAATTATCCTGTGACACCAGTTATGGCAAGCCTCTCATAAAGAAGAGAAGACATGCCAAATGTGGACATCTTTGAAAAATACTGTGACACAGATGGACTTGCTTTATCAGCCACTCTGTTTTCTGAAGTGATTTGCAGCAGGCAGAACACTTGAGAACCTGCGGGTAATTATCCTGTGACACCAGTCATGGTGAGGCTGTCATAAAGAAGAGACGGTTAACTGATTTAATTTTACAAAGCTTTGCTTTGACATGCATAGTTTTCCAACAAAACTTGGTAAAACATTGCTATTTAACAAGTCCAGCTTAAACACACACACATACACACATGTAGCAACTTTGATTAAAATTTGCAAACATACTTGCATGTAGCAGGACCCTATAGTCATCATAGCACCACCTCCACACAAAGTAAAAAATCTGTATCACGATAAAATTCTCCATGCATTTGTATAAATATACCACCAAAATAAATTCAAAGTTTTTTCCTTATTTTGACATGGTCTCTTTATCTCTTCATCCTCTACAATACACGCCCTCCACATTTAGCATTTTACAGTTTTTATATAGAGTCCCACCAAATCACAGTGTTCATGGTCGTTTTATCCAACAATAACAACAAAATTTATGAAAGTGATACCACACAGGGTCATGTCAAGGAACATGGTACAGTGTTTTTACCATATATGGACATGTACCAATAGCATGCTGAACATTGGAGGAAAAAAGTTTTGGCACACAAGCATGGGTTGTTCCGATACATAAATATGTCATTTTGTGCACTTGAATAAGGTCAGGTTAACAGACAATGAGAATAATATATCCCTGATTTCACATACAGCCCTTACATGTAAGTAATGCTTGCTGTCAGGACTGTGTAAAGAGTGACTAGAACCAAGAACTGCTTAGAGACTGCACCTTTTAGGACAAACAACTCCACAACTGCTGCTTGGTCTTGACAACAAGGAGCCCGTGAAGCAGCCATTAAGTCTTTCACTGCCACATTTTTGAACTGAATCAACAGCTTTCATTGTATGCCTTGGGTGCAGTGCACCTAAAGTGTACTTAGGAAATCTGTTGACCCAGGGTACTGTATTCTTTATAAATACAGTCATGTTGGTACTTGAATGAAAAGTCCTTTTTACAAGAAACTTGAATACAGCACCCTTATTATGATTCAGAGCAGTTTGCTTTAAGTACATGTGGTTCGACTGAAATTGCAGTTCGCACTGAAACAGTCAACCCATCTCAAGCAAAGTCATGACTTGATGCAAAGTTCAGGCATGGATTTCAATTGTTCCTGTTATGCTTTCATATCATCTCAGCAAACCAAGGGTCGTTTGTGATTGGCCAGATTTATATAGGTCAGATCTACGCAGGGGTGGGGTGGGGAGCCTTGCACTTGACTCTGCCAACATTGCTGCAATCATAAACGTAATGGTGACTGTGGTCACTACTGCATTGGCAGTTAAAAGCGGGCAAATTAGCACCTCAAAAATGGAACTTTCCCCATTAAACCAACCAAAAACGGCTGGTGAAATGTCGTAAGCTTCAATATGTTTTTGAATAATTTCAACAGTAAAACGGATGGTGGTCAAATGTTGTCTGGTTCAACATGTTTTTGAATAATTTCAACAGTAACAAAAACAATTTTAATGAGAATTACAGATGAGATTTATCAGGTTAACACAACCCAAGTCAACAGCTTTCCTTGGCATGACTGGGAACCAAGTGCCCGACCCATGCCAAGGAAAGCTGTTGATCTGAGTCTTCATTCAAGGGGAAGGATGTGAAAGACATGCCCCACTCTCCAGTATGTCAAATAGAGTTGATTATGGGAGGATCTTTAGTAACAATGCCCAGTATAGATGTAGTTTGTGGCAGCTGGCAAGTAGAGTGGCATCGCCTGATACTACATATGTACGAGTTGCAGTTCACAGGTTTTACATCCAGAAATTTATATCTGGCTGCCTGGGAGCCGGAATGGCACCTTCTCATGGTACAGTGACGGCAGGTACAACTGAGTGAGACATTCCGCTCGCGTAGCTTTGTCTCTGACACTGGAAGGTTCAGTGTCAGTGAATGATATGATTGCTTTCGACTTCCTAATGGCGTTGATATGAACAGTTTTAATCTTGGCAAGTGTGTCTTTTTCGCACAATGCAGTTGATTCTCTTCTGACTCGCTCATGTGAATTCCCAGCAGATGCAGCTTTTCAAGATTTTTAATACGTGAAAAATAATGAATCAGACATGTGGTTTTGCTACCAAACTGGTTCCAGGACAGGTAAAGCTCCTTCAGGGATATAGCTGCTGGCAATTTAGATGCCAAAACTTCTAAGTTGTCCCCAGTTATGGCACAGTCTTGCATCTTTAAGCGCCACAACTTTGGCAATATTTCTAAAAGCTCAGAGACAGCACATGTTCCACTTCCTATGTGGTTTCTCGACAAATCTAGTATTTCCAGGCAGCTGAGACTCCTCAGTGCTCCACAAAGTCGACCCACTGTGTTCGGGTTCAGTCCAGCACGTATGAGCACCAATGCTCGCAGATCTTTCAACTTTGGCAGCACCTTTGCAAAATCGTCTACAGAGTCCATGACAAGATTTCCTGACAGGTTGACATACTTCACAAACAAAGTATGCTCAAGAGCTCCAAAAAGGCACTTCATGTTTTCCTGATCTAGGTTTGCCTCACTGAGACAAAGCGATGTTAAGTTTGTCATTTTCTTGATATGTGCTGATAAATCTGCAATGCCTGGCTGACAGTCAACAAAAGACAGACAGAAACTTTGGAGCTGCGGAGTGGCCGCTGGATTAACATATTTACAGACAGACATATTGTCCATTACAAATTTGTTTTTCTGTCCCGGCTCCTTTAAGTCGCACAAGCACAGCATCTTGACTGAGCTCCCATTATCTTGCTTAGAATCTCTTAATATCTTTGGTAAATATTGTATATTTCCTGAGTTGACTTTTGTGACAAGTTCCCTAGCTTTTATCTTAACTTTATCTTTGTTTGAGCATTCCTGGATACATGTGAACAGAAACTGCGTAAAACGATTTGCATGTTTGAAATAGTGGGGTTGGAATGTTCCGATCCACACTGGCCCTGGTTTCAGATGGTCTGCAACTATGTTCCGATCATCTCCTGCTACCTTGATCGCATGAGTCAGCAACTGGTTTGCTGCTGTTGTTGAAAGTCCACACACAAATTCTATAACCAATTGACAGTCATAAAGTCGTTCCACCGAATCTAAATAATTAAGAAACTGTTGTCCTTCCTTGTGCTGATCGTTCAGCTTTTTGGCTGCGTAGAACCCAGCTAAGTATTCCTGAATGGATTTATGGTGAAACATCACTTGTGGAGCTTTTGCCTTTAGAGTACTTGCAGACTTCATTTTTGAAAGGAAACCTAACTTCCATGTCTCTTCACTGAGGATTTTCTTTACATGTTTATAATCAAATATAAGTCCATTTTCTCGTGTTAGTCCTTCCAAGGCAACTTGACCTAATTCCATGAGATTCTGGCTGAATTCGTCAATATCTATGGCCCCATCATCATAATCTTCATCTTCCTCTGTCATTCCTTTGGCTTTGTAACAACCCAGAATAAATTTTACGATTTCTGTGTAAAGTTCAGTCATGCTACTTGGCAATTTGTCCTCCTCCCTCCACAGAACACAGAGGAATAATGCAACAAGGGGTATTGTAGCCAATGACCAGAGATTCTGCATTTCTATTGCACGCATCAGTAATTGAGATTTGTTTGTTCCCTCATCATCATCTTTGAAGAATTTGTAAACATAACTACGCACATTGTCCTCTGAGAACCCAACCACCTCAACATGTGTGTCAATGCGTTTCTTGTTTTTTATTTCACAAGCCTTCCAAGGTCTGGTTGTGACAACAACGCAACAATCCAGTAAACTTTTATTGTCAATTACATCTGTCACTTCTCCGGAGGCCCCGACATCATACTCGTCATAACCATCAAATATTAACAACATTTTGTTCTGGTTCTGTTTGATATAATTCCACATTTGTTGCTTTTCATTTTCTTGAAGGCTTGGAATTTGCTGAAATACAGAGTCCATCAGCGTCATTCCTTCTGTCACCTCCCGTAAATTCACCACAAGAACCAGTTCAAATCTGTCCAGAAAGTCTTTCAAGTGGGACACAAAATAGTCATCTATAATCCCACTTTCCTGATCATTGTCTTCATAGTTACCCTCAGATAACACTAACTTTGCCCAGTCCACTGCCATTTTGCTCACAAATGTTGACTTTCCTGTTCCCGCACGCCCCTGCGCAAGAATCCTCTTTGGGTGCAACCCTTTAATTTTTTTGAAAATTTGAAGATAGCTATGTAAATGGACCTTTCGAGTCACTGCGGGTTTGTTTATACTTTCCAGCCAAGAAAGTGTGGTGTAAACATCATCTATATCTGTCAGTGGGCTGTCTTCATCCCACGGGATCAGTTGCATTTTACTGCGGTATCTTACATAGTGCTCGGCACACGTCACTCGCCAATTTTCCACAGTTGAAGAAGTGGCCTCTGTAAAACAAAATATGATAGAAAATATTACAGTCCTGATTATGATTACATCATCTGTGCCATTCAAAACACATCCCCTATCTGAATATGTCAGACAAATGAGTCAAATGCCAAAGGAATTTGACCAAAGTCCCTTCCACTTTATTAAACATAATTAGGGAACCTGTCTTTTGAGATTACAATAAAAGCAACCAGACTGCCTGCTTAAAATTGGAAAATTTTGAAGGGGCACCCACTGTGCAAAATGTTCAGAAAGGACACTTAAAGGCTCGTAGTTTTTGACAGGAGTGATCTTAAAGACTGGGAAAACATTGTAATTATAAAGTGGAGGATGCAGCGATGATAGGTTAAAAGCCGTTTAATGATGTCAAAGATCAATTACCACGTGCCCTCAATCTCATGCAGCTGACTCACAAAGATGACATTAACAATTTTATTGACATGCTAGCCATGCTCATCAAGCTAAATAAAACAGGTACGTGTATACTTGGTGAACAATCCAAAATAAGACACACCGAACATTTGCCTTACTTCAAATAAAACATAAAGCAGGTATTTTCCGACACTTCTTTTTTTTTTTTTTTGCACTTTTTTGTTGCCAAATTTGGTAAAAGGCCACAAACCCAATGATTTGCATGCTATAATTGGAGCAGAGTCCTCTGAGACATTGTTTGATTTCCTCACCTTGTTCCATCTCTTTCATCTCGTCCGCCAGGTGTTCATAATCTTCTTGAAGTGCTGTCATAAACGCAGCAAAAGCATGCTTCCCTCTTGCTGGCAGCTTGTCCAGGAACGCACGCACCTGCTCCGCCCGACTCTTATGCGACAAGATTTCTTCCTTCATGGAGTCATTCAAGACTCTCTCCTGTATCATGTGGTCCATTATATCTCGTACGTCCAGGTCTTGCACGATTAAGGACCTCTTCCGTCGGATGATGTCTCTGTGCCGAGGCTCCATTCTTGATGCTGCAAGAGAGAATGAAGAAGCTGTATTAGAAAAGTCTTGACAATAACATTGATTTCATTTATGATCCCACCAATGGGCAAAGTGGTGCATGATGAGGCTTATAAATACACCTATGGCTGCATGTCAGTTGATCAGTTGCTGAGCTGTCTGCAAAAGATTTGTTAACAAAACTTAACTCTTTCAGTGAGAAGTGCGACTAAAGTTGATCTACTCAAGTCAAACTAGTCTGAATTATCATAAGGGTCCCAGATTCATATTCCTTAAAAAACAAAGCTTTCTTTCAAGCACCAGCATGCCTATAGTTTCAGAGAGAATATCCCAGGTCAACAGCTTTTCTCAGTGAGCACTGAGTCCAATGCATGCCAAGAAAAGCTGTTGACTCCATCCAAAGTTTGGCATTGAAAGAGTTAAGACCTTCAACACAGGTGACAGAGAATCTGGCATGTTGAATAATGACAGAAGCTAAAAGTACATACCTTTAAGCATTTTATGTGGAAACATACAGTGTACAAAATGGTCACTCAACAGTTGGTTAATATCTTGTAAAAGGGGGTCCAGGTCTATATAAATTCCTTTCATGGGAAAAGCAGAGATAGGATGGTGCGTGATGCACAGAAATATACACCAAAAGTAACGGACACAACCTGCGACAGGCCAAGTGGCATTATATAATATCAGTGATCTTGGATGGTTGCTTGATAGATGACCTGTACAAACTGCATCTGTAAAGACATATAAATATGATGATTTTTACACACACACTCAAGATTATTATTCTTCATACAGCAAGCTACTTCACACATCTAACTTATGCACACCTGTCACATCCACACACTTTTTGGGGTCCCAAACATATATATATTTATATAGAGAGTTTTATTTCCGACTCAAATACACATATTACAGCATGTACAGGTCCATAGGAGAAAAAAAATTCTAACAGGGTCTCACAGAGACAGACCAATTATCACAACAAAAATAACCACATAATACACATAAATATACTCTTTAAGTCACCTATACATCTAAGTTAAGTAACAAAGAAAAGCCCTGTACTCTGTTCCAGTTAAGTACAACATATTTCGCCCATGTTTTTGCACTGGCGAACAGTAAATGATACCATTTGATAACAGTACCCTAAGCAAGTTATTATTAACCCTTTCTAGTCTTGATTGGGAATTTAAAATATATTTTCTCCAAAGAGAATCAAAAGTATTAGTTCTATCATAGTTACAAGCATACCACTAGCTCAAGGACTTACAAACATTTTTGCTGTGTCCACAGTCTCAGTGTCTGGGAGTCATAGGTTTTGCTGTACTAATATTTTTAACCCTTAAAGCGCTGTTTTAAGACTGAGTCAACAGCTTTCCTCAGGACACTTTGCCTGCAAAGTGTCCCAAGGAAAACTGTTGACTAAGACTACATTTTGCTTAAGACTAGGTTTGCTGGTATTTGAGTGAAAGGTATCTTCATGAGGTATTTGAATCTTTTAACCATTATATGCTTGCAGTTAGTGAGAAAATGACTATAACTGTGATAAGCACTTCCAGGGTTAAAAGAGAAGATTACCTCAAATTAGTGGAGAAGTCAATCAAAACTCAAGATCTAGTAAAATCTAGGTATATGGATATATCTACACCCTTGTCAACTATTTTGTGGACTAACTGTACCAGTGCAACCTTATTTTTGTAGCTGTGGTCCAATTAAACTGATTCAATGTGACTCATATTTTCACAATATCTAGGCCTACTGCCAAGATTCAATTTCCAAGAATTTTGTGGTTAACATGTCATACTCAACAACAGCACTAATGTACCTTTAATTACCATGTTATTCCTAATGCACATTAACCCTGTTAAAAGAGATGGCCACCTATTCTTTATTTAACCACATTTTTATTGTATTATACTCACAATGTACTATAATGTAAAAATTTACAGACATGTGTTACTCCAATCCTAACGGCAAAAGTCGAGGTGCACCAAATTGACTTAACCCTTAAAGCCTTAATTTTAGATTTAGTCAACAGCTTTCCTAGGGACACTTTGCGCACAAATTGTCCAGAGGAAAGCTGTTGACTAAGACTGCTTTTTGCTTCACACTAGTCTTGCTGGTATTTGAATGAAAGGTATCTTCTTGAGGAATTTGAATCTTTTAACCATTATATGTTTAACGGTTATGAAAAAACGACTATAGCAGTGATCAGCACTTTAAGGGTTAATCATAAAAGATTCCTATTCTTTGTAAACCAACCTTTCACTAAGTAGCAGCATACCTACACTTTAAGAGACCATAAGGATGGTCCAGGTCAACAGCTTTCCTCCGCGCATTTTTGGACACATAGCACCCAAAGCATGACAAAGAAAGCTATTGATTCCATCACAACCTAGCTGTGAATTTTGAAGCATTCAGACTGCCTGTTGGGGAGAAAGTTGTGGCTGAATAATACCATAGTCAGTTGCTGTACTAGGCTTAACTGTTTCACTGCCAACTACAAGTACTTAAGATGAACTTCTCTGAATTATGAAATGGATACTGTTTTTATATTCTTTCTAAAAAGGCTTTTCATTCGAGCTTCAGCATGCCTATAGTCCAATAGAATATAATGCTGTAGGTCAACAGCTTTCCTCCGTGCACTTTGGGCGCAAAGCTGTTGACTCAATCCAAAATGTGGCACTAAAGAGTTTATTAGTTCAATAATTTATTTGCACTTGTTCAAGGTTTCCAGCACATTTATTTGTACCACAGTTGATATTGTTCTTGTTCTGCTCATTTTAATAAATACTGCCCACACAAGAGCCCAACTAACTTGCTTGGAGAAACGTTCATGATGCCCATGCATTCAGCATGTTCAGATAACATTTCAAAAGTTATTTTTGAGATCTGTGATGGGCTATCAATGTATTAAAAATACCATCAGTTCCTTCATATATCATTTTACTTCTGCCAGGCTTTTAACAACAACTGGTTTCCTCTATTTTGCTTTCAAAACAAGCATTTCATTTTTTTGTATGCTGAGTGCCTCTCTATGCAGTGTGGCTTGAGGTATTATACATTTCAGCTATGGCTGGATTGTTGACAGGTCACAACAGAGAATTTGTGCAGCTATTGTACACACAAAAACTTTCCACTCAGCTTTTTCAAACCCACTTACATGCACTCAGCACTTTTCTGCCAGTCTGTCGTCACCAATCCAGTGCGGAATGTCACTTTGTTTTTCTTTTCATTAAAGATGCGCCTTTGTAAAAAATTTTCATAGAATTTGGGAGTACAACTACAAGGTAATATGATGCTGGTCATTGCAGCTTTCATCTATCCACTGAGGGTGCTCTGTGTCTACGTCAAGGTTAAAGTAAATTTACACTAGCTGTTACATCAACATCCTCGACTGACCTGTATGTGAAGTCCTCGTAAAGATGAGTATTTTTCCCTAAATAGACTCATTGTGTGCTGACATATATCCCTCTGTAAACTGAGAAAAACCTTGTGTTCAAACACAATGTGTGCAGGTCTGCACCTGAGCTACATGCGAATGTTAATGACACTGCACAGTGAAGGTAAACTGTGCTTTGACTCTAAGTCATTAACAGTGCTCCAAAGTTAGGATCAACTGTGCTATGACTTACATGTGAGTCATAGACAGTGCTTTAAAGTTAAGATTTACTCATTCCATACCAGTCCCTGATTTTTCCGTATATTTACCTAGATTTACGACGACAATTGCATATTTAAATTCTTCATGCAAAGAGCTTTCGTTCAAGTACCAACATGCCTATATAGTCTTAAGTCAGTGTTTCTGGCAATGCCTGGCAAACAAGGGCAGCTGTGGCATGACTTGTCAGGCAGTGCCAGAACCACTGACCAAGGCCTGTGACCATAGTATGGAATGAGTTAACCATGCTCTGACTTCAGTCATAAACATCCAAAGTCAAGATTATCTGTGCTATGAAGCCGACATTATTAAACTGTGCTCCACAGAGAACATTATTAAACAGTACTCTGTATTCAACACGACAGTCTAACTGTACTCCTAAGAGAACATCAACCATACACTCATATCAATGGGCTCTGAGCATTAACTGCACACCAGGAGGGGCATAACCACATGTGATCTCCATGTGGAAGATTACTGGTAACTCTGCTCCAAAGTCAAGCTAACTCTTTCAGTGCCAATCACATCTAAAGCCCGTCTTTGTTTGGCACTGAAAGAGGCAAATGTACCTTTCAGTTAATGTTGAAGCAATGACCAGTGTGTCCAGCCTAAAATTATGAAAAAATACACAAACAATTCATTTTGATTTTTATTTCTCCCTCCTATCCAAAGTTTTTGAGACAAAGGCTCGTGAAACCAAAAGTAAAGTTTGCTGGCCCAAGTTCTATATGTTAAGTCCTACCACTATCATGATTATAATATTAAGTCCTCTACCATGATTATAAGGTGGTTTTGCTGTGTGCATTCATTTGAATATATAGTGTACTAAGCTGGAAATACCCATTGTCACCCTGAAGTTTAAATTTTACAAATCTGCTTGATTAAAAGATGATCAAATATGAAACCACTTGGTATTATATCTCTTGAGAAAGTATATCCTTTGCAGCCTATAAAAAAACTGTTGATACATATATAATTTTGCTTAATGACAGTGCCTATAGATATAATCATAATACACAATTACCATCAAGTGGCAAAAATATTTGCCTTACAATGTTTGCATTGCTATCAATCAAAGGAAACAAGCACATTTTAGTAGATCTTCAAACACAGTGGACTACCAGGTCATGTTGTAGTAATTCATCTGATTTTTACCGGCAATGACTTGAAACTGAAGAGGCAAAAGGTTAAAATAAAACTTGCCAAATTCTGCTGGTATTCTTACCTACAGAAGCTGTCATTTTTGGTAAGTATAAAAAAAAACATCAAAAGTCCACTTAACTCTTTCAGTGCCAAATTTTGGACTGAGTCAACAGCTTTCCCGGCACACATTGGGCCCATTGGGCCCAATACGCGCTGCAGAAAGCTGTTGACCTGGGATATTTCCTGTGGAACTATAGGCATGCTGGTACTTGCATGAAAGGTCATTTTACGAGGAATAGGAATCCAAAGGATCTTTCTGATACATTGTAATTCAGCCCAGTTTGATTTAAGTAGATCAACTTTAGCTGTGCTTGGCACTGAAAGAGTTAAAATTCTACTACCTGTCTCACAGTCATGCAATAAATATCATTTCCTTGAATACAGAACAAGTTAACTATTATAACCCTCTGAACCCTAAGTATTCTGCAGTTCAATATATTCAGAACCAATACATCAGCACTTATGGCCAAGAGGTCTAAATATATGTAAACAGGAAAACCTGCCTCACATTCAGCAGAACATTTATGACCGAATTTACGAACAGTTTCCAAACCATAAGCATGGGCCAGTTGCCTTTCCTTAACCCTTTCCCCCTTGAATTAAGACGGAGTCAACAGCTTTCCTTGGCATGGGTTGGGCACTAACCCCTGCAGAGGAAAGCTGTTGACCTGGGTCATGTTGTCTTGACAGGTCTCATCTTCAATTCTCAGTCAAATTGTTTTTCATTGCCACTGAAATCAGTTGAAAACGCTGAAACATACGACATTTGACCACCAGCTTGTTTTGGCCGGTTTAAGGGGGAAAGGGTTAACCTTAAGCAAATATCACGTCTGCTTCATCTATTGTAGGTTTAGTTAGCTAACTATAACCCCATAATGAAAAATGTGTCCTTAATGTACAAACATGTCATGTTTTCATGTGCAAATGTGAAATATGACAATACAAAGAATCAATAATTTGCAACATTACATCTGCCAACATTTCTCTCTTACATGTGAGTTTTTGAAAACAAAATTATTTACTGAATTCCTTATAAGTAATAATTGATGTACACATTTATGGGTCAAGCTGGCGCTAACATTTGAAAACATAAATTTTAGTCATCTGTAAAATGTTTGCTGGCCAATGGCTCTTTTTTGTTGTAATATACTTTTTTTTCTTTAATGAGGATTAGACAAATTGCCCATGCAAGGCTGATGCAGTTCGTCTCCTCACGTATACACCCATACGTAATTACACAGCTTGCCACAGTCACGTTGAAAATTGGAAAGAAAAAAATTTAAAAAAAGAACAGGGACATATATGTATCTACATTTAAGTGTATGTACATGTATACAAGAGAGATGACCTTCAAAAACAAGGACTAGTCATCAACATTACCATTGTCTTCCTTGTCAGACTCTGAGAGGTCTTTAAAAAAAATCACTTTGTATTGCAAATGTAGTTCATAGTTGCATCAACAATACTGCCATTACTGTCATGAGAAAGTTGGTCATGACCAAATATACAAAATTTGTTTTTGTCGACATTAGAGAGATCATGAAATGAAACACAAGTTTGAGACGTCACTACCGGTTAAGCAGGCACAGACAGCCCACATTGGGCCAGTGGCAAGTTCATCATTTGTTACACTGACAGTTCAGGTGATGATACGCAAGGCTGAAAGCACTGAATTGGAAAACACGTGTATTGTGAAACCTCCCTATACCGAACACTCTTGGGACCGGAAAAAGTGTTCAGTATAGTGAGGTGTTCGGTATAGGGAGGTTTGATAGCATTGAAAGTATATATTTGGGACCAAGAAATAGTGTTTAGTATAGAGAGGTGTTCAGTATACGGAGGAGTTCGGTTAGAGAGGTTTTACTGTACTTCCACATGGACCTGCTCTTTTGACCCTCAGTCTTGGGATCCTATACAAAGCTTCCATTTCAGTGTTTCTGTAGTTAGTATGGTTATAGTCGCAATGCTGAAATTTGCTTCAAGTGTTGCAATAGTTCATTTGCACTTATTTTGTACTATTAGAAGGTGTTTTGCTTCATGCCTCTAATTAAATACAATGTATACATACAACTGTCTTGTACTGTGTACATTTCTTGGTCAAAAGATGATAAAAGTACATGTATGTGTAATATAAACCCACAGAACAATACTTTTGAAAGCACCAGAGTAAATTATGCACTTTGTGCATACATATAAAGTCTATGAATACAATCAGAATAAACATGTCAACAGAGAAGTAATTCCACCAGATGATACTGTACTTTATATCTGAGTACAATACACATAAATACCTCCATTAAAGTAACCACATAACCACCTGTCAATAACCAAACAAGGCAAGTGACATTTTATTGCCAACTTGAGGGGACAATTAGATTCTGTCCTAATTCAATGGTAATTAATTCCATTTGTACTAACCAGGACTTGAAATTCAAGAGGCGCAAATTTAATATTAGACTTGTCAAATCATCATGACTATGTACACTGATGTCAAAATAGTCTCCTGTTTCAGTATTAATACACATAAAAATGGCATTGTGCACCCTCAGTCTTGCTCATGTCCATGCATGGTGCTGGCTGTTACTGTGCTAATCAAGACAGAGGTTGTCTTATCTGTATTATTGCAATCAGATTCAAAGTTCTTGTAAAAAGACGCTTCATTCAAATACCAACATCCCTATAGTTACAGCTCAATGCTGTGGGACAGGTATAAACTGCCTGTCTTGGCGTGTTTTGAGTGTTTGGCAAGCTGTGGACTCAGTCCACAGCTCTGACAAAGAGGATGACAAAGCCTGATTTCTGGACACAGCCACACTGTCAGCCTGTGGCCGCATGCATATAATAAGAATTTCATCTGATGCTGAATATGATCCTAAAATTATACTGATGTGTTTTTCACCCTGAACTACTTAATCACTAACTTAATAGTTGATAAAAATTTGCAGGATTACAGTGGAACCTTCCTTAAGGGACCACCCACAGGACCTGTGAGAAGTGGTCCTTTCTGACAGGTGGTCCCTGAGCAGAGTTAGGCTCATAGTCAGGTTCCACAGTAATCAATGTACATTGTATGTTCTTCCCTATAGTTTAAACTTTGTGCTTAAGTTCCACTTTATTAAATCAATCTTATTTTGATTGGAAGTTTTCATCTTTAACTCAGGATCAAAATCAAAATCAAATTATCATTAAGCCATAATCTGGAAATATTTATCATACATGTATGTTTTGTGCAATAGCCATAAAAAGAGAGGTTGGTTCACACTTGAACTGTTAATATGCTATTAGATGCAGCTAATTTGGGATCAAATGGTGGCCCATTGAAAATCATTGTGCCCATAATGACATGGTTTACCATTTTTAAATAGAGCTGTTACTATTATAAATGATCATGCACCTTGATTTGAATTTCGGAAACAGATGAAAATTCCTTGTGATTATGGCCAATGAATCATGAAAATGTTGTTTACGTGTGAGGAGGAGACCCTATATTGTCAGAAAGTAGATTTCTGCGGAATGTTCACCATCAAACCTGGGAGAAACTGTCGCAGTTGACTGGGCAACTTTGAGCCTGTAAAAACTGTTTGTTGTACTCATACTGAGATTAACTCATTCCATACCAGTCCCTGATTTTTCCGTATATTTACCTAGATTTAGGACGACAATTGCATATTTAAATTCCTCATGAAAACAGCTTTGGTTCAAGTACCAACACGCCTATAGTCTTAAGTCAGTGGTTCTGGCACTGCCTGGCATGTCATGCTGCAGCTGCCGCAAGGACAGCTGCAGCATGACTTGCCAGGCAGTGCCAGAGCCACTGACCAAGGCCTGTGACCATAGTATGGAAAGAGTTAAATTGATCCAAACCTCAGAGCAGCTACTAGCAAAGTGAAAGTGCCATATTCAACATGAAGGTACATGTAGACTCTTGTTGCACTGACAGAGTATTGTTCACTCTCCATAACTCATGTAAAACAAAATCCTTCTCACCTTTCCCACGTTTCGCTTGTTGCATTGCCATAGTCCCAAAATTTTAGTTGTTCTTACAAAAGACACTGAGGTTGTCCAGGAAAGCCAAGTAGCACTGTCCTAACCAGTCCCTATCTGTCTGGTTCCAACCATCTTATGAATTAATGGTGTCACTACATTATAACCATGTTGTATTTCCGTGAGTGTTTGTCTGGCAAATATCACGTGCTTCGTCTATTTTTGGCCTGCATAATCAAAAAGTGCTTGGTCTGTAATTTACATGTCTTTTAATGTACATGTACATTCAAATATGGTCATCCAAGAGATTGACGTTGCAGAGCATCATAAATTTACGTCAGCAATTTGCAACCCTACATAATAACCTGGCTTTTTCCAGCATGCCTGTATGTACAGAAAATACAATAGTCAGGTCAACAACTATGCTTAGCATGCTTTGGATGCAATGTGCCCAAAGCCATGGGTGCTAAAGAAAGCTGTTAACTCAGTCCACAATGGGAGACTGAAATAGCTATAGATTCAAATAGACCTGTTTATCTGCAAAAATGCTCAATCATGCACTTTTGCATCAAACACAAGAACTGTGTGGAGTTTCCAAACTTTATAGAGCTACATATATGGGAAACAATTCTGAAAAACAAAAACTTACAGCAACCACAAATAAATACATATAAAATATAAATAACTCCAAAGTACTTATTTTTATTTCTATACTTGGAAATGTTCTGTCTGTTTACATACACATTGAGCAGTAAAAGATTTTTATACTGTGGTTAAAACTACATGTATGATCATGAATCTATTTTATTTATAACCCTGCACGGCAAATGAATCACTGAATGAGGGTTGATATTTTGACACTGAGGTCAATTGCTTGTTATTTACTCCATGTGGATCTGTTTATACTTGTATTGCAGACAACACTGGTCTCTCATTGGTCAAGCTCCCGTATATCCTGTGTGGGAATTCCCCCCCAGTTTCCACATGCTGCACACTTTCTCAAAGGCACTACTGTTGGAAACTTTTATATTTTGTGCACATTGTATTGAAGTTGTTGCGCAGATTAACATTAAACCTGCGATAAAATCATTTGCTTTTTTCGTTTTAATTTCAGTTTTGTACCTTATGTAAAATCATTAAAAATTGGACAACAATACCCGAGTCATGACGCTTCAGGAGTTGGGGGCATCGATGTGACTCCTCACCATTTGTCACCAATGTAATTGTAACATTAAATATTACAATGGCATTAGTATTGATGTTGAATGTATTAAAATGTGTGTTGTTACAATCCCAAAATTTGCACCAATCATCATGGATGAAAACTGACAGCATTATCGCCACAACGATGGATGCACCTCAGGAAAATGAGTGCTTTTTTAGTCTTAATTGTCAACAGCTGGACAGACAAAAATAAAGTACATTTAACTGCCAGGACATGCAGGCAGTCAAGAATATTTTTCCTATATTTTAAATTTGATTACTTCAGTTTTATGTTTTTGCTGTAGATCTGAATTTGTGAATTTTTAGAGAAGTCCATGAGCCTTTGATTTTATATGAACCATGTTAAGAGTGTGAGCAGTTCTTAAAGACTAAAGTGCAAACTTGTCTTTTCTTTAAAGAGTCCAAACACTTACATATAAAATTAAACCAAGCAATTGGGAGAAAGCCTTATTAGCACTTGTGATGCCTGTGACTCAGCTCTGCAGGGCATTTTAAATGTGTCAGAGGCCAGTGCAGTTGTCTCCCTCTAAAAAGGCCCCTCAATATATCGATCTCCACAAACACAACCTTCTCTACTAGCCTCATGCAGAAAGTGAAAAGGCCCGTCTCGACAAAGCCAACCCTCATTATCCTCATGCAGAAAGTGTCTACATGTGTTTCGATGGTTCTATGGTACATATGTCCTCCTCAAGAAAGGCCACCCATCTAATGTGGCCTCTTTCCTATTAACCCTTTCCCCCTCAAACCGGCCAAAAACCGGCTGGTGGTCAAATGTCATCTGCTTCGGTGTTTTTAACTAATTTCAACAGTTATGAAAAACAATTTGACTGATAAATGTATATGAGACTTATCAAGATCACATGCCCCAGGTCAACAGCTTTCCTTGGCATGGGTTGGGCACTTAGTGCCCAACCCATGCCAAGGAAAGCTGTTGACTCAGTCTTAATTCAAGGGGGGAAGGGTTAAAGGTATAGTTGTATCACAAGGGGAGCATTAATTGTATGGGCATTTGTACATTATCTCCTGTAGTTTTTGTGTGAAGATATCCTGGTGTGGCACTCTATGTATCGGGGCATCACACATTGCCTGGGTAATTATAGATTAAAGCTTGCTATCTTGTCCAACATTATATTAATTGAGAAATACCAAGGCTGAGCCAGAAAAGCTGGCATGCTAGCTGTAGTGTTTTCTTGTGCCACATGTTTTGCCCTCCGTTGGGCTCATCAACATTATATTAACCCTTTCCCCTTTGAATTAAGACTGAGTCAACAGCTTTCCTCGGCATGGGTTGGGCACTAAGTGCCCAGCCCATGCCCAGGAAAGCTGTTGACCTGGGGCATGTGATCCTGATAAGTCTCATGTACATTTCTCAGTCAAATTTTTTTTCATAACTGTTGAAATTAGTTGAAAACACTGAAGCAGATGACATTTGACCACCAGCCGGATTTGGCCAGTTTAAGGGGGAAAGGGTTGAACTACCCAACAAAGCCCTTCCTATTTATATGTACAGGGAAACCTCATTATGGTGACATGATCTGTTCTCTGAAGAATGTATCAGACATCTGAATATGTTAGATACACATGTACACGACTCAAACATCAGAGGCATTTGGCTTTGAGTCCCTAAATGTTTGTGTTGTTAAGTGAAAATGTTGGCTATCTGAGTGTCACTATAAGGAGGTTTCAGTGGACAAACATGTCAATGTGCGTGAATCCACGTTCGCCAAATGTGATGTAAATTTTACACATTCATCATCCTATGCTTGATGTATATGCCTGGCCTGGCAGCATAGATATTGCTCATACAGAGAGACAGACATGTTGTCAAACCCCAAATATTTTCATCATCTCTTTGAACCACAAAGTCAGACTGTACAAGCTCTCACCATTGGCCATGGCCAATGGTGAGATAACTAGTAATAAGTACTCCAGTCAGGGAGATGCATGGCCTATCAATCAATCAATCAATCAACTGACTGATCAATATCAATCAATGTATCAAAAATCAGCCAATACAACAGTGTCAGTAGTTCATGCTAAGCTGACCTAGATTTAATTATCCATGTTACTTTCCAAAACAAGCAACAAACTTCCCTAACAAAAACTAGACATACCTTCAACGCAAGCATTGACTCAAGGGTCTGCCATTTGCTCAAATTAGGTCACGGTGATACCAAAATCTAATTAGTTCATCTTACCAGGTAAGGGATACATATTGTTAAATTTGAGCAAAATACATGGAGGCATTCTGTAGATATCGCGGTAACGAGAATTTGCCCATCCAGACAGACAACCCGAAAACAGAAATGGTCCCCCCATGGGGCAGACCCTTAAAAAAGGACATGAATTTGTCAAGTGCAATTGTGAGCTAAGAGTTAGTTGACTGTCAGCTGACTGTTACCAAACATTTTACCATGAAAATTAGAATTGTCAGGTCCTGACAATTAATTGTCAGATTTTTTTCACAATCTCTTGACTTTTACCTGACAATTAGCTCACAATTATCCAACCTGACAATTAGCTGACTTTTACTTGACAATTAAGTCACTACTATCCCACCTGACAATTGACTCACAATTTACACTTTGAGCATGTGATCACTTGTGTCATCCATCACTCATGGCTCACCCATGATAGAAAAAGGATAAAGTACTTGAAAGAAGCCAAGACTATGCCTCACTGAAACTGCTTCCAAACTAACCACATATAAGATGCCAACTACGCAACATGTAGTGAAAAGCTTCTTTAAAGTGAGGAGGCTATAGATTAATTCCCATTGTGCAGGCATTTAGACAGTTTTATAACAGTAAAAGTTCACATACTGCAGTGTTAGAAATATGCATTAGTGAATTAATTAAACCTTTTTCACCTCTGGAGACAGCTGCTCAGGCAACTACCAGAAGGTAATTAATGTGGGCCTATTAGTTGCAGTGTCTTAAGACACTTCAGCTTAATTCCAAAAAGCAAACAGCTCTGCAGCTAATAGGAGAGGTTACAATTAGCAATTTTATGTGCATTGGGCTGAATACACAACCCAATAAATACTGGGTTAATGGTATTAACCTTAGTTAGATAGCGAGCGGCTTACAAATACACATCCGGGGCTTCAAAGTATATTGCCCTCTTTGACCCATGGGTCACGTGACCTTAAGGGGTATAAAACCACACGCCCTACTGTGCTCCACGTTGCCATTTTGTTGATTTTTGAGAATCAGCAACTTATGATTTCCACAGAGCGATTGAATGAAATGCGTCAAGTGTTGCAGTCATGGTGTGCAATTAAAAAGTGTACCAAGCGTGAACTTTCGTCATTAATAGGAAAACTCACTTTTTGTGCTCGTGTAGTGCGATGTGGGAAAACATTTACCAGGAGGTTAATTGAATTGTCCAAGAAAGCAAAGCAGCTTCATCATCACGTGTATTTAAATCAGGCAGCTCGGAGTGATATACAATGGTGGATTCAGTGCATTAATACGCACAACGGTGTGTCAACGTTTCCGCTTGAGTGGTCCGATAGCACAACACTCAACATTTATACAGATGCATCGGACAGAGCTCTCTCGGGATTGCACGATTCTTCATGGGTTTACCGCTGTTTCACTGGTCATCTTAAGATTTTCAAAACTTATTCAATTACTTTTCGTGAGCTATTAGCCCTGTTAATGGCAATAGCTACATTCGGACCTTCATTAAGAGGTCGCAGAATAAATTTTCATATTGACAACCAAGCCATTGTACATATCACCAATAACGCGTATTCCAAAGACAATGACATTATGATCTTGGTTCGATCTCTCTATTATTTATTAGCACAATATGACATAGAGTACAGAAGTTTGTATATCAATACTTTGGTAAATCCGGCCGATTCGTTAAGTAGGCTTCAGATCGATGCATTTAAACTTGCTCATCCGAAAGCAGATAAATATATGACATGGCCTGAACCTTTGAACTTAGACGGACTTTTGTATTATTAACAAGTATGCATTAATTACTTTATTACAGGCCTTGATCGAGTAGTGACTGATTTACTATCTTCATCTTTGAGACCATCAACTAATCGGACATACAGTGCAGTTCAAAGACAGTATTTTCATTTTTGTGAGATGTACAATCTCTCACCGATGCCTGCGACAGAAGATACGTTATTAAGATTTATAGCATATACTCAATCAACAGCCTTATCATCGAGGACTCGATCTGTAAAGGCTACTTCTTTACTTGTGTATTTATCAGCCATTTGTTCATTACATGTTATGCATGGTTTGTCTCCTCCACCGATTGATTCTCCCCGGGTTGGTCTGTTGCTGAAAGCAATAGATGAAGCCGGGGTGGGTCCGTCGCGTAAATGGCCAATTACATACCAAGTACTTGTTAATATCATTTCATTGCTGAGTCATAATTATGACGACTTAGTTTGGCGAGCAGCCCTTTCTTTGGGATTTTTTGCGGCTTTACGTGGAGCAGAGTATGCGATGGAGTGGGACGAATCGGGATGCCAAATTTTCCCGCCATTATTAGTGGGTCATATTTCTTTCAGCACGAGTAAAGGTTTGCGCTCAATGTTAGTGTCAGTCAGCAGATCTAAAACGAAACCTCACGGGTTCACGAAGCTTATTGGTTGTTCAGCTTCAAATGTATGTGCTGTGTGTAGCATGTGGCACTATCTGGAAGTTCGGGCTTCCCTTTTTCCCATTTTTGCCGAGAGCCCTTTATTTCAATTTAAAGATGGGTCAGTTCTCTGCAAATCTACGTTGAACACTAAGATAAAACAGCTTGTATCAGCTCTGAATTTTGAGCCCTCACAGTCCTCTTCCCATTCTTTGCGTGCGGGGGCAGCTACTACAGCTGGGGCCGCCGGTTTTAGAGACTGGGAAATACAGTCTCTAGGGGGTTGGTCCTCTGGCGCATATTCTCTATATATTCGTGATTTACAGCATAATGCAACTTTTGCTAGGCGGCTAGCCGCGCTAAAATAAGGTATAAAATATATACTACATCTACCTTGGGCTATTTGCTCGTACCTCGCTTGGGACTTGGCGCCTCTTGGCATATGTAGTTATTTTGAAGGTGAATGTTTTATGTTAATAAAACCTGTAGCCCATATGAATATATATACATTCGTCATCGTTTGCCATTTGTTTCCGTAGTGAGTATATTTAATACTGGGTTAATGGTATTAACCTTAGTTAGATAGCGAGCGGCTTACAAATACACATCCGGGGCTTCAAAGTATATTGCCCTCTTTGACCCATGGGTCACGTGACCTTAAGGGGTATAAAACCACACGCCCTACTGTGCTCCACGTTGCCATTTTGTTGATTTTTGTCCCAATCCCGCCCTACATTGCCATTCGAATTATAAAGTTGTTATTAAAATACTAAGTTTATGTAATAACAAATCATTATATGGGGACTTTGCGCCTCTTGGCATATGTAGTTATTTTGAAGGTGAATGTTTTATGTTAATAAAACCTGTAGCCCATATGAATATATATACATTCGTCATCGTTTGCCTTTGGTTTCCGTAGTGAGTATATTTAATAAAATTTTGGTGAGCTAGATAGCTAGAGGTGGACATTCCCATAGGATTCTATGTTATATTCAATTGGTTGAATAGTTTTGTAGCAAAAGCTATCAAATTTACAGGAGTATATTAACTATCTGCAACCATTTACATGTACCTCAAGAAATTTTGGTGCATCTAGGTAAAGTGGTTTTCTAGTTACATACATGTAGGTGCAAATTACAATGGAAATTACTAGAAATATGACATATACCTGGCCCACGTGCATACAGAGCCCTCTACTGAGAACCCACATGAAACAGTTGATCTTGATCTTAACTATTCCATTTCAAAGCATTCCTTGCATAGCATCATGTATATTTGTCATGGTTGGCATAGTTTCTCAATTAATCTTCATAGTGCTGAATTTTTATAACAGTTTGAAGAGCCTGTGTTCCCAGCAAATTTACAACATGTCAGCTTCCTTCCAATTTAAACTGCACTGAGAGCATTTGCACACTTCCTTGCGAACAATTACTGGACAATTTATGCTGATTTCAAGCTGGTCCCAATTGTCAGGAATTTGACAATTATTATGAAAGTAAAGTCCTTATTATTGTCAGGAACTTGACTATTGACAATATCTAACAGTTAGTGCTAATTTCATCACTTTATAACTGTCAGGTAGCAGTCAAGTAACAAATTTTAATTTGGTTGGTAATTGTCAGGTTTTCCCTGACAATTGTCTGACTGTTAGCTCACAATTAAAATTTCAACCAGTTTTGACAGTAATGAAAAACAATTTGAGAATTGTAGACCTATCAAGATAACATGCCAAGGAAAGTTGTTGACTCAGTCTTAACCAAGGGGAAAGAGTTAATTGTACTCTGCCAGTCTGACCCCCCCCCCCCAAAAAAAATGCATCAAAATCCTGCACGAACTTCAGGAAATAAATGCTGTAATTTTGAGTTTTTCCTGCATTCCACACCAAATTGGTAGGCCAGTGGTTAAACACTGTTCATGGCTGGCATGTGCCCATAAAGCCAATCCATATGCATGGGCCATCATCCTGTTGGAAGATTTCATTATCTGTTGAACATCAGTTGTATGATGCAAGCGAATTTAAGAATTACAAGGCAAACATGTAGGTGTATCATGTGAGGTGTTGATTTATCATGTTCCTAGGAAAGCCCTAGTTTATGCTGCAGTATCATTTTTGTTGTTGTTGTTGTTGTTTTACAAAGTGAAAATACTTACAATTTTCAGAGGAATTTGATAGGTCCCACTTGCCCTCTGTGTTTGCCAGATCGCTGCTGACTGGAACACACAGCAAGGTGCAAGGACCATAAAGCTGGACATTTGGGTTATTGCTTGCATCATTGATGCCACAAACTCCATCAGCACACACCACAGACCTCATGCCGCACCTCCTCGTATATACAACAATGACGATGGAGCACAACAGTCGACAGAAACCTTATGGAAAATCCACTTGAGTCATTGTAGATGCATGTTGACAGCTAGTCCTCAGAGTTCACTACACGTACTATTTTGGTAATTGAAATCTGCTAGCACTTTTTCTGTCACAATGACATACAGGAATCATGTATACGCTATTGGTGACATGCACTCATGATGCTTCATGTCACATAAACTAGTGTACACTTCCACTGTGTTTCCCTTCAAATACTTGTGAGAGTTCAATATATACCTGGCTCTGTTCACCTACCACCCACATCCACAATGAAGCAGCTCATATGTAGAAACTATGTTAATTGGAAGCTTCGCTATTTAACCATGGCTGGTTATTGGCCTTCATTCCCCTCAATAAGCTTAGAACTCCCATCATAGCTGGATGGGAAACCCATAACTATTTGGGGTTAATGCACTATTAGATTATGTAATATCCGTATACCCACATTTATTGGGGCTCAGTTTGTTATGTAACAGAAGGTCATGTAAACACAGACATCCACAGCTCTCATTGCTCTTGTCCTACTTACCCGTTCACATGTTGTGCACCTGCGCATGAACAGCTGTATGGCTGTTATTTTTCCCTCTTTTGTTTTGGCTCCTGCTTTATGTGAAACTTAACCACCCAAAATAGTTTTAAATGGCTGTTGACCACATGTTCTGTTTTAAGAATGTTTTTGCTTTTGTTTTCTTTTATAGTAACATCCCCCACCCGTAGTAAAAAAATAATAAAACAGGTTTAAATGACATTTGACTCTTTTTCCTGTTGATTTTTTGTGACAGTTGCCAAAAAATCATGTTCATAACCTTGATAATAATAAAAAAAATTGAACTTGACGTCCTGCTCTTATGTCCAAATACTACTAGGCATGATAAAAACCCATTGAGGAGCCAGCCCTCTCAGGCCTTTGAAGAACACCCTACTGAGACCAAGATGCAATAAACATGACTACCACCCCACACATACAGAACAAAGTTTCCTGGACAGGATCAATGGACATACTGACTGTGTATTGGATCAATAGTCAGATTGACAACATATTGCATGGTCACGTACTCTCTGACAGTGTATTGGATCAATGGTCTGACCAACAGTGTATTGGACCAATGGTCACACTCACAGTGTATTGGATGAATGATCAGACTGTGAGTGTATTGGATCAATGGTTAGATTGACAGTGTATTGGATCAGTGGTCAGACTGACAGTGTATTGGACCAATGGATGGATTCAGATGATGATGATGATGGTGATGGTGATGATGATGATGATGACAACGACGACGACGATGATGATAGGGAACAGGATCAATCATCGAGCCAAGAGGTGACACAATAGAATCAGGCTGACAAGGGGCAGGATCTATAATCAGATTGACAGGTGAGAAGATTGAGTCAGGCTAGCAGTGGATAGGATAAATAGTCAGGCTGACAGGTGATATAGGATTAAGCTGACAGTCACTGACAGTACATTACATGAACTGTCAGAATGAGGGGACTGCACGTATATCTAGCACCTAGTCTGACTGATAGGAGACTGAATCAAAGGTGAAACTGACAGGCTATAATTAAGGGTGACACTGCTGACTGGCAGGACTGTATCAGTGATGAGACTGACGTACAGAACAGAGTTGACCCTTTCCCCCTTAAACCGGCCAAAGCCCGGCTGGCTAGGTGGTCAAATGTCATCTGCTTCAGTGTTTTCACCTAATTTCAACAGTTATAAAGAACAATTTGACTGAGAAATGTACATGAGACTTATCAAGATCACATGCCCCAGGTCAACAACTTTCCTTGGCATGGGTTGGGCAGTTAGTGCCCAACCCATGCCAAGGAAAGCTGTTGACTCAGTCTTAATTCAAGGGGGAAAGGGTTAATGGTGAGGCTGACAGGACAGAGTCAGTGGTTTGACTGCCCAGATTGAATCAATATTGATTGACAACTAGACAGCTGTAATAGTGAGACTGACAGAACAGATTCAATTAATGGTTGCCTGCTTAGCAGAACTTAAGGGCCCTGGACTATCGACCTGGGGTCATACGTGCACTTGCAGCCAGACACAAAAATGGCCTGACAGTCAACTTTGCAGGCAAGATTAATAAAATTGTGTTAAGACAAAAGTTTAATTTGGTGCATTTAGCATCCTTCACTGACATGGCCAAAAGGCACCTTTAAGCATTTTGTGATCTCGAGAAGAAATTTAACTTCAAAATATATTCAGAATATTATTTCACTCACTGATTTTGAAAAAAATAGATGGGATGCAAGCACTCAGTTACTCCAGGTGACTGGCCATGCTTCACAGCACTGAAGGCTACGTTATCCTCAAATGGCAACAGGTTTGTGTACATTTAGTCAGAACTGACATCTTCAAGTCCGCCCTGTGATGAATAGTTCCTCCACTTAACTATGCAGAAGCCAGGAAAACTTATCTACATCATAGAGCCAACGAAAACACCTTGTTCATAGGAAAACAGTTTTTTTTTCCTTGCCAGGAAAAGAATGAGGCATACTGACTCAAGCAGTGTGTACAGGTTTATTTAATCATGTTTATGGTTGCTGTCAACATCAACACCATACCTGAAATACCAGAAGCCTAATATTTACCACACCAGGTGAGCTGAAGTCTTCTTTGCTTACTTCAAAGGTTCACTCTGTACATATACATATGATAGCAGTATGTGGCATACACAACCAATGTCATAACCATCTCATCTACTTCAGTATTTTCTCTTAAACTTACTGCTGGCAGAGACAAATTTGATGATAATTTTGAAGATGATTGAGGACTGTACAGGTAGATGTCAGCAACTTTCCTTGGTCTTCGTTTGGCCATTTGTCACCAAAATCTGGTCAAGGAAAGTCATTGGGTTTGTTTGTTACCAGGAAACAAAAACAAGTAAAGGCCGTACAATGTCCACTGGTCAAGCTTAGGTTTGCTGAGTCATGTGCATCAATGGCATACCATACATGGTTGGTGTGCACATGGATAATACCCTGCTGTTCCACAAACCTGAGAACTGTTTACTCTATGCTGATGACCTTCAAGCTTGTGTGTTGCCTACATCCGCCAGCTAAGAGATTACAAAACTAATGACAACAAGAGGATTGTGACCGTCCTGTGCTCAGCTTACCTTACATGCATACATGAGTTGATGGGCTCTGTGACCTTGAGAATTAGGTCAAGGTCTCACAGGCTACTTTTACTGGGCCTTTAATTCAATTCAAGGTCCCCCATATGCAGTCCAAACCTGGCCCTTAAACATCATCACACATAATATTAATGCCCAAGCCAAAAACTGTTATGTCTATCATTCTAAATGGAATTGACAAAGTTAACGGTACCCTGTGACCTTAAAGAATATAAAAAGGTTACCTACATGCATTCTCAATCCCCACCCTGTTCTTCCAGGTGATCATCATGATAACCAATGTGAAACACCTTGCATGAATAACTCTTGAGTTACCACCCAACAACTACATGTACATCACTAAAACTGTTCTTGAAACCTTGGAAATTAGGTCAAGGTCAACCATGATAATAATATATGAACTATGGTCCCAAAGATGTGTACCTACATGTATGTGGCCCAGCCATCTTGAAGAAGATCTATGCTTTTTGAAAATTAAAAAAAAAAAAATCAGTCTTAAATGCACAGCCAACTATTGAATATTAGTCTGAGAGATACCCTGCACCCAAGGCATTTGTCAGGCATGTTTGAAGTGGGTCAAGTTGATCATTTTTGAGGAAGCTGCACATATACATATCCTTATAATACCATCTACACCTATTGATCATTATGTGACTTTAAAAAATGTAAAAAATGACAAAATATGCTAGTTAGGGCTTTCTACTTAAGACCATCCCTAACCTGAGCTAAAAGTGCTTTTATATTCCAGGTGGTCTTAAAATACAGTTCAATTTATTAGAGAAATGACTCTCATGCGTCAATGTCATGAAAAAGGCAATCTTAAAAAATGATATGTAGTCTCTCATTGCAGGTGGTCTTTAGAGCAGGTACCACTGTAGCAGCATTGCCATAATTGGTGACCAATACTGTTCAAGAAGTCAAATAAACGATTTTTGTAAGGATGACCATAAATGAATGGAGAACAGCCTGAGGTTAAGCTTCCTGACAAGTCAGCAGACCTAAAATTACACAACTGCTGCACTGAGTGGCATTTGACATTTGACACAAAGACTAAACACAATTAAGACAAAAGAATTGAATAACCAAGGAAGGAAAGGGTGCAATACTTATGATTTATGCAAACCAAACTTAAATAAAATCTTGAAGAATCAAAATATACCCATCCTAGCTCAACCAGAGGTGTTTTGACTGATGCAAAACAGCAGTTTTTAACTTCTTCACACCAGTTAACCCTAAAGCGTTGATTTAACATTGAGTCAGCAGCTTTCCTTGGAACATTTGCATGGAAGAGTCCCGAGAAAAGCTGTTCACTAATATTATCTATTTGCTTTAGACTAGGCTTGCTGGTATTTGAATGAAAGGTATCTTCATAAGGAATTTGACTCTTTTAACCATTATATGCTTAACGGTGATGAGAAAATGACAATAGCCATGATAGGTGCTTTAAGGGTTAAGGATTGGCCAGGTCAACAGCAGGTCAACAGTTTTCCTTGTTGCACTTTTGAAACCAGAAAAAAAACTGCTGACTCAGTCAAACCTGGCACTGAAAGAGTTAATAGGAGAACCACTAACAAGTCAGTTGCCTATAACTTAAATTTGTGTTTACATGTGCAGTCATGTCTCAGCTGGCAGCTGGAGTAGAACTTGATACTGCAAGCAAAAATCACTGACCGGGCACTTTACCCTGTCCTGGCTAGAATAAGACTGAGTCAATAGCTTTCCTGGCCAGAATAAGACTGAGTCAATAGCTTTCCTGGCCAGAATAAGACTGAGTCAATAGCTTTCCTGGCCAGAATAAGACTGAGTCAATAGCTTTCCTGGTCAGAATTGGACTGAGTCAATGGCTTTCCTGGTCAGAATAGACTGAGTCAATAGCTTTTCTTGAGGCAAATTGGATAAATTGTGGCCAGCACATGCTGAGGAAAGCTTTTGATTGACCTGGGTGTGCCATCATGACAGGTATTTTCTATAAGTCTCAGCAGAAATATCATGCATAAAAATAAAATCTAAGCAAGAACATAAAAGCATATATGCATGTACATATACCGGGTACGTATGCATGTACATTTGTACGTACATATACATATGCATAAAACATGTTACAGGGTGTTTTGAGTGTGCCAGGACCACTATCCACAAAGCCCTCTATGAAAACAATATACATGTGTATGACATGAAATGATAATGCTTAAAGGAACTTATACAAGATTGCAGTGCATTAACTCATTCCATACCAGTCCCTGATATTTACGTATATTTACCTAGATTTATGATGACAAATGCATATCTAAATTCTTCATGAAAAGAGCTTTCATTCAAGTACCAACTTGTCTATCCTCTTAGGTCAGTGGTTCTTGCACTGCCTGGTAAGTCATGCTGCAGCTGCTGCAAGGGCAGCTGCAGCATGACTTGCCAGGCAGTGCCAGAACCACTGACCAAGGCCTGTGACCATAGTATGGCATGAGTTAAGAACAGCAAGGTAATATTTATGATTACAGTGATGCCAACATTCTGATTCAAAATGCCGTTTCACAGACATTTTCAAAGTGAGAACATCAGTGAGGGAGCAAATGTAACTACGAATATATAAGAAAATGCTGAGTTTTAATGTGGGACAAACACCATAAAGTGATAAAAATTTCAGTTAATTTCAGGGACTGTCTCTGATGATGAGGGACAGTTGGCATCATTATGATTAATCCCACTATATACTTGGTACATAATCTTGATGACGATTGACATCACCGTGCTTTGGGGCATTTTGAGTGTCAATGGGTTAAACAGTGTACATACAGCGTTTTATAGAATCTTGCATAAGGGACTGGCAATTACAGTATTTCTCTCACCAGAAGACACTATCTTGGCACAATCCAGATTGACTCTGAGGTCACAAGTGATTTTACCCAGAAATATATGGTCTCCAGTGACCAGTGATATCATCATTCACTGTTGCTCTTAAAAGATTTGATTTCCTCTATATATGTTGAAACCTGCTTTGGCATACATGTCCCTGTTGACTATTCTCCTCTTCCGTGTACAGTGTACACTCTTTAAGACAATTGTTTATATTTCAGTAGCTGCACACACTACATTGTCATCCCACGCCCTTGTGCTTCTGAAGCACTTACATACATCATCTGAATGTTGGCATAATAGAAAACATGGCCCTGGCCTGATGGCTTGGTTCTCTCTGATCGCCCTAAGGCCTAAGCGCTTGTGTTTGGCTAAAAAACCTATTCTAGGGATTGATAACAGGATCTAGATACCAGGATGCATAATTTTCTTGGCATACAGCAACAGAAGGATCTTGCAAATCATTCAAGTCAGATTCAGTGCTCATTTTACCAATCAGCAGGAGTACTCATTTCTGACATGTAAAGTTGCTTAGATGATAGGGTCAATGAAATATTTACAGAGTTTTAGTCATATATTTATAAATCAAGAATTTTGATCTACACTGAAAGTCTTGCAAGATTCAAACAGTGTGATGTCAGGCAAGATTGACACTTTGTAACGCAAGATTGACACTTTGTAATATGGTTATGGGCATACATGTAATTACAGCTTCATCAGCCTAATCACATCACAGGAAGTGCTAGTGAGACTAACGGATGTAATTTTTTTTTAATTTTTAGGGTATTTCATGGGCCATCTCTATTGAACACGGCTTTTAAAGGCAAAAAAGTAGAACACGGAAGGAGTTTACACAATAAGAAACTCTTGAAGGCGCGGTAAAATATTGTGTCTGGGACTCTAACTATTAGGGTGTTGTTGGGGTTCTCTTTCGAAACAGGCTTCAGTGTATCATGTAATATCAACATATTGATGGGACAATCTGTATAAATGACCCCAGTCAAGCATACATGATTAATTACTGGTATGATATACAGTGGTCCCTGTCTTGAGAGGCCACCCCAAGGGCTGCAGGCCCAAAAGTGGCCTCTCAAGTCAGGTGGCCTCTCATTAGAGGTACAATAACATGGCAAAGATAGCAGCAGGGACCACTAGGCACACCAAGTCAACAGCTCTCCTTGGCATAGTGCCTAACACACCAAGTCAACAGCTTTCCTTGGTATAATGCCTATTACACACCAGGTCAATAGCTTTACCTGGCATAATACCTCATTAACACACCAGGCCAATAGCTTTCATCAGCATATAGTGACTAACCCCCACTAGATCAACAGGTTTCCTTGGTATACTGACAAACACACCTGGTCAACAATCTTTCATTGGCATATAGTGACCAACTTATACCAGGTCAACAGCTTTGCGTGGCATAGTGCCTTATTAACACACCAGGTCAAGAGCTTTCCTTGGCATAGTGACTAACACACCAGGTCAACAGCTTTATTGGCATAGTACCCAACAGACCAGGTCAACATCTGTCTTTGGCATAGTGCCTTATTAACACACCAGGTCAATAGCTTTCCTTGGCATAGTGCCTCACACCAGGTCAATAGCTTTGCACAGCATAGTGCCTTATTAACACACCAGGTCAACAGCTTTCCTTGGCATAGTGCCTAACACACCAGGTCAACAGCTTTATTGGCAGAGTGCCCAACAGACCAGGTCAACATCTGTCATTGGCATATAGTGACTAGATCACACAAGGTCAACAGCTTTTTCTTGGCAATCTGCCTAACATATACCAGATCAACAGCTTTCATTGACATGATGTGTAACACACCAGGTCAACAGCTTTTCTTGACATAGTGCCTAAAAATCACAATAGAGAGCTGCTGACTCAGAATTCAAGAGAAAATTAAGGGGTTAAACATTAAAAGACAGGTGAATTTTTACGCCTGTGTGCTTTTTGGTAGTTTTAGCAAGAAAAGGTTAAAATAAACTACTTTCGTCTGAATAAAGTGCAGGAACACATTTCAGCTGTAGCATGGTTTGACAAATAATGAAAAAAAAAACACCAATGATTTTGACCAGGCATGTTACAACTTGAATGAAAGCTCATTATTTTCAATAGCAAATTTGAATATGTAATTCACACTATGTTCACCCAATTAGCCAACTGTACAGATCATGTCAAACTCTTTAAACTAGCTGGGTATTTCAAAGTAGTCAGCCAGTCTGTCAGTAAGTCAACAAGATGTCATAAATCTTTTTCTTTTTTTTTCAAAATTAGATTGAAAAGTAGTTTCATATAAACCTCTTTTTGCCAGTGATTGCTCACTTGGTATAATTAACCCTTTCAGTGCCAACTTTTGGACGGAGTAAACAGTTTTTCTTGGCACACTTTGTGTGCATTGCGCTTACCGCGCACCGAGAAAAGATGTTGACCTGGGGTATTCTCTCTGGAACTATAGGCATGCTGGCACTTGAATGAAAGATCTTTTCACAGGGAATATGAATTGGGGATCCTCATGATAATTCAGACTAGTTTCACTTGAGTAGCTCGACGTCAGACGTGATTGGCATTGAAAGAGTTAATACAGTAATACAAGATTGTATCTTCATAAAGACCAGCTCTTGTGAAGGATGGCATATATTTTGAAGGTCACCCTGTCGTGAGCCTTGACGCTTATTTCTTTTATAAATGTACCTGAGTTTTCAGACCCCTGCAATACGATACCAGTTTGCTGGCAATCCAGGAGCAGTCTTAAATACCTGGTACCATGGCATACTGAATAAAATTTTGGTATTGTCACCTATGATAAATAACACTGAAACAACTTTGTCATCCAACCCTAGCACACATTTTTGTATGAGCTTGTCTATATAGAAATGTAGACAAACATCTGGAAAGGATGTTCCTAAAACGTGTAAAAGATGTGTGTTTAATACAGACAGACAGGCAGACAGACAGACAGACAGACAGACAGACAGACAGACAGACAGACAGAGTACTTGCAGGTCCAATGACTGGACCAGGCTTACAGAATCTTGTCTGCTTTTGATGCACCATATGAACTATCAACTAGGCCTAAAAGTTTGTAATTTTGTGGCTTACATGTATTTTGATCAGTCATATCTGGAACATAGTGTTATCAATGTCTACATGAAATTGGATAATTGTTCTCCCCCATCTGTAATAAACACTCAACATTCTTCAAAACAAAGGTCATCACCAGGAAGTACAGTGCAACACCAGATGATCAAAGTACTTAACCCTTTGTTTATAAGTGGAATATATGCAGTTTTGAGTATACTCGGCTTTGGAGTTAGCCCCTGTCTCCATTGTAAATAGTTGTGCAAATCTACGTTTACTGTGACACCAATGCTGCCCTTGTGGTAGCCATCACAAATCCTCATTGTATTTGAGCGAAAGTTAAACCAAAAATTATCTTATGGTAGAACTCTTTTCTGCTACAAAAACTCCTATATTAGTATTACTTGTATACACTGTTCATGTATTTTTTGGTGGCAAATGCAGCAAAACTTCTACGACAAAAATCAAACATTTCACTAACAATTTCAGCAGGGACATAGTATGTGTTTACATGTGAAACAGACATATAACATGAGAACAAGAAGATACCTGGCTGCGATGTTGTATACCATTAGGTGTACATGTAATGGATTCATACACACTGACAAAACATGAAGGAAATGCAATACAACATATCAGTGTACACCTGTTGTGAGGCACATGTGTTAGGTAACCCTCCGAAAAAACTTCAGCCAATTACTGTACAATGTACCTACATTTTTCATATTTTCTCTGCAAAGAGCTGTGGAAATCATGTAAGACCAGCAACCAAAATTCCTATTTCACACAAGCAATTCTCTCGCCTGCGAAAGGGTTAATTAACTATTTTCCCACTAGAATTGCCCAAAAGAGTCCTGATATTAACTGTCACCTGCCTCAGTGCTTTTAAATCTCTGGTCAACTGAAAACCTTTTGTTGAGAATTACAAATAATCCCAATTATACCAGCCTGCCCCTGGTAAACAGCTCTCGTCGGCATGACTTGGGAACATTGTACCCATCATGTCACGGAAAGCTGTTGACTCAGTCTTATTCTTGCCAAGATAGGGATGTTCAAAGTCCTCCATTATGGATAAAGCCAGACAACTTGCCTGGGGTACTGGAAAACACCCAAATGACATATATAAACATACTCACATCAAGGCAGATGACTGTATATTCAGGAGTACTACACATCCACTGTGACAATATATCAGCAGGCCAGAATCACGTACAACATCATGACCTGATAACTGTATGCTCCTCAGCAAGCCTCATGTCAAAGTCCAAGTGATAATTCTCAAATCAAAGTTACACCACACAGGAACCTAGTTTTCCTCACAAGTGCATCAACAAGTCTGGCGCAGCTGTGAGAGTCTGCCACCAGTCACTGTTGCACACCTCATCTATACCACTTGTTGATTTCCACGAAGAAACCCTCCAGGAAACCAGACTCACGCATAATGCCTGGCTCCCATCCATATCCTTGTATTCAAATACATTCTTTGTCATGTGCACCAACGTAAAAATGCTGACCCAGTCTGACAAAATAATATGAATATCGTCACTAGTTGACCCCTGAAAGCAGATATTTGGCTGGATGTAGCTGACTGTGTGAGGGCTGCTGCACGGGGTCAATATTGGGTCATTTATGTGGCTGTTTCAAGCATCATGTCACCAAAACAAGCTACATGTACCTGTACATAGATAGCACATGAAACTAAACAGATTTTCAGCCCTGAGCACAAGTCCAGCTTAGACTAAGTGTCTACACTGTGTAATGATGCTGCTGACTCTCAACTGTGGCCTCACCGTCACTGGTCTGTAATGTGCAAGTATTGTCAATTTACATAATTTCGCTTTTTAAAATTTTTTTTTCGCTTTTTTAAATTCTTTTTAAATTTTTTAATTTTGGCTTATTTTGCTGGGCAAAAATGATGAACATAAAAAGACAGTCTGAAGCACTGATTTTGCCGAGATACAGAATTTATATCCAAAATAGTGAATTTATATCTTGAATTAAATGCCGGAAAACCACAAACTGTGAAAATGTATACATATATACATGTAAAAATATGTGCACTTTATGGTCACAAAAGAGTGAACTATATGAACTTCATCTGCAAAGTTCTGGACTGCTCTGTTTGCATATATATATATAAACACCCCTGTACACAGCCCTGCATTGAAAATTGGCTGGATTGAGTCTTAGCAAAACCAACCCTCGGGCCCCTTTTATTGACATCACAGTGGGGTACCTGCTGTATGCAACCACTGCCATGAACAGCCACATTGCTTTCTGTGGTCACTGGGCTGGGACATAGGAGTCAGTTTCTTTGTAAATTTACCTGCAGTGACAGGTCACCTGCTAAATGTGGCCACTTTTTTCCTGGCTGTAGGGGTGGTCAAATACAGGAGGTGCCACTGTACACAAAAATGATGTGACTCCAGGAGCTTCGTCCCCACTGTTTCAGTGCCCAGCAGATGAGGTCCACTAATCCCTGGTAATGGGCGTGTACAGTGTAACCTGTTTTGAGAGACCACTATGAGGAAAGACCACTTGCTTTTTCAGACCATATTACCATGTCCATTTGGCCATCTTTCCCATGCTAATGCACCTCTATTGAGAGACCACGTGCCTTATGTGACCACTTTTTGGCCTGCCCCAGGGACGGTCTCTCAACACAGGTTTTTCTGCACAACAAAGGTGAGGATACCAGTGCCCACCCTGTCTTTCACTGTATGCTGTGCACAACAAATAAGGATATGTAAACATGTTTACAGGAGGATATGTAAACATGTTTACAGGTACATTTTGTAGGTGGGCAGGTGGGGGCTGAGGAGTTCACGGAAAAGTTTGAACTTGTTTTGTGACGTCTTGGTGCAGTCAAAGTACATAATACGTACAGTATTATATGTAACAAGAAGGAAAATACAATTGTAAGTCCTTGTATTTAAATATTTCTGTCTCTGATTATAGACTAATTTTTCTGAATGAAATAGTGTAGAGTGTTCTCCACACAAACCTACTCAGCTGTGAGGTTCAGCCTGTATTTGTCAGTGGCTACCCTGCAGCCCACTGTCTGCCAACTACCCTTACAATGTATACAGGGACTGATCTAAATTTTTTAAAATTTCATAGCGAAAAGGGGAAATAAAAGCATAATTAATAGCCAATCTGCCTTTGAGTCTCAATCCTGTTTAATGATTCATCTTAAAATATTTTAACTATTTACACAGTCATTTCTTTGGCCAAAAAGCAAGAAATGTCAGCATATGATCACTTAGCCAATGATCAAAACATTCCCTCAGTTTACTGATCCCCCTCTTATAAGCCCAGCCCAAGTGCAGCAGAAAAGTAGCCTTACAAAAAGGGGAAAATATAACAGAAAATTTACCATAGAGGCTGCATTGGGAACTAGTCACTCACCAGGTGGGTCCTGCATACATGTATGAAAGGAAGATTCGACTGACCACTGCATGAGCCCAGAGTATAAAAATCTGAAAAATTTTCACCCAGGAAAAATGGGAGAACTCATTTTTTCCAGCCCAAGGCAAAAATATTATTGACATGTGAGGCAGTAGATTGTCATGTTAATTTGGCAACAAGCCAAAGGCATCGAGACATGAAATTTATGTAGCCTCATTCACAGGCATGTGCACGCGTTTGATTATACAACACCTAAGGTCTTTTTGTATTTTTTTATAATTGCACATGGCCAGATTCATTGCTTGATACATAAATAAAAAGAATTAAGGTCAATATTTCAAAGACAGACAGCTGGGTTGCCATGTGAGCAGGGTTAAAGGGAATTAACCATGTAATGTTTCCATATGCATGGCCAGTATTATTGTTCAGATTTTAAGCCATGTACACTGCAATAAGACCTCGGCGATCAGGATTTTCAAAAAGTTCAAGATTTTTAAAAAAAGTAGTGAAATAACTTACAGTGTTGTATGAGGGCTTACAACCGATGTGTTGACTTGTGCAGTACCAAGAAGACAGGTTGCTGTTAGGCCCTGATTAATCAAAATTCTGTTTCATGTGATGCATACTTAAGGAGGGAGGGCGCAAACACAACACAGAGTACAGTTTTAACATGCAACAAATGCCCAGTACAATGCTGCTGGTTGACCTGCATACAGATCCGGCACTGATTCATAACTGAAAACGTTACTTTTTCCCTCTTTTGTTAACCCTTAAAGTGCTAATCATGGCTCTAGTCGTTTTCTTATTACCATGAAACACATAATGGTTAAAAGATTCAAACTCCTCATGAAGATAGCTTTCATTCAAATACCAACAAGCCTGGTCTGAAGCAAAAAGTAGTCTTAGTCAACAGCTTTCCTCGGGACACTTTGTGTACAATGTGTCCTGAGGAAAGCTGTTGACTCAGTCTTAAATCAGCAGGTTAATATGTTGCAGAAATGTTGGCTCAGTCTTATTCTAACCAGGCAAGCATTAAAATCCATTCATGAATATTTTGCAGGGCATCAATTATTTGTTTCATTGTATCAATTTATTACAAATGTGTTATCATGGTAACAGTGTCAACTAGTGGTGTTTGGGAAAGATAACAAAAAGATAATCATGCTGGATAAGCATAGTGGTTTTAGTACCCATGACGTCTCCACATCCTGGATATCTCCATCACTTATGATCCAGTCACCCTGATACGCAATCATGATGAATAAATGTCAACATGTGGGATGGGGGGAGGGTAGTGGGTCACGAGCCGTCCCCACCTTACCCCTCAGGGTCAATGCAGGTCA
The DNA here is from genome assembly GCA_964020975.1 of Hermodice carunculata. Classification (NCBI taxonomy): domain Eukaryota; kingdom Metazoa; phylum Annelida; class Polychaeta; order Eunicida; family Amphinomidae; genus Hermodice; species Hermodice carunculata. Next base: position 539,820 of record CAXHWN010002465.1, on the reverse strand, counting down.
AGGGTTATTAAATACACCTTAACCCTTGCTGCACAACTGTCCATTATTCTTTTGTCTTCTACTTGGAGAGAGAGAGAGAGAGAGAGAGAGAGAGAGAGAGAGAGAGAGAGAGAGAGAGAGAGAGAGAGAGAGAGAGGACAAGATGGATAGGAAAACCTCTCTTCAAAGACCACCTTAAGAGATGGCCAAATTTGGTCTCTCAAAACAGGTGGTCTTTCCTTGGAGGTATAAATAAGATGAAGAGTACAAGACAAAGTATCATGAAAATGTGGTCTTTCCAGACAGGGGATCTCCCATTGGACTGGTCTTTTAACAAGGACCACTATATAACTGTAAGTTGCTTCAAGTTTTTGTCAGTGACACACACGACATATATGCACAAAAACTGAAAGTTGCTGAAATCCCTAAAATTACAATGACCTAAGAAAGCAATGTATTAGAAATCTGAGTGGAAAAAAAAAAAAAAAAAAAGACTTAAATCACTTTTAAACTAAAGAATCATATACCTACTTCATGGGAGCTTCAAAATTAAATCACATGCAAATGTAAAAGTTCAGAATAATATAATTACCAGCACATACCAATACATGTATATACATTGTAGCAAATTGGTGCTACAATGTACATGTTGGTATGTGATAGTTCTGAAGTTCCAACTAATCTGTTTTTTTGTTATAGGAAGAAAGGGGTAATAAGGCGATACATTAACCTGTCTGTGTCTAAATTACAAAAAGTGCACGTAATTTAATTTTTGTATTTGGTCAGCATCCAGTAACTTGAGATGGGGATGCACATGTGGTTCAGTGACCTACCTAGCAATACCTTCATGTATGCACATCATGCTCACATCCCTACAACTTCTCTCCAACAATGAGAGATATCTGCGTGCCTTGACAGGCAGCACAATTCAACAATACATTTAACCCTTAAACTGTTCAAGTGCTACTCACGGCTATAGTTGTTTTCTCATTACGGTTAAACATATAATGGTTAGAAGATTCAAATTCCTCATGAAGATACCTTCCTTTCAAACACCAGGAAGCCTTAAGTCTAAAGCAAAAAGTAGTATCAGTCAACAGCTTTCCTCAGGACACTTTGCCCACAAAGTGTCCCGAGGAAAGCTGTTGACTCAATCTTATCAGCTCTTTAAGGGTTAATTGAATGAGCAAAGCAGGTAAATAGCTCTGACACATGAGTGTCTCAGTGTTAGCTTAACTCTTTCAGTGGTCAGTACAACAAAATATTTGCTCATGAACAGTGTTTCTGTTATGAATTTTTTCAGGGGGTCACAAGAAGGGAAATTCAGGGGAGAAGACTAGATTTCCACTGATTTTACATGTTAATAAACAAGACTTAATTGTGACCCTTTAGAATTTTCTCAGAGTGCATTCAAAGTTGCGAAAGGGTAAAATACCCCCATTTGAAGGGTTAACGGAAACACTGATGTATTAAAGTTCAATAATACCTCCAGATGCAAAATTCTTATTCAAATCAAAAGGACAATCTTCAAATATTTCAGGAAAAAAAATTGTTCAAGTCAACAGATGTCTGGTGTTAATAACTTGTGTCCAAAACATGCCAAGATAAACTGTTGACTATGCCATTCATTTTGTCAAGAGGGAGTTAATGTGACTAAGTAATGTTGGTGGAATGATATATGTACCTTGGTGTGACTGCTAAATTGTCTCCATGGTTTTAATTGATAATTCTAAGTGTGTGGAAAGAGTCTGGAAGAAACCACAATTGAGCACTTTGTTGAGTCTTTACGCACTTGTGTATACAGAGCTGTTTGCACACATCGCCTTCACCCAAAACCAGAAACTGCCAGAAGTAAAAAAAAAAAAATGGCCTGCTAAAAATACCCGAGATTGTTAAGTGTCACTGGTCAAATATGTACAGCAGGCTTCCAGGATGAACGCACTAAACCCTGTCCATACCAGCACAAGTCAACAACAAATTTTGTGTTTATTGTTGGTGAGTGCAAGTTGACCTTTTTTTTGTGTGTGTGTTGAGTGCAGTGTGACACTGAAAGTTGTTGAGGGACAGTGCGCAATCCTTCGGTCGCGTCTTAATTATCTCATGTTTCCACGTCTCATAACAAACGCTGGCTAAAAGGGACAGATTTAAGCAAAACATTTTGCGGGTAATATTTAACAATCAGATGCTTTTAGATGATTTGAGCAGGAAATGGTTAAAATATTTGTTATCACTGAAAAAACAAAATAAAGTTATTATACGAAAAGCATGCACCAGACATTACTCAACAACAGCCACTTTTGGTCAGTTAACTCATTCCATACTATGGTCACCTTGCGGTAGCTGCAGCATGACTTGCCAGGCAGTGCCAGAACCACTGACTTAAGACTATAAGCATGTTGGTACTTGAACAGAAGCTCTTTTCATGAAAAATTTAAATATGCAATTGTCGTCTTAAATCTAGGTAAATATATGGAAAAATCAGGGACTGGTATGGAATGAGTTAAAGGGAGACTGGGTTGACACCTTGAGGAAGCAGAGACCAGAATGTTCCACCAATGAGTGTCACTGTATCACACATGGTTCTTGTCACCTTGCATATTCATTTATTACTAGTGTTTAACCCCTTCCCCTTTGGGGAGAAAAACAAAATGTACACATATGTAGATTTGCTTTAACTGGCACAGGTAGCTATCTCAGGCCACTGTGAAGTGATATGACCTTCATCCTGTACATACAGATATATGCAGCCTTGGTTGCTTTGATCAACAAGTATCGTAAGTCTTTCCTGCTTATAACAAAACTTGAGTCATCAACTTTGCTTGGCGTGGGTTGAGTGATGGTCACTCTTTCTGGGAAAGCAGAATACAGAGTCCAGGACAGCTTATGATATCCTACAGGTGACTTGCATTACAAGTTGCTGACATTAGTCATTCTATCATGTAAGACTAATTACAATTTTTATTTGACATGTTTTCATAATAAAGTGCAGAAATGTTGTAGGAGACAATAATTGACATCTGGCTGCCTTAAAATGATTCGAGCAGGAAAAGAATTTATCATGCACAGACACAAACACAGACACAGACAGACACACACACAGACACAGACACACACACATTCTAATTTCATTTAGCCTTCAAAGGTGTCATCACCACTGAGACCACCTACAAAGATCCACTTTTCTTGACCATTAGCTGTTACCACAATCGTGGTCTATGTTTTCATACCACAGAGAGACCAGCTATTATTGAGGATCACTTTTGAGCCTGTCTGAGTCGTGAGTGGTCTCTCATCTCACAGATGTCTTATGAAATATCATTTACTTCAAGAACTTCCAATCTGCTGGTCCTGGGATGCAGTCTTTGAGGACATGCTGCAGCTTTCACGCAGCCATTAATTTTTCAATGTAGACCCCCCCCTCCCCCCCCCGAAAAAAAATTAATTATTTTAAGTTTGGCCCAGACACCCTCCAAAAATAAGCTGACTTTACATTGAAACATCAACCTCCCAGCATACAACATGTTTTTGACACTCTACTAGCCTGCTGTATGAATAAAGGACTCTTGTATCCATATGCAAATATGAAATTCATGTTGAATAATTGTCAAATAAAGACATTTCTCTGTAATAAAACTGATTCTTTGTTTACTTATCTTCAGTTTTCAGCTTAATGCAAGAAAAAAGAAAAAAACATGGGTTGCTCAGTGCAGAAAATACAATTTCCCTTTGCAAGCTTGTATTTCTGACTTTTTTTTGTTGCTTACATCAATTTTATGTGATAGGAAACTCAATAAGCTTTTTACCCCTTCTCCTCCTAGAAAAAGATTTTCCTTTATGACACATTGGTGTTTTGATGACTTCTGCTACTATTTGTGATTTTGATGACCATGATATTTACTGATATATATATATAATATAAACGATAATATTTATGTATACGCATGAACAATCTGGACAGCAATGAGTAGAAAATTTGCATCAGAACTCCAGATTGATCAACAAGATGCAATCATCCCTCATAGCTTGATGTACTAAAGTAAAAAAAAAAAAACAAAGAACAAAGAAAAGATACCCTAAAAACAAATACACAGGTTTAATGTGGACAAAACTTCCAAGAATGGCCACTACTGGTAATGTTCCAGGCAGCAGTTCCTGAAAGAAAAAAAATACCACTAAAAATAAACACACAAGTTTACTCCGGACCAACATCCCAGAATGGCCACAACTTGTGATATTCCAGGTAGCAGTTTCTCATCAACATTCACACCCAGTTCTTGGACATACCTCATAAAAAAATACATCCACTGCCCTACTAATATACACTTAGCATACTGTAGCTAGTCCCTAGTAACTTGGTAAACAAAAGTATAGGCCTATTTCAAGGTAGAACACAAGTCACACTGGCTCCCTTTGTGTAATGATATAGAGGTGCAGTCTCGCAGATTAAAACCTGAGGGACCTGAAACTGACGTGGCATACAGCATGCAACTCCTTCCCATTAAAACTATCAAAAAGCATCCAATAATGTTAATATCATCTACTTTTTTCCCCTTTTTTCATTAATACTAATATATATATATATATACATATATATACAGTGCTCCCTCTTTATAAGACCCCTCATTACAAGGCGGTTTCTGATATATTATAACATGGTGTGTACCATGGTTCCCACTGACATAGCTTTCCCATCACTTCTATGTTAAAAGTCCCTCTGTTATAAGGCGGTTTTGCTATAACACAGTCTGTTCTGTGGGTCCCAACACCAGTGTTATAAAGATTGAGCACTATATATATATATATATTTATGATCAGTCAACAGCTTTCTATGGTGGTCTCTGGGTGTATTTGGGCCAATGTCCTGGGGAGAACTGTTGATTATTGTCTCAGATGTTTATGAAGCCCACATAATCAAACAGGTTTTTTTTCATAAAAGTACATGTGAAGCCCTTGTTATTACTTTAGCAGTCCACATGTAAGATTTTTCCCTGATAATTAAATCTAAGACTGTAGCATGGTAGAATAAATGGGAAGTTCTAACTTCCATAATACCACTGAATACACATGATACAGCTCTTTACATCAAAATGTCAAATTGGCATCCAAAGTCCTATGCAATTGGGCTTTTTTATTTGCAGTGAGTTTTGTTCACGATGAAAAGACAAAAAAATTATATGCAATTTATAATGAACTCTGGGTCTAGAGACCATCACACTTCTAAATTAATTGTGAGTATGTGAACATTAAAAACAGCAATCTTGCATTATATGTTCATATTTACATAAAGATTTGCTGATACTTCAAAAAGGACATACTAGTAGCAGAAAAAGTGTTAAAATGTTCGTATTCATGATATAAAGACTCCCAAATAACATGATAGCCATGGCCTCAATATATTTGATAGGAAGCTATACTGGCTCAGATCCAGAAGGTTATGCCAGAACCAATTGCCTTATCCCTGTACCTGTGGGCCACAAGTATGTTGGTCCTTGGATCAATCATTGCCTCCTCAGCAGATCAACTCTCTCTGGTCCCCAGCAGCCAACAGTCTGTCGCCATCCAGAAAGTCTGTTCAGCAGGCAAGATCAATCATTTTATATACTCAAGTTCAGATGAGGGACACCCACAGTAAATTGGTCCAATTTTTTGTCCCTAATGATGAGGGGCAGTTGGCATCTCTGTGGTTCCCCATGCAAATTCTTCATGCAAATTAAAGGCCTTGAATTCCAATATCAACACATCCAGTCTGACAAAAGTAGCTCTAGCAAACACAGAATGGTCCAGATCAACTTTTTTCAGTTCACTTTGCATGCAATGTGCACCAAGAAAGCTGGTGATTAGTCTTACATTAAGCACCTTAAGGGTTAAAATGCAGTCAGGTGTTATATTAAGGTAGGAGTAGTGTATGTAATTTATGGCCCCATATCCATTGACAGTGATCAAGTTGTTTCACTTTTTATAAGTAACCATGGGGCTATGTGCAGTTCTGTGCCCAACTTCTTGCCACAAAGTTACATCAAAGAAAGCTCAAACAGTTTAAAAGAGTACATGATTGGATGGGATAGAAGTCCATTCAATTTTCCAATTCTGCCTTACAAAATACTTTTTGTGGCAAATGTACTCACAAAGAGCATTGGAGAAAGAGAAAAGGGAAAACACAAAGTGATAAGTACAGAAGTCAGGCCTCTGGTTCAGTTAATGAAGATGTTTACATGACACAACACCTATTCCATGCATCCCCATTAGAGGTCAATATCAGGTCTTTGCATAGACTTTACTACTTGTCCAGAAGTCATTCCAGGTGCATTGATGGATTCAGGATTGTTCTTGAAGAGTTTGGCTGATGTCAAGGGTGATAGGAGGTCTGTGGATGCACTTTCAGGAACTTGTGGACAAGCAGTAAACGCTATCATGTTCCGAGGGAATTTGCTCACAATAAATTGCTTATCTGCCAGTCTTCCTCATCTATAAAAACCACAGACCAGCATACATGCATGATGGTTCAGTCTAGGTCACTGATGAAATTCCCAGTCCTTGACATCTCAGTGCAATCCTGTTATCTGATTGGCTGTTCCTTGTTAATCAAATAGACATGGCAGAATATAGGACAATGCATAGGCAGATCCCTGAAGAATTTTGATACATTTGTCATTTATAAAACAGATTTTGTGAGGAATCAAGGTCATGCTACATGGACTTTTGCCTCAGGCTTCAATTCATACACTGTAATGATGCCACTTCCTGTGTTGCACAGCCAAGGTGTTCTTTCATGCGTCAATTTAAATGCAGCAGAGTTAGCTCTTTCAGTACCAATCACAACAAAAGAATAGTATGAATTATCATTTGCATCCCACATTCATATTCCACGTAAAAAGACCTTTCATTTAAGTACCAGTGTGCCTATAGTTCAAGAGAGAACATCCCAGGTCAACTGGTTTTCTCAGCGCACATTGGGCACAATGCATCCAATGCATGCCAAGAAAAGCTGTTGATTCAGTCCAAAATTTGGCACTGAAAGAGTTAATACTAACCCTTTCTTCAAGTGATATTGAGTCAACAACTTTCCTGCTAAAACAGCTGACCTGGAGCATGTGTTTCTGGTACAGTGGTCCCTGTCTTGAGAGACCACCCCTAGGGAGGTCAAAATGTGGTCTCTCAAAACAGGTGGTCTTTCATTAGAGGTATAATAACATGGAAAAGATAGTACAGTGTTCTGAGACAACGGTCTTGAAAAAAGATATGTGGTCTGTCATTAGAGGGGTCTCTCAAGACAGCTACCACTGTATGTCTCTTACTATGATTCTCTCTCAAGTATGATCTGTCACAAACTGTAATTTCAAATAACAGCATTGAGACAAAGTTCAAACTTTGGTTTGCCAATTGTTTGAGTGGGTTTGGCAGTTTTGGGTGGGAAAGGGTTTTAGTGACCATGGAAGGATTGTGTTGTACTTGTCAATAAATGAACATAATGGGATAAGTTAATTTCCAAGATGAATAGAATATTATTTATTGTGTACTGCCTACAGATACATGTATGTTACACTGACATCACCACCCACCCATGTTTATAGTCTTTAATGACAGTGGTGTTGGTGCCTAGTGGGGGCTGGGGCTTTCTTTTTATGGGCTACACAATGTGACAAGAGCCCCAAAGTTCCCAACCCTCGTTGGTATTGTTGGGAAATTTCCATGACAGAGAACTTTTCTAAACAACAACAAGGGTTGGGGGTGGAGCAACTTAGGGTCCCGTTCATGAATCAATATGGAGAGAAACAAAAGAGTGTGCCTCTTTAAGACAGTTCACCCTGAAATGAAAAGGTGTAGATCATGATTCATGCATGTGTGATGTTGCTGTCACGACTAACACTCACAGCAAGTCCATGATTCATGGAATGAAATCCTGATTTCACTGTTCACGATTTATAATGCTGACTGACATTTCATGGATAATGGGCCATTTGCTTAATAGTTCACACAAATTACTTTTTAGTTTTGCAGTTCACAAAAACCAAAAATAAAATAAAATAAAATAAAATAAAATTTAAAAAAAAGAAAAAAAAACATTTCTCCCAAAAGATACTCTCCCATCTTCACGCAGGCAGGGGGCTGCGGACAGAGTACGTGTGACTCGGCCAAAACTTAAGTTCACTAAGTCACAGGAACATGATGTATGTATGAATTTATCTGACGGCCCGGTTTCCGCACTTTCTAGAGAATCTTGTGACGTCATATGGAGTTTCTTGCAAGTGGTCCATCGATCAGATTCAACCAACACTCAACACGGCTGCCGGACCGACGGAATTTTCACCATACTTTCCCTACGCAGCACGCTATGACTGAGTATGATACAGCCGGAAATGATACGGTACGAAGATAGATACTTTCAGTTGGTACTTTAAAAACAGATACAACATTAGCCAGGGGATATTACAACCCTCCCCCCCCCCCCCAATAAAAAAAAGTTTCAGCCCTGAATTACTGTAAAGCCTAAAGGCGTATGTTATTTTCATCGTGTGCGATCTAAATCTGACTGAAGAAGAACGTTTGCTTCATAATACAATAAGCTATTCATAGATCTTGTATTTTAATGGGGTAAGCCCTGTAAAGTATGCACAAAATTGAAATTTTATGCCCTGGACTTGGTCCTGCGTTGTGCAAGCAAAAATAGGCTATTATTCTGCAAAGCTGACACTTCTACGTTGAATGTCGACATCAGCATCTATAGCCTCAGGGAGGTGTACCGTGTATACACCTCCATGATACTAGGCTATAGGTCTATAAGTTAAGTATAACGGTGATATTTTTGCCAGACTTGAAGGCACAACGGCGCTATTTTCTCAAGCAACATACACCTGCCGTGGTTGTTGATCAGTCTCATTTGTGGGAATACGTCCACAGACACGCTGCAAACGTTAGTAACAGCTACCAGAAGTACAGGGAGGTGTATGAGTATGGTATTAATACTATTATTAGTGCAAAACTCAAGACGATAAAACTCTTCAAACTCACCGGCACTCCGACTCTGACTCTGAGGCGGGCTCGGAGGGCTACAAGTTGATATTCATATCAGTATTAAAGTTAGATATATGACACACGCTGAATCACAAGTGCATTCCCTCACAATCATACTCATAAATTATGTGTCCATGATCCGGTTTGGCCATCTTTTATCGCTCCTGGATCTACTTCAGTCCTTTGTATGTATTCTGATTTGAATAAAAAGATTCCTGATTCCTTTGTCATCTCATCTGCCGTCAATGTGTGGCCTGATATTGATAATACTAGTGATACTGATGCGGCAACTGCCCAAACCCAGGTCAACTGACAGGGATCGGCTCTTATTTTTCTAAAATGACACTTTGTTGGGATGGCCAAAATTTATGCCAAGGCCAGTTGCCATATTTGGACTTGGGCAGACCAGGACCATGGCATGGGCCACATGTACATGCGCTCGTAATGTTCAGTCAGTCAAGCATTCGTGCTAATAGGCCTATAACTTATTCAAGAGGGAGGATTGAAGGTGGAAAGGGGGTCGGGTCGGGAGAGTGAACCTAGGCTAGTAGTGCCAGCAAAACATCTGTACGTGCAATGTAACAGGGCCTTATCTGCAATAAAGTATTAATGTGGTCAGGACAAAATTGTGCAGTCGATTTATTCGTGCTAATGAGATGGAGGAGGGGGTTGGGAAAGGGCATGGTGAACATAGAGCGAACGTCGCCAGACTGAGCTCCTAGTCCAGTGCAGGACGCCAGGAGCTCTCTCTCTCTCTCTCTCTCTCTCTCTCTCTCTCTCTCTCTCTCTCTCTCTCTCTCAAACTTACCAGGACGAATTATTATAGTAGGCCTAACAGTTTCAGGGGTATTTTATTTTGCAGTGTACAGGCAGCCCTCCGTGCTTCTATGAACAGCATCTTGTCACATTGTTATTTACTCGATGTGCACTGGGGCAAATTAGTTCCTGTGTCATAGTTCATTTATTTGTGTAATATATATTGTACATTATATGTACATACAATCACACCTCAAATGTAACAAATAGATAATATATGTTCATAACTGACTATATAGAGATATAAATTATCCAGCTGTTTACATACCAAACTAATAATTTATTATCATACAGGTTTTTGAAAGAGTTTACGTATGATCGGAGTGCTGAGACCCCGCCCCCGTTCTCTAGGCACCCAGCTGCCATGACATGGACATATCAAATGTAAACCCAAGGGCATATCTAATATTTGTTGGAACAGAGAACACACATTTATATATATATATATATATATATATATATATATATATATATATATATATATATATATATATATATATATATATATATATATATATATATATATATATATATATATATATATATATATATATATATATATATATATATATATATATATATATATATATATATATATATATATATATATATATATATATATATATATATATATATATATATATATATATATATATATATATATATATATATATATATATATATATATATATATATATATATATATATATATATATATATATACATATATACATATATACATATATACATATATATATATATATATATATATATATATATATATATATATATATATATATATATATATATATATATATATATATATACATATATATATATATATATATATATATTATGATGCCCAGTCTGTTTGGAGAACAGGACTGCAACTTTTTGAAAAGTTGATTCTGTTGAAGTTGCTGGCTTGGCAGGATCACAAATTATTGCATTGTTTCATTTGATTGCCAGATTTTATCCACTAATGACAATAATAATAATATATTGCATGATCTAAACGTGACATTCTCCAAAGTAACAACCATCCAGGAAGTTTGGAGAGATGTGAAAATACAAACATATTGCCACAAACGTGTTTTATAATACACACACATCCATATATATATATATATATATATATATATATATATATATATATATATATATATATATATATATATATATATATATATATATATATATATATATATATATATATATATATACATATATGCTGACAGGACCGAAAGAACGAGAATTTTGCAGTCGTAATAAGCTTATCCTATATTACTTAAGAACAAAGTTGTTGCACTTGTCAGTCAGTCTTAGTGGTGTTTTTTCCAAGCTTTATACTCATCAAGCCTCTTATAACCCCTTTCCCATGAAATAAGACCAAGTCAACAGTTTTGCTTGATGTACGGCATGTTATATCTGAGTATTCTGCAATTCTCATTTAAATAATTTCTCATAACTGTTGTAATTGGTCGAGATCACTGAAGCAGGTCACATTTGAGCACTGGCTTGTAGTGGCCAGTTGGCGAAAGAAAGTTCAATAGTGTGTGACGCATCGATACTTTGCACTGATAGTCTTGAAAAGACATCAGACCCAAATAATGTATCTTTTAGAATTCTACTTTGAAATGATGCTCACAAGAGAAACAGTTTGGGTATGCATAAAATTGTTTATTTTGCACAGAAGCAGCTGGAGAAGGAATTGTAACCCAGGCAAGGTTTGACAGGTACTCAAGACGCACTAACGGCAAGTGTCATAATATTGTTATGCAAAGGCCACAAGAAGGCAAGGAAAATAAACGTATTGGGTTGGTAGAAATAAGCACCAGGCAAGCTGTATTAATTCATCAATATGGACAGTACTTGAAAGAAAGTAGAATTTCTAAAAAATACATCATTTGGGCCTCAAAAACCGATGCAAATTTTCTCCAAACTTGGTGTTTCTGCTCAGAGGGTAGAAATGGGTTACTACTTCCCTCCCCAGTCAAGTACACATGGAAATGAAAATACTTTTGGTCATAGCTGCTCATTCAAATATATAAATTTCATGTGTTTGTTTTTTAATTATGGCAGTGTTAAATACAAGTTCTCACAATTTGGGTTCTTTTATTTTTAATACATACAATCCCTGACAGCCTTTTGAAGTCCTATCGGCTTATGTAGGTCCACATTAATTATGTGGAAAAAAATGGAAATGTTAATCAACACACAGTTGTTTTCATATTTGCCTAGACATGTAAAATATCACTGCCACATTTACCACACTATGTTTTTTTTTTCTTTTCTAAAATTAGCTCACCATATTTTATTCAGATTTGAAATGCTTGGACCATGAATCTTTTGGGAAATATATACTTTTGAAATGTTTAAATCAAAGAAAAAAAAAAACAAAAACAAAAACAAAACCCAAAAACAAAAAAAAAAAAACAAAAAAAAAAAAAAAACCCACAAAACTAAAAAAAAAAAAACCAAAACCCCCCCCCCCCAAAAATCACTAGTAACTTAGACTTTGACCTCCCGCACAATCCCACCAAATTTGAAGATCCAAGATGTTAGAGCGTTCACAAGATTTTCATATTTTGACCCCCATATTACATAATATTGTAGGTGGTGCCACCAATATCAAAAGGAAACTAGATTTTCATACACCCTTTAAGTCCTGCAAGTTATATTGGGCTAACATCAAAACTTTTAAAGTTATCACACACACAAACCAAGATGCTAGAGTGTTCTTAAGATTTTCACATTTTGACCCCTATATTATATATTATAGGTGGCACCACCAATATCGATAGGAACCTAGATTTTCATAACCCTTTAAGTCCTGAAAGTTATATTGGGCTAACAACAAAACTTTTAAAGTTATCACGCTCACAAACCAAAAGTTTACGGACAGATGGACACAAGTGATGCTATAAGCTATGCGACATATGGTCAGGAAAGCTAAAAATCAATCTGTGGGCCTTCAAGATACTTCTCTTACAAAAATATTTTTGCAGAAGGTATCTCCTGTCATAAAACCTCATATTAATAGAAACCATTTTGCACAGAATATTAGATGAAACCTCGCATGGTGGCACAGCTTAGGTCAATAGCTTTCCTGGACATTGGTTCCATGCATAGCACACAGACAATAGCAAGGAAACCTATTGACTCATCTTATTCTGACTGGGAAAAGGTTAACTGGGGAATGATTTCAATAGCTCTCACCTGGGTCTCACTTTAAAAGTTTTCTACAAACAATACATAGAGGTAAAAACATTATTAAAGCAGAAGGCTGCACTGACACAGTTTCTCTATGCTTTTGGCTGTTTTGAACAGATGAAGGTTAACATACATGTACATCACAATAAACGTATGACAGAAACTGACAAACAACACACAAGTTCTCTTTTGATACAAAAATTTAATTACCTTATTTCAAGTAGACAACTGGTTAATGTTCACACATACAAACATTCCAATGACTTACTTTAGGATAATTCCTGTCAAAAACTGATAACCTATAAAGTGACCCAAAAAAAAGAAAAAAAAAGAGTGAGAAAAATAGCAAGAAAATCAGTATTTTAACATACACTTGACTGGCTTTCCCACACTTTGTGCTCTGTCTGTACTGAGCAAGGCTGTTAACAGAGCACACAATCTTGCAAAGTATAATCTGCAGCTTTGATGTACTGTAAATTGCTTTAATTTTTGCTGTATTCCTATTTTTGCTTATTTCATTGAGGGTACAAAATCGTGTACATAAAAACACATTGAAATAGTATTTTAACATTGTGTGAATGGGCATTAAGTCTAAAACTACAGTGAAATGTCAAAAATATAAAAACCGTGAAAATTTATACATGTACACACGAAAATAAAGTAATTTACAGTATAAAAAAGCATGTGAAAGTAATCATGGTAATAAAATTAAAAGCTTTAATTTTAACTCTTTCAGTGTTAATTTGCAGACTGAGTTAACAGCTTGCAATTCACCTACATGCCCACGAAGGGTCTTGATCTAAACCATTATCTTTTCTGTGGAAGTACTGGTGCTCAAATGGACGGTCTTGACATGAGAGGAACCCAAAAGTGGAATCAAAATGGTAGTTGGGACAAGCAGGACTCATTGCAATTACCACTTTACAGGATGACTTACCATGTTGGAGTTGACCGCTTTGTATAGTAAAAGATAGACTTTTATCTTGGCTGTAGAGTATCGAAATGTCTACACCCGTTACCTCCATGTGTTGTTTATTTACAGGTTCCCAGACAAAGGAACTTTCTGATAATATATTGAGAACGTACAACATGTATGCCAACCACAGACTGGAACACAGATTTTGCACAAAATGACATGCAAACTACTTCCTATCTTTCAACTGGCTCTGTGATGACTTTGGAAAAATATGAACATATATTTGAGACAGTGGCAGTGAAGTTGTACAACACTATATAATAAAGGACTTCTGATTATGCGAGCCATGGAATTTGTTGTTGCACTGTACCCATACTGACTTTATGAAGAACATTTTTTCTTTATCTCTGAAACAAAATAATGAATTTTGATTGTATTTTTCAGAAATTCATCAACTGTTCAAGTGGTCATGCCAGAAAAGCAAAACAAATATCTCAATACCTTATCAACCTTTCAGACCATTTATCAAACATACTAACCACAATACATGTATAAGAATACATGTATTACAGTAGGGCGAGGCCCACAGCAGTGAACTTGCATTAAATCTGGTCCGACTGGTTTGGTTACATAACGTGTGTGCATGCTGTATGTGGGTAAAACTGACGTTAAGATGTGCTTGCACATACTTGTAAAAGCAGGTGCAAGGTGACAACATGATAGTCAATTGTGATGTAATTACATTGTCGGAACCTTTCAACTGCAATGCTCTTCAGGTATACCCCCCCCCCCCCCCCCCCCGGCCACAGTGGGACTTGTATCTAGGGGACCTTCTGGGCACTAGAGGCCCTCAGTCACCTCATTATCAAGTGGAAGTTGTATCTGATTATCTGATGATAGCTTCCTTTCTTGGTAAACAGTAAGATTTTCACAAACTGCTGGTTTATGAAAAATCATGTTTTCATATTAAGTGAAAGATTCAACGTGTCCTCCAAACATTTTTTTTTCTTTTTTACCATGACGGTCAATAACATTAATAATCATATTTCATATTTTTGTACAAATGAGATCACATTACATTTGACTTTGAAGTAGACGTTCCTTCCTTGATATGGTTTACAAAACAATGGGAACAAAGGGCAGACAATTTACAAAGCAGGATATTTAATACTGTTTCTTAACAACAAAGAGACTATCAGGTCACCAGTGTCAGAATGTACATGAATCTGTATGCCTTCCAAAATTTGATGACACTTTTACCTGTATGGTTGTGGACTAGAGAGAGACATGCCTTCAGTGGCTCAAGTTTGGCTTCCCAGGGGTAGTGAATGGCCCAGAAAATGGGCCCATGCTGGTAACATCCCTTTAAAACTTGCCAAAAAAACTATGTATTTTATATATAGTTTTGAATTTTTTGTGGGCCAGAAAATGGACCCATGCTGATGACATCTCTTTAAAGCTCACCACAAGAACTGTGTATTTTTGATACAATATTGGATTCTTTGTGGGACCCAAATATTGCTAATAAACAGTTAAACTAATGAGGTACATAATGACCAGAATCTGAAAGAATAATCTACTTCAATTGTTCATCAGATGTGATACATTGACCAAGTGGCCCCACTAAAAAGGAAGAATGACTTTCTTTGTCAGGTTAATTAGCATCAGTCAAAAAAAGGGAATGCAACAAAGATGTTATCTACACCCTGGCTGGCCTTTGCAGTACCAAAGTAAAACTTTTACAATTTTAAGCATACTGTAACCATCATGCCCAGGCCACTAAATAACCAGTTAGAAGCCAGAAGCCCCTACATTTTTGGCTTATTTTTAAAATATTTTCTTTGGTTATTTTGGCCACCAAAACTACTTTTCTTATTCATCAAACACTTTGGCTCAAAAAATTTTTCTTTTCAATTTTGAAGCCTGAACAATTGGCTTGATCATTCAAAATGTGCTCCTTTAGTTAATAAAGATGTCACACTAGTATTATACTACATGGGAGCTTTTCATATGCACTTTTGTTGTCGTTACCAACGAACATCCTACTTGACTTTAGTCCATATACGAATTAAAGGTAATGAAAGTCATGCAGATGAAGTGGAGCTCTTTTTGCTTTGAAGGCAGATTCTTTCAGTGTGATGTCATTCTGCAGTGGTCATGTGACCATCAGCTTTCCTACATGTCTCTGTGACCCAGGTCTATCTGCCAATCATTGGCTGCCGTGTTGCGTGTTGCGTACTTCCTGAGCTGGTAAGATATTGCGCAACTTCCCTGTCTCGTGTGTGTGTGTGTGTGTGCATGCATGCATGTGGGTACCTAATTAGCCACCTAGTAGCAATAACTTCTCTTTCCCTTCAATTTTGAACACTAATATTCTATATCATAAAAATGTGTAGAGCTCACACAGTTGCCTGATGGTGGCAAATAATTTACAGTCAACGAAAAAATATTCCAAACATATATACATAACATAGAGATTAAGCACTGGATTTGATATATAATTGGCCAGTTTATCATAGTAAACCTCCCTGTCACTAGCGTTGCAAGATTTTGCTTTTTTTTTCAGTAAATTACTAAACTTTCTCTTGTTTACCATGTACCTTGTAATTGGTTTTTATGATCATCTATAAATAACATTTCACAGTATTTGATACAACATTTGTGTTGGTTAGAAATCTTCTTGAATATATATAATCAGATTCATACCATTCAGTTAAGTACCTAAAAGTTACATGTGACCTGTCAAATTATCCCTTTCCTGGTCAGACTAATTAAGGGTTCACACAGCTTGGCAGCTTTCAAATTCAACGAGTTTCCAGGACCTTTTTATCAAAATTCAAAGACTTTCCAACTTTATCGATTTTTGGTATTTGTGTCTTGCTGCCCTTTGCTTGGGGTTTCTGTAGGAGGAGGGGAGGAGGTGATTGAGCTAATTGATTAAATGTCAGAGGAAGGTGTATTAGTGGATCTTTAAAATTCAAGGATTTTTCAAGGACTTTACTGTAAAAAAAACCTTGCTTTTCAAGGTTTTCAATGCCTTGAAAAAGCATGTATTAAATTGACGTATTTTCAAGGATTTTCCAGGACCTGTGAGAGGCGTGGACGATGACCACTCAACAGACGGCCTTGGCACAGGTTTGGGACTAATGGCCAGCACACCTGACCTGTGTTTACCTGTGGCATATCCTGATGGCTCTCACCTAAAATACTCATTTAAAATACAGTAGTCCCTCCTTTGAGGGACCACCCCTCTCTACAGCCATCCAAGAAGTGGTCATATAAAGCAGATGGTCTCCCAAAGGAAGCTTGACTCTTGCACCATTTGCCCAACAACTAACTATTACATTTTATTCCAATATATAATATAACTTCAAGAATGATTGATATACATTTACTAGACCCTATTCCATCCTGCAGATATGTTCACTCATTTATTGTAACAGTTATTATATACATACTGTGGATGTGTAAACTGGTTTTGACAAAATATTTCACCTATCTTGAAGAAAATTGGTAGGTTTCACTTATCTAAAATGGAGAATTTCAGGATGGATAAGTTGTCTCTTGGGGGTCATCTTGGGTGGTCACTAGTCAGGCTCTGCAGGTGATCTTCCAAAACAGGTTATCGTTAGACACGGATTTGCACAGTAAAAATGGCCACAAACGGTAGGTGGTCTTTCAAAAGAGTGGTCTTTCAAAAGAGTGGTCTTTCAAATGAGTGGTCTCTCAAAAGAACGACTGCTGTATTTTCCCTGAATGAGAACTGAGAGCAGGCACATCACAGCAATTGGCATTTGATTGAGTGGTACTTTGTCCGTTTGGAATGTGAACGGTTCTGGTACATCAATACCTATATTACCCAATGTCTAAGACCTGTTTCTATTGCCAGCATCACTTGGTGTGATTTCGCGGTACTTTGGGATAAGCATGACACATTCTGGACAGGTCATTACTATAGCTTGTGAAGTGAACGCAGAAATACTAGTAGATATGTAGCGTTTAATTTTGTTTTTAGTTGCAGGCAGTTGCATGGTTTTACAATGCCTGTGCACCACAGCAAGATTCCAGACTGATATGTAGACACAGAAAATTGGACAAAATAATGAAATATTCATGGATCCAAAAGTTTAGTTTTCATAGTTCCCCCCCCCCCCTTCCCCCAACACACACACACAGCACAAGTGTTCATGACCTACCAAACAACAGGTGATCAGTCATCAGTACAATATCATCATGCCAACCTGCAGGAGGCTTGGGAATGGATTCAACTTGTTATATAAAAAAAAATGATCCTGTCCAGCAAATGAATCCAGCTAAACTAATTTAAAAGTACTAAAGTGATGGTATCAAAAAAAAAAAATTTGATTAATAATTGCTTGTGGCTGTCTACTGACCCATCCTGCACCTGTAGCAGTTGATACAATCTTGGGGTATTTTATTCCGGGGGGGGGGGGGGGGGGGGGGGGGGGGAATTGGCCTTACTGACAGCTTGTAGCAGGTCTGCCTGCTGCCTGTTTCCAGGCATGGCTTGACTTAGTGCCAGAGACATGCAAGAGAAGTTGCTTGCTCAGTCTCTGTCTAACCAGGAAAGGGTTCATACTCTTGTACACATCACAGTTTTTCTTGCTCAAAAATTGACCTTATGCCCCTAGCAAAGTATTAAAATCCATACACAATACAAACAAAAAGTTCACTTCTAACCTACTGCGGATAAGTTTTGTTTGTGTAACAACCACCCATAAAAAGATAAAGGCATGAGATATAAAACTTGTCAATATAAAACTGTTACTACCTGTACTTTCATATATAAAGTACTACGTGCACAGTAATAATGTATGTATAAGTAATAAGATTGGGATAGCATAAATTGGATAATGGCAGTCAATAAATTATATAATCAAAACAGTGCAGTTGTATTATGTGCGACTTAAAAAATGAAAAAGTTGTTCCTCTAAAGTAGATACCTCTATGAACATTTTGTTATGGACCCACATTGCAGGGGTTTTCCCATGCAGACCCAAACGCAAGTTATGGATCTGATTTTCCGGCCATTGATGATGATCATGATCTGCGATATTCAATTTATATGCATGTACATCAAAATTTTGTTGACACCTTGCTGAACCAACATGGGTTACACGGGCATAAATTCTACAAAAATATATTACTTTCACATGGCTGTAAATGGGCAATTCGACCTGACAATCACATAAACCTTGTCATTTGGCCTTCCATAATACAGAACTCTTAGTCAAACATATTGGTCAAATAACTGAATCAAAAAGAAACAAGATCTAATGAGTCAGATGTTCTGCTAACATGTTATCAAATGCTCATTCTTGTGGAGACTGAAATATATCCAGATTGTGCAATATTAACACTTCCATGGGATACTCATTTGTGGTACATTTGGTATCACTAGCCATATTCTTTCTCAACTTAATGAATTTATTTTCCTTTACTAATAGGTGCTTAATGACCTTGAAACTATATCAAGGTCACTCAAAGTCTTACAAAATTTGACCACTGGCCTTATGCATATTTGGTGGAAATTTTGTAGTTTCACTTCAGTTTCTAATCATAATAATGACTTTAATGTTTTTGATGCTCATGATGCTAGTTCCATACACCACCACCAGTGGAGCCACCAGGACTCCTTATACCAGAAGACTTTTGTCTGTGTCATGTTTCTGCAATGGTGTGTGTGCATAAGTTAAGAAGCTATGACCATCACAAAAAGAAAGTCATTTCCTGAAATGCATTCCCTCCATGACCTTGAGAAAATATGTTAAGGTCAAAAATTGTACAACTTGTACATGATACACAGGGGGAATACTTCTGCATCTTTTGCCTTATACTTTATCACCATATTGATTTAACGTCC